>CM046447.1:49216992-49536992 GCA_025506515.1 Flaveria trinervia
AAACAGCTTCAAGCTGAGGGACTTGTTGGCCTGGGAGTCCCTGCTATGGCTGTCTTGCCTGAAGTATACTCCCTGCACAACTCTGACCACTCACTCAAACTGGCTGCCAAGCTGCGCAAACCCACGCAGCAGGAACCCACAGCCACCACCTCCAAATCAAAAGTCCCCACCAAACCACTAAAAAGAAACCCAAAAGGCTACTCAGGGAAATGAGTCCCCTGAGGATGCCCCTGCAACACAACGCAGGCCACATCCACTAGTTATAACCCCTAGTGGATATAAGGACTCTTCCAGCCATAGCCGCTCAGGATTCCTCTCAACAGGAGCCTGCAGCCACCACACAAGGGGTACCCACACATCTGGGATCTTCCTCACTTAGGAGATTGCCATTGAAGAGCACCCTCCTCCCCAGGTGCACACACTGCTTCTACCCCATCACCCCATGCAACCGCCCCCCAAAGTCCTACATTGCTTGTTGCACAAGTGCTGACTCAATTGCACTCCTCACCCCCTCCCCAGATACCAATTACTACTGGGAACACCTCTACCATTGAGGGGGAGGACCAAAGTGCAGCTGAGAACCCACAGCATAGGGGTACAATGTTCCTTCTCTAGTGTAGCATGGAGATTGGAACTTCTGGTGAGGCTGCCACCTCTCCTGCGTCAGCATATGATCAGGTTGTAGTTGGTACCATTACTAAGACCTTACCAAAGGCAACTGCTGATGACGGACATAGTCCTAAGGCAGGAAGTCCCTAGTACCAAGACAAAGGGGCACATGCTACAACTGAGCTACACTCAGTGCATGTTCATCCTGATCCTATCAGGAGGTCAGGTGATTCAGTATCTACTGATGATGACCTGGGCTTCTTTTATGATGTAATCGCCCAAAACACCATCCTGGAAGAGGAGGTGAGCAGACTCAAAGAGCTGCTTGCCAAAACTTCTAAGGACCAAGACCATCTGCCTCCACCACACAGATGGCACCTTCAGTTGAAGGTTCCCCAAACACTTTACCCTCTTACTCCAATGAGCCTCCAGCTTCTGCTTTTGGCACTATCTCTCTGGACAAAACCCCCCAGAGCAGATGGTTGTTGTATTCCAACAATCCATACCTCTCATCACTCCCATTATCAATGAATTGTTACTAATCCATTGATGAGAGGATTTCCTCGACTCTACAACCACTGATTGATAATGTTGTGCAAAGACACTTTCTACGGTACAAACCCCTACCACCAATGCATCCAAAAAGGGGGAGAGTACTGCAGTGAAAGAAAGAAGAGGAAAGAGAAGGCACAAGAGAAAGACCAGGAGTTGGAAAAACAAAAGCAACAACAACTGATCACTTACAAAGAAAGAAAAGTGCTGGTGATCAACCTACTGCTGAAGAAAAATCCTTGGAAGAGCTGGTAAAAGATGCTGATGATACACACAGCCGATCCATGGATAAAATCATTGAGCAACTCTTCAAGCAAGGTTTTGATATAGCCACATTAGATAGTGAGATCAGGAAGTTGGAAGTGGAGGAGATTCAAACAAGATGGGCTGGGTATGATGTACTGAAAAGAGAGATTGGAGATCATGATCCGTTTCATTGCCAAATACGTAGGAAGATCTTTGATGGAGATTCGTGTGTGGACCAGAGACAGTATTCTGGCTATAGCCACCAGAATCTGTCTGTCTGAGCAATTCCATAAGGGGATTATCATTGAAGCCCTTGATGAGGCTGGGGCTGGAAAAAGGTTTGAAATGGCAAGACTTACAAAGGCTAAACTCAACCAAAATGCTGGAACAACCTTCCCTTCCACCCACTCAAAAACAACCTACCCCTCAAATCTCCAAACCAATCTCAAAGCCCAAATCCAAACTTCCTCAACCCACAAAACCAACTCCCTTACCATCTAAACCACAGCCGATGATGCACCTAAGAAGAAGAAAAAGGGTGTTGAGGCTAGAAGAAGAAGAAGAAAGGATGATGTGGAAGAAGATAGGCTGCCTCTCTGTCTGCAGTTCTAACATTGGCGAAAGCCACACCTATGCCCATCACTCCCACCTCACAGATGGATGCTGTGAGAGTAAAGATTGAAGAAGAGGAGCAGCAAAAGCTTCATGATGATGAAATGCTGAAAAGCATTGACAAAACTTATGCTGCTTCGTCATCAATTATTAGTATGAAGAAAGAAGCTCTGAGGTTGTACACTCTCGCCAACACATTTCAATATCAGAAGGAAAGGTGAGAGTATGGCCTGATCCTAGGGTGGCTCACAGGATTGTAAAGAAAGACATTCCTTCGAGATACAAGGGTCAAGTCAAGAGGATCGTAGATGAAGAGATCACAGTGGCCCTTGTAGTATCACCCTGGGAGATTGTCGAAGATTTCAAGAAGGCCTACGAGACTAAACAACCACCCCAGAAGATGCTAGAGAACAGAATTATTAAAAAGGTTAGTCTACAAGAGGCTTGAGAACTTCAAACAAAATGAGCTCAGTCTGTTACTCGAAGGGACTCATCCTGATGAGTTTGCATACAGACAGATTACAACAGTTGAGCTCAAAAATGGCAACAGGCCAAGTACATCTCAGAGCTGTATGGGCGAGAAGGATTGTTTGATGGTGAAGCCGAGAACCTGACCATGGAAGAACAAATCATGTTTCTCAAGGCATACACCAGAGAATCCTACAGGCTTATACACGGGAAGTAGATCTCATGAATGGGATAACAACTCAGTGTCCAGTTCCCTAAAACAGAGTTCCCATTCATATCTTGCCAACAAATATCTGAGATTTCTTCCCAGGCCGGAGCTTATATGGTCATCTTCTCTACTGATCAAGAAGGAAAAAGACCAACCTTTTGCCAACAATAAGTGGGATGATAAATAAATTAGAGGTTTTGGCTGTATTGGTTCAGGGGGAGTTTGTTGGACCAAAAGAAACCAATGAGCCAAGATCAAAAACCTCTAAGTCCCACATGATATCACAACAACTGCTGAAGGCTTCATCAGCAGTTCGACAAGTGCTGAAAACTCCAACAGCTGAAGATCAAATGCTAAAGACTTCAACAGCTGAAGACTAAAGTCCTGAAGTTCAACAGCTGAAGAACAAAGTGCTGAAGCTGAACAGCTGAAGAACACAAGTGCTGAAGCTAAACACTGAAGAACACAAGTGCTGAAGCTGATGTCCAAAGTACTGAAGTACAACAGCTGAAGAGTTTACAAGTGCTGAAGATCAAAGTCTGAAGACAAAGACTGAAGACATCAGCTGATGATATCTACTGAAGTCATCAGCTGATGAAACGTCTGAAGTTCAAGTCTGAAGAACAAGTACTGAAGTTTCAGTAGTTTGTCACAACAACTGAAGAGTACTTCTTCAGTAGTTGTGATATCAGTATTTTATGTTTTTACTTTCAGTAGTTTTGTAAAACGACTGAAGAGCTTGTTCTTCAGTCGTTGTAGTTTCAGTAGTTTTATGTTTTTCAGTAGTTATAACAACTGATAACACTTAGCATTCTTGTAAGGAGATGTCAGCTGTTTTGACATCTTCAGTAGTTGTGTTTCAGTTGTAATAAATCTGTTAGATGTCACTATCAAGTGACATCAGCAGACGTCACATCTCTTATATAAGAGGTGTCGACCTAATTGTAAGGGTGACATTTCGTTACCACGAAAGCAAATATTGAATGAAATATATTTGCAGAATTCTCTCTCTATAACCGTCTTTGTTCTTCATTGAATATCGTTTCGTTCTTGTGAATCGGCTAATTCATTGTTAGAATTCCGCTGCTATACTTTCTAATCAATCAAACATAGATCACTGATCCTAACAAATTACAAGTCTACCTTAGCAGGGTGTTAGTTCTTTGGGAGAAGATTAGTAACCTGGCAGTGTAAGAAGCAGACCTCGGTTGCATTGTCAACCTGTGAAGCCGAATACGTTGTTGCTGCAAGTTGTTGTTCACAAATCATATGGATTCAACAGCAAATGCGGGATTATGGTTTGAAATTCTCTTCTACTCCTATCTTGTTGATAACTATGCTACAATTGCAGTCTCTAAAAACCCGATCCAACATCCAAAGACCAAACACATCAGAATTAAATATCACTTTATACATGATTGTTTTGAAAAGAACCTAATCGATGTGGTAAAAATAACACTGGTTTTCAACGCGCTGACCTCTATATAAAGGCTTTTGACAAACCACGTTTTCTATATCTGCTAGAGGTCAACAGCGTTAAAAAGAAAAGTGAGGTCATTCCTGAAGATGATCATGTGTAGTCCGATGCGTATTGTAATTTTTCTTTTATGTTTAAAATTTTCATTTTATTTGTTTAATTTTAAGTAGTCTAATTAAAACTGGTGTTACTTCTTTACCTATTAAAATCCTAAAAAAACACTAATCCTTTGCGATTTTAGAATTTTAGGGGGAGAATAGGTTTAGGCAGTAATATACAAAAAAAAGAGGGAGGAGGAGAGGTTTGCTGATAAACATAAGATCATATGTGTGATACCGATTCAATCTCTGGAATTTGATAGTACACAGGAACACACCATTTAGGGCTTTAAAAATTAAATTGAATAAGATGCAAAGCTCAAGTATAAGTCGGTATAGTTTGAGCAATATAAAAGGAAATATGATAGATAAACTAGCTACTACTAAGGTAACACAAAGAGAGTAGACCTAGAGGTTGCTAGACCACAGATGATATGTCGGTAGATTCAACACAATAGATGATTAGACCTTATTGGTGATTTCAAGATTAAACTAAAATGTTTGACTAGCTGTGGGTAACACCTTATCCCTGGTTAACACAATCAACAAGATTCCAATAAGGGGTGACGAGCAAAATAAATGCCATGAATGTGTGCGTAAGACCAAAGTATGAGCAAAAGCATATGAAAAAAATGCAAAAGAAATCAAACTAATAACCTATGTTGTTGGTGAGATCTATGCAAAAAGAATAAATTGCTCAAAAAGAAGATAGGTTATGTGTCTCTCTGCTGTGCGGTGGCACTGACCTAAGGATAAGCATAATCTATATTCAAGAATTCATTGTTGTTTGCCGCCTCTCTGTTGTGCGGTGGCACTGA
Organism: Flaveria trinervia; assembly: GCA_025506515.1. NCBI lineage: Eukaryota > Viridiplantae > Streptophyta > Magnoliopsida > Asterales > Asteraceae > Flaveria > Flaveria trinervia. The sequence continues at coordinate 49,222,081 of CM046447.1, forward strand.
CCTGAGGCTTGGCTTCTCTTTGATAGCTCTATGAATAGTTTCTTCTTGGACACTACCCTGAGACCGCTCAAAAATCTCCTGAGGAATGTTGATTACCATATAAGTGTGGGATCCACAAATGCTTGTTGAAATAATTAAACCTCAAACTATCACCAATCTGTGTTGAAAGTCTGTGTATGGATTTAAGAGGACAAGTATACTGATAATCATTGTGGATACAATTATTGAAAGTCCAAATCAGTATGGGGACCTAATAGTACTAGTATGATTTCCTAAATTTGCTAATGACTCTAGACGAAAAACAAGAATAGAGCATCAAAAGTTTGGATAACTTGTCCTGAATGATTTGAATATCCTATATGAGTCCGAATTGAATTGGTCCATGTATGGTTTAAATGAATTGAAGTTGCCTTTTCAGAAAATGAAGTCTTTAGATTTATATCTTAGGATTTAACCCTCACAAAATCACAAAAACATGTCTTAGTTTTAAGTTTCAGTTCTTATTTCTTTTCTGTTTTTTTTTAACTTTGGCAGTTTCAGTTTGCTTGATATCGGACTATGTCATGGAAGTTGATAGGAAATCTTATCACCTAAAAAAGGTCACGTCTGAGGTGACCACATGTGTTCTCAAATTTAAATGGGTCACGTCAGAGGTGACAAAGTGTTTTAAAAGGATCACGTCTGAGGTGATCAAAAGTTTTTCAAGTTAAAATGATCATGTCTGAGAGGATCAAATACTCATAACGTTTATTCAAAAGTTAAAAGGGGTTAATTATGAAATGGTCATAAAGTCAAAATCAAGAGTATAACCCATTCGCATGAATGGACCATGAGTATGGACCAATCGTACGAATGGACCATACTCATGCACTAAACAGTCGAATGGAGCATGAGTATGAACCATTCACCCGAATGACTTATGAGAATTAGCCATTCAACCGAATGAGAGTGTGCGAATGAGTCAGTCGCCCGAATGAAGTCTAGTCGTCAGATTGAATGTGATCGACTGAGCCAATCGCACGACTGAGGTCCATTCGCCCGAATGAACTGAGCGAGTGGGTCCAGTCGGCCAAATGAGATCAGAATCAGTATAAATAGGGCACAGTCGATCGCATTCGACTCATCACCCCCTAATCGCCCTCATTTCGCATAGCCTACCTTTACTTTGCCAAAATTTCATCAGACCAAGATTTCATACTTCTATTGATATTCTGACGATTGTGTGTGATTATACCGTAAAATGAGTTGAAATCTCATTGAAATATGGAGGAATGGTGCCCTAATCTGTGAAATTCGACCCTCATAAGAACCAAACCTTTAAAGGACTAATGACCTACCTAAACTAAAAAAAATGTTAAAATTAAAGTTATTAGGTCATTAGTTAAGTGAGTGCGAGTCTAAAGAACCGGTGCACGACGTCTAATTTCATGTCTTGGTTAAAATTCGAATCTAAGTCGACCGAACAGTAGGTCATGCGACTGGACGCCAGGATGAACTCCAATCGCACGATTGAGCTAGTCGAATGGCTCAATCGGTCGAATGGATCATACGAATGAGCTCAGTCGGCCGACTGAACCAATCGCAGGTTCAGTCACCCGATTGAACTCAATCGCATACTCAGTCACCCGATTGAATCCAGTCGCATGCCTAGTCGACCGACTGAACACAGTCGCATGGTTCAATCGCATGAATGAAGCAGGATGAATTCAACCAAGTTAATTAAGATTGATTGTCTCATATGGTTATCTAACGTATATGTGTTTTGTGTTACAGATTGATGGCAGAGAATGGTCCATAAACCCCAAGCACAGCATCTGTGCACACTTGGACTCCATAACTCGGAATGGTGCCGAGTTCGCAGGGATCATTGCCTTTCTTAGGCGATCCAGGATCCACCGGGCTATTTCTACATCATGCACCCCTTATAGGTCTATAGAACAGGCCTTCTGGGAGAATGCATCGGTTGATCGGTCACGTGAGCCATACAGCATACGGAGTTCTATTTTTGGTATGGATATAGAGATCACGGCTACGGACATTCAGAGAGTACTTGGGTTGGGAGATGATACAGACCATCCCACCAGACTTCACCCACTGACTGTGAGAAGTTGCTTCATGAGGATTAAGTACGCTGGGGACATAAACACAGGTGTGCTCAACAAGAGCAACCTGTGCCCCCAGTATAAGTACTTGGAACACGTCATCCTCAAGTGCATTGCGTCGTGAATGGGTGGGTTCGATGACCTATTAGACCAGATTCAAAATGCCTACGTGGCACTGGTGCTGAACCACCCTTTTCGGCTTCTTTAGCATGATTTTCTCTTATCTGATAGAGAACTTGGAGGCAAAGGGAAAGGAGGGTTTCTGCATGTACCCTTAGTTCTTACAAATGATCTTTGATGAGAAGCTGCCCACATTGCCAAAGGAGAGCCACGACACTGTTTCCTTAGAGATTATGGGTGATACGACGCTGGGTCGTATGAGAGTTTACCAGGGAAAGCAGGTCAAGCCACTGGTAAAAAGACTTATAGGCCATCTGGCCAAGGTGAACTACGTGGCGCCAGGCAGGTGTAAATGGCGTCACGTAGACAATGATTTGGACGTCAAGCAGCTAGATCTCTCAAATGATGATTTAGACGACAACGATAGCGGTGATGGTGGAGAAGCAGGGCCCACTCAACCGAGGGCGCTCACTGGTGATATAGCATCTCCGGCACCCACCCAAGGGGAGACAGAGGCTGCAAGGTTCCATCAGGATTTCCAACCTGATGAGGAATAGGAGTCGGACGAGGAGCCTCTGACTCGAACGGTGGGTAGCAAGGTTGTTGCCACCGAGCGAGGGCTCCGGGCGGTTGGTGAACGCCCTGGTGGATCAGAAGAGGCTAACATTGATCCTACTTATGCTCCCAATCAGCCAAGCAGTGTTCCAGGGGAAGCGTCCACCTCGAGGGGATCGAGGAAGAAAGGGGTGGCTCAGACCCACTGATTGAAGAAGAAGAAGAGGAGGACAATCTTCATAACCACCACTACTACTACCACCACTTCCACCACTCCACCTACTACCATCACTCCACCTACATCCAATCATCCACCTACTACCACCCCTACTGCTATCCCATCTACCACACCCACTCCACCACCACCTTCATTTATACCAACCCCAATCTTCACCACTACCACTAGCCACCATGTCGGACCATCGTTATACCCTTCCTACCTATCTGGATCCTCTCTACCTCCTAGTGGGGTAGAGGAACAGCTCTCGGCACTTAATCATATGGTGCTGAAGCTGTTGGCTGCCGATGACAAGAAATCTGCTCAGATTCGACAGCTTGTAGTCCTTACTACTGCCCAAGCTATGCAGATATCTCAGTTGGCACAGCAGATAAAGCAGCAGGCCCAGCAGATGGCTGCACAAATTGTAGAGTTGTCCCAACTCCGGGAGCAACATGCCCAAGTAGCTAAAAGGATAAAGGATTTGGAGACCACCAACAAGACCATCATGTTGTGGCTCAAGGGATCAAAGGATGAGCCCTTAAAAATCAAGGAAGGAGATGGAGATGATGGTGATGATGACAGTGATAATGATGGTGATGATGGTGATGACATTGAGGATAATACTGATGTTGGTAATGATGCGGGTGATGATGATGTGGATGATGATGAAGATGATACATCTGCTGTGGGTGCCACATCTGCATGTGAAAGGAGGTCGAAGAAAGCACAAGATCAAGGTGCCTCAACATCCGCCCCATCAGCAGAGGAGCATATGATCCAAGAAAAGAGTAATACTTAGATGTTTTTGTTATTTAAATCATATGTATTTGAATCTTGTATCACATTAATGTAATGAATGTTTATATTTAATGTTGATATTTCTGTCTTGATTATTAACTAATGATTGTTGTGTTACATGTCTAAATCAAGCAGATCCAAATTTTCAGATGGATGAACATGATGTTGCTCCCCTCCAATGGATCAAGACTCAGCTCATGATGATTCTTGATCTGCAGGGAATAGTCAGGAGATTGGTGATGTACACTCCTGAAGAAGGAGAGATCATTCACAATCTCACTGATGAGCAAATTACTGAAATGTTCAAGCTAAATCCTGATGAGATTGTCAAGGATGCTTCAACAGTCCAAGTTGAAAGTGACGATGAGCTCAACAACATTGATGAGATCAAGATAGAAGATTTCACAGACCAACATTATTCAGAGTACACTCACATTAAAGGTAATGTCATTCCCAATCTGGGGGACAACCTTGTCAGTGAAACTTTTGAAACTCTGGATAGAATGGAAGAAGAGTCTGACAAGACTAAAGATAAGGCCCAAGCCTCGGATGCTGAAGTTAATATCAGAAAGGCTGAGTGGACTGCATGCTTTGAAGTGATAAGAGCCCAACGCAGTGCTTTAAGTCGACTGTCTACACCAAGCTATACAAAGTGAAGAAACATCATAAGGTGTCGAGCAAAATCATCACGTGGGCATATTTCGAAGATCTCAACGTTTATGCAGTTAAACGTGAGAAAGGGATCGAGTACTTCCAGTTTCCTCATGACCTGAAGACTCTTCCTGGATTTGAGCTGAACCATTTAGTGAAGCTGAAATTGCTATACGCTGATCCACACAAGATGTCTGGATGGTTTGAAGCAGCTCTTAAAGAGAGTACCACACCAGATGGGTCAACCTCAAACCTCAACAGCCAACGAGGTATCTCAGACGGTCTGAGGTTGATCCCATTATTGGAAAACCGAAGATAGTGCTGAAGTGGAGTCCACCGCGAACAATGTCAAAGATCCCTCTACGGGAGATGCCACAGGACTTCACTCCACACTTCAAATAGTGGTACTATGATTGGAGGATAGGAGAAGCAGTCATAGTCTTGAACAAGAATGGTGTAATGGAAACCATTAGGGTGTTTGACCCTATGTAGGTCACAAACTTGTCTGCTGATGATGTATATACATTATACAAGTGGCCACTGTTCTATGACTCTCAAGATATTGTACAAGCTCTACAATTTCAGAATGTGATACGACTCTGCTTTACTTTTGAGATACACACAGGCGTCACAAGAGAAGAGAAGTACAAGAAGTATGAAGAGGTTATGAAGATGGTAAGACATTAGATGGAACTAGGTCCAAGGGGGAGTTTGTTGGTACATGTGTCCTTACTTTCTGAACTCAATGTAATATGTCTTTAATGTCTTACACTTACGTAATACTTCGGTACTTAATGAAATGTAAATGTTTGGTCGTGATTATAATGTTTAATATTTCATTAATGAGTTGTTTAACGCATATTGAATTGATTAGATAGGTTTGTGGTTGTTTGGACTAGTATAAATAATGTAATAATATTGAATATGTTCAAAATTAGTAAGATGAAGTTCTCAGGCGTCCGAATGGACCGCGCGCCCCAACAGTGGTCATGCGCCCGAATGGCCATGCGACAAAGTGTCCATGCGCCTAAATGGTCCATACGCCTGAACAACTTCATACGAATGACTCAGTCGCACGACTGAACACTCAGTCGTGCGGATGGATCAATCGCATGGCTCAATCGCACGACTGAACCATGCTAACGGTTCAATCGCCCGAATGAGCAACCCTAACCTATAAATACCACCTAATTCATGGAAAAACAAAAGCATTGAACACACTTCGACTCTAGACATACCCTAGCTGTCCAGAGACCTCTAAGATCATACTCCAAGTTCATAGATCGTAGTAGATCGATTCCTAATCAATTGATTCAATACATAATTGTTTCTACATGTGTTCTCACTGATTGGATCGCCAATCAAATAGGATTCCGCACTATTTGATTCGGTTTACATGTTAATCAGTTAGTACATCGTCTCGTATGTTGATACATATATGTACCTAGATCCTGATCTGAATGTAATATGTCTTACACTTTATGTACCTATTGGGTACTTAATGGAATACAGAATGTTTGGTTGTGTTTATAATGTTTAATAATTCATTAATGAGTTGATTAACGCATATTGACGTAATTATATAGGTTTGTGATTGTTTTAAGTGTTATGCATAATGTTATAATATTGAATACACTCAAACTTGGTGAAGTGAAGTTCTCATGCGTCCGACTGGACCATGCGCCCCAACAGTGGTCATGCGTATGAATGGCCATGCGACTGAGTGTCCATGCGCCTAAATAGTCCATACGCCTGAACAACTTCATGCGACTGACTCAGTCGCACGACCGAACACTCAGCCGTGCGAATGGATCAACCGCATGGCTCAATCGCACGAATGAACCATGCTAATGGTTCAGTCGCCCGAATGAGCAACCCTAACCTATAAATACCACCTAATTTGTGGAAAAACATAAGCATTTATTCCTATTCGACTCCAGATGTACCCTAGCCGTCCAGAAGCCTCCAAGTTCGTACTCCAAGTTCATAGAACGCTGCAGATCGATTCCTAATAGATTCTTAATGTTAGATTCAATATCTTATTGTTTCTACGTGCGTTCCCACTTATTGGATCGCCAATCAAATAGGATTCCAGACTATTTGGTTTGGTTTACACGTTAATCAGTTTGTATTTCGTTTACAGAACAAGATCCTAACAAGTGGTATCAGAGCTTTGGCTCTTGATTACGTGTGATTCAATCAATTTTGATACAAAGGTTGTGTTTTTTCACTAAAAACGCAATCTTTTTGTGTCAAAAGTTGTCTTGGACGTCCCCTGCTCATTAAATTTTGGTTTCTACGGCATAAGGCGATTAGGGTTGGTGAAAATTTGGGTTCTTACGGCCAAAACACGATAAACCTAGAAATTTTCGAAAAAAAATTGCAGCTTCAGTTGCACGATTAACCCAATCGCACGACTGGACTTCATTCGCATACCCAGATGTATGATTGGACTCAATCGCATCTTCGTTCGTACGACTAAGCCTACTGGTCCATTGTTCATACACATCAGTTTCACTCGCACGACTGGACCAATCGCTTAGTTCAGCCGCACGATTGAACCAGTCACATAGTTTCATCCGCACGGGTAGCCCATTCGCATCGTTCTATTCGCATCAGTTAACAGATTGTTTAAGAGACTTAAAGTTAATCGAGATGGAGGATCAGTTGTCAGCGTTTACAGCCGGGAAGGACTCACGGATTCAGAATTTACTGCTACTGGAGAGTGAGGTGGGGCATCATAATAAACCCCCGAAGCTTATAACATTAGATGAGTTTCCCCACTGGAAACAATTTTTTGAGATCTACCTCAATGGAGTTGATCCAAATATGTGGGAAGCTATTAAGACGGGATATAGTATGCCGGTGGGAGCCGATGGGGTGAAACTTACTTTAGGAGGAATGACTGATGCATAGAAAGTTAAATATAATGCTGAAAAGAGAGTATATGCATTGCTAACACAGTCTATCCCTAAGGATATTTTTCACCAATTCTCAAAGAATAAGCAAGCCAAGAAGTTATGGGATGAGCTGGAGAAAAGATATGACGGGAATGCTTCGTTGAAGGCCAATAAAGCTAAGGAGTTGAAGAAAGAATTTGACAACTTTTCATCGATGGGAAATGAGAGTTTAGATGATGTCATTGATAGATTCTACCATTTGATGAGCGAGCTGCACACACATGGTGTCACAACTACCATGGAAGATAAAGTGTCAAATTTTGCAGACGGGTTGCCAGAAAGTTGGGCTTCTTTTGTTTCAAATCTGAGACAGAATGGATTGCTATCAAGGTTGGACATCAATGATTTCATACTAAAGCTACGAGAAGAAGCACTAAGGATGAAGTATCGAGCTCAGAAGTCTTCGTACACTCAGAATCCAGCTTTGTACAATGCCACTCCTCAAGTTAAGACGTCTGGAGCACCTCTTCAGACTGCCTTTGTGTCAAGCTCATCTGGTCCCTTCACAAGTCTCTCCTTCAGGATCAAAAACATCAGGGTCTTCTTGTACCCAATATATTGGATCTGAAGCAAATGCTACATGACTGAAGACTGAGAATCTCGGAAACGTGACAGTAGAAGTAGCTCGAGAGCACATGGATCTCTTGGTAGCAGTGGTCCATTCCTATGATGGACTTGTTGCTGGGAAAATTGGAAACTGCCACCTAGCAGATGAGGACTACAAGCAGGTTGATGAGATTGAACTGGAGAGGATGGATATTATGTGGGCCTTAGCAAGTGTTGTCCGGAGGGCAAAGAAGTTCGTGAAGAAGACCGGACAAAACTTGGTTGCTACTAAGGACACTACTTTTGGCTTTGACAAAAGCAAGGTGACCTGCTTCAATTGTGGAGAAAAGGGGCACTTCAAAAGAGAATGTGTGAAGCCAAAGAAGACTGGAAATGGGAATCCATTCTCGTCTTTCACTCGTCAAGACAAGCAAGCTAGCAGTTCTACTTCATCAAGCAAGGATCCAAAAGCTTGACCGCCCATGATGATGAAGGACAGGACTGGAGCTTTAGGTTTGTCTCTCCGAGAGAATCCAATATTGCGAGCGTGGATGACTTAGATGATGATTCCACGAGTGAAAGAGATATAGCAGTTGAGATAGCGATATCAAACAGTGAAGAGACTGCAACATAGGTCAGCTACAAGCCTGAAGAAGGGATGTCTACAACAAAGACAGAATCACCAGAACCAGAGACATTTGATGTTGCGTTGATGACTAATTCATCAAAACCTCCTCAGGTAAGTACTACTGACCAACTTTTCAAAAATCATGCTTGTTCTGATTGTAATAAATTTAGAGAAAGCATAGATCAGAAATTTGCTAGGTTATTAGATCATAATGACAGCTTAGTAAAGGATTTGCAAGTATGCACTGAGGCAAATAGAGTTTTAAAACAAAATGAGCATAGTTACAAAGAAAAGATAGACTTTTGAATAAACAACTTAAGAAAACTGAAGTAGTAGCATTTAACCAAGCTAATGACATTAGGTACTATCTTAACTCCCTAGAAGACACTAAGAAATAAAAAGCAGTTTTAGAAGTAGAAGTCAACTCTTAAAGCAAAAACTGCACAGTTGGACAAGTTCATCTCATATTGTCCAACACTTAGTTAGAGAGCGTAACAATGGGGAGGGTTTGGGTTATAAAGTGGTTCCACCACCACCTGAGACCTTGATGAACACTAAGTGTAAACCAATAAATAACAATCCATCAAGGATCATGTGGTGTCTACTCCTCTTGTAAGTGATCCAAATTCCTCATGTTCTTCAGTTGAATCTGGAACAAAACAAAAGGAGGCCACTTCAAAGGCAAAGGGTAAAATGCCTTGTTTTAATCTGGAAAAAGAATTTGAAAAGGCTAATATAAAGTCAGGGTTAAACAAAGTCAAATCTGAACCTAAAAAGACTGATAATGTTGACCTTTCACAAGTCTCATGTCAAAGTCCAGTTAACCAAAATGGAAAAGTTGTTAAGAATGTCAAAACAGTTAAGTTTGTTAAACAAGAGCATACATCAAAAGAAGTAGAGTCAAAACCCAAACAAAATGATGTCATTAGGATGTCACACACATCTCCACAATGAAAGTTTAATCATAAAGTTGATAGCAGGTCATGCTACAACTGTGGAGAGTGTGGACACATTGCTTCTTTTTGTCCTTACTTTCAGACACCTAGGAAGAAAATTGAACTTTAGAACTCAAAACCTAGGTCTTCTAAGAGGAGTTCTTTAACTCCACCTAGAAGAAATAGTGAACCCAAAGTTCAACCCATTAGCTAGTCGTCTGTTTATCACAACAGGCCTTACATAAATCTGGCTTATGGAAAGAAAAGTCATCCTCTATGTCTGATAATGATGACAATAAGGCACCTGAGCTACCCTCACCTTCTAAGGGTCAATGGGTTGAATTCATGATGTGTGATGCCTCTAGGAAACCCAAGCCAGTAAAGGCTTGGGTTCCTAACCTAAACTAATGCTTTAAATTGTATGTGCAGGGTGTTCGCTACAGTGCTGAAACCAACACATGGATTGTAGATAGCGGAGCATCCAGGCACATGACATGAAACAGGGCTCTTTTATCAAACGTCAAACAAATAAAAGGCGGCCATGTTTCGTTTGCTGGTAACAAAGGAGGTTATATCACAGCTCAGGGAGAGGTTGGAAATTAGAAAGTTAAGTTTGATAAAGTGAACTACGTTCAACAACTTCAAAACAACTTACTTTCTATTTCCCAAATATGTGACAAAGGATTTAAAGTCATATTCGACAACAAGAAATGTTACGTCCTAAAGAAAGACTATGTGATTCCGGAGGACCAAGTTCTGATGACAGCTTCAAGATATAAAGACCTTTATGTCTTGGATCTCTTAACGGCTTCTACAACGGATCATGAAGTTCAGTGCTTCCTATCAAAAGCTATTGAGAAGGACTCCATTTCCTGGCATAGGAGAATGGGACACATTAATCAACGGAAGATGAATCACTTGATTCAGAAGGATCTAGTGAGAGGTGTTAACGTCAAAAATTTCCAACTTCCGGATTTCTATGTAGCATGCAAGAAAGGCAAACAGACGAAGAAGTCTCATAAGAAAAGAAAGTTCATTCTATCGAGCTTCCTCTTGAACTTCTTCACATGGATCTGTTTGGTCCAGTTAGTACAAAGAGCATTGCAGGTGACTTGTACTGTTATGTGGTTACTAATGGCTACTCAAGATTCTCTTGGGTAATGTTTCTGAAGTCCAAGTCAGAAACATTTGAGTCATTCAAGGAATTAGTAACCACACTGGAATCTCTCTACAAGCTGAAGGTGAGACAGATACGCTCAGACAATGAGACTGAATTCAAGAATCAGTGGATGGAGGCTTACTACAAGGAAAAGGGAATTGTGCACCAGTTCACTTCTCCCTACACGCCTCAGATGAATGGTGTTGCTGAGAGGAAGAATAGAAGCTTGATAGAGACAGCATGGATAATGCTAGCAGACTCAAAACTGCCTATCCAATTCTAGAATGAGGCAGTGGCAAATGCATGTTATACATTAAATCGAGTTCTGGTAGTCAAGCGCCATGGCAAGACATGTTACGAGTTACTACAACGATATAAACCTAATCTGGAGTATCTCGAACCATTTGGCGCGTCGTACACACTTCTGAAGAAGACTCAAGAAGGAAAATTCAGCGAGAAGGCTGATGAAGGGATCTTTCTAGGATACAACATACCGAACAAGAGAGTTTACAACAACTCAATGGGTTTAGTAGAAGTGTGGTGTAATGTTGATGTTCAAAGATATACCACACCACCTACTGGAAAAGGACCCGCTTACTTTTTTGACTATGATGGATTCTTCAAGTCCTTCAACATCCCTATCTCTCCCTCTGATGACGAGTTAGCTACACGAATGTGTATGATATCTTGAATACACCATGTCTTGATACAACATCATCGAGCTCATAGGGAGATTCATCTCATCACTCAGGAGGAGCAGTAGAAGACAGTGACTCCTCCTTAGAAGATGAAGCTGAAGAGGATGACCAGAACAATCAGGAGAGACAGGTTCCAATTCTGCAAGTCCACAAACATCTAACAGTGATGCCTCTTTGACTTCGGAACCTCAAAATCCTTCTACCTCAGATGCAAAACCAAATGTTCATAATCTTGGCTCTAAGGTAGTTGTTCCTACCACTCCAGGATCACGTCTAAATGTTTATCATCCCTTAGACAATGTCATTGGGGATGTCAGATCAGGAGTGCAGACCAGAAATCAGCTGTACTCAGCTGATTATGCCTTGGTAATGGAAAAAGGATACATTCACGATGGTGCTTATCGGTGTTTTTTCTTGCAGTTTGAGCCAAAATAAGTCAGTGAAGCACTGAATGATGAGGCATGGGTGAGTGCCATGCAAAAGGAACTTCTTCAATTCAAGAAGTTAGGTGTATGGACACTGGTAGATAGACCTAAAGGTGCTAAGGTCATTGGCACCAAATGGGTCTTGAAATGCAAGAAGGATGACCAAGGTGTCATTATCAGGAACAAAGCTCGATTGGTAGTTCAAGGATTTCGACAAGTTGAGGGGATTGATTATAATGAAGTGTTTGCACCCGTGGCAAGGATGGAAGCCATTGCTTCTTCCTTGCCTATGCATCGTATATGAAGATCAAAGTCTATCAATTAGATGTGAAGAGTGCATTCCTTCATGGTAAAATTCGAGAGACAGTTTATGTCAGTCAACCCGAGGGATTTGAAGATCCTTATCATCGGGACAGAGTTTACAAACTTGACAAGGCCTTATACGGGCTTCATCAAGCTCCAAGGGCCTGGTATGAGAAACTCTCGACTCATCTTGTGAAACATGGATTTCGCAGGGGAGTCATTGACTGCACACTGTTTATCAAAGAAAAGGATGGAGACTTCCTGCTAGTACAGATCTATGTCGATGACATAATCTTCGGTTCAAAAAACGAAGAGTTATGCAAAGAATTTGAAGCAGTAATGAAGGCGGAGTTTGAGATGAGTGCCATGGGGGAAATGAAATTCTTTCTCTGGTTACAGGTGGATCAGACACCCAAAGGGATTTTTCTACATCAGACCAAGTATGTGGGAGACATTCTTAGTCGGTTTGACATGGAGAATGCTTCTGCAGCTGGGACTCCACTTGCTACAAACCATGATATAGCACCTGATGAAAATGGAGATCTGGTAGATGCAACAATGTACCAAGGAATGATTGGATCTCTCATGTACCTTACTGCCTCTAGACCTTATATCATGTATGCTACATATCTATGTTCTAGATATCAGGCTAAGCCAAAGGTTAACATCTGATCGGGGTCAAGAGGATATTCCGTTATCTAAAGGGCACAACCACACTTGGGTTATGGTATCCTTATGATGATGACTTTGAGCTCACGGCGTATAGTGACTCGGATTACGAGGCTGCAAGATGAATTACAAGTCTACATCAGCAGGGTGTCAATTCTTCGGAGGAGATTAGTGACCTGGCAGTGTAAGAAGCAGACCTCGGTTGCGCTGTCAACCTGTGAATCCGAATACGTTGCAGCTGCAAGTTGTTGTTCTCAAATCATTTGGATTCAACAGCAAATGCGGGACTACGGTTTAAATTTCTCTTCTACTCCTATTTTTGTTGATAACTCTGCTGCAATTGCAGTAACTAAAAATCCAGTACAACATCCTAAGACCAAACACATCGGAATAAAACATCATTTTATACGGGACTGTTTTGAAAAGAATTTAATAAATGTGGTAAAAATAAATACGGATTTTCAACGCGCTGACCTCTATACAAAAGCTTTTGACAAACCATGTTTTCTATATCTGTTAGAGGTCAACGACGTTAAAAAGAAAAGTGATGTTATTCCTGATGATGATCATGTGTAGTCCGATACAGTTTAGTCTATTTTTCTTTTTTATTTTCTTTATTTGTTCTATTTTGTTTTAAATTCAATTCATGTTATTTAGTTGTCTATTAAAATCCTAAAATATGTAAATCGGTTATGATTTTAGAATTTTAGGGGGAGAATAGGTCAGCGAGTAACATTATATAAAAAAACAAAAAAAACAAAAAAAAGAGGAGAAGGAGAGGCTAGTTGACAGAAGGCAAATCGTATCTGTGATACCGATTCAAATACTTTGGAAAATGATAGTACACAGGAACAAATCAAGAGGGACTTTAATATTTAATTTAGAAAATATGTAAAATTAAAAGTCTAAGTCTGTGTAGTCTGAGCAATATAAAAGGAAATATGATAGAAAAACTGGTATCTACTAAGGTAACACAATGAAAATAGACCTAGAGGCTGCTAGACCACAGATGATATGTCGGTAGATTCAACACAATAGATGATTAGACCTGACTGGTGATCTCAAGATCATATTAAGTTGTTCAACTGACTGTGGGCTCCCATCTTATCACTAGTTAACACAATCAACAATATTCCAATAAGGGGTAACGAGCATGTAAATGTCACAAATGTGTGCGGATGACCATAAATAGAGCAAAGCACGAAAAAAAGAGGCAAATGCTATCAAGCTAATAACTTATGTTGTTGGTGTATTATGTGCTAAAGAAATTAACGATGCTCTAACAAGAAGATAGGTTGTGTGCCTCTCTGTTGTGCGATGGCACTGACCTGAGGATAAGCATAACCTAGATATTCTAGAATTCATTGTTGTTTGCCGCCTCTCTGCTGTGTGATGGCACTGACCTGAGGATTGGCTTCTCTTTGAAATCTCTAAGAATAGTCTCTTCTTGTCAAAATGCTTGTAGACCGCTCAAAAGCTCCTGAGGAATGTTGATTATCATATAAGTGTGGGATCCACAAATGTTGGTTGAAATAATAAACCTTAAATTATCACCAATGTGTGTCAAAAGTCTGTATGGATTTAAGAGGACAAATATACTGACAATAATCGTGGATACAAATTCTTGAAAGTCCAAATCAATGTGAGAATCTAATAGTACCAGTATGATTTCCTAAATTTGCTAACGACTCTGGATGAAAACCGAGAAGTGAGCATCAAATGGTTTTGATAACAAGTCCCAAATGATTTGACTTGCATGTATGATTCCAAAATTGATTTGGTCGAGGTATGGTCAAACAAATAGAAGCTTCCTATTCCAAAAATGAATCTAGTACATTTCTATCTTAGGATTTACCTCTCACAAAAAATTAAAAACAAGTTTAATTTTTGTACTTTAGTTTATTTCCTATTTATTTATTCATTCAGTTTATTTGTTGTCGGACTACATCATGGAATTTAGTAAGGGGTTAATTCACCTAAAAGGGTCATGTCTGAGATGACCACATGTGTTTTCAAAAGATAAAAGGATCATGTCTGAGATGATCAAATGTGTATAATGTTGATTCTAAAGCTTAAAAAAGGGTTTAAATGGCAAATGGTAAGAAATGCAGAAAATTTCATAAGTATGACCCATTCGCACGAATGGACCATGAGTATGAACTTATCATGCGAATGGGAGCTATTCATAGAATGGACCATGAGTATGGACCATTCAACCGAATGACCCATATGAATGAACCAGTCAGATGTTTAAGAGCGAACGAATGAGTAAGTCGCATGACTGAACTCCAGTCAGACGACTGAAGGGGACCAACTGAACCAAATGCACGACTGAGGCCCTTCGCCCAAATGAAATGTGCGTATTAGCCCAGTCGTACGATTGAATTTAGGTTAAGTATAAATAGAGGGAGAATCGGTCGCAGAGACTCACCACTCCCAAATTTGCCCTAATTCGCACGACTAACGTCACTCTGCCCAAATTTCGTTTGATCACCATAAACTCTTGATTCTCGAGTACTAACCATTTGCACTGACTTTACAGGCAATTTGCAGTGCAGAACCATTGTTATATCACTCAAATGATCCATAATCTGGACAATCGGACTCCTTAGAAAAACCGTAACATTTGTGTTCAAAGAACCTAACTAAACGATGTAAACAGATGAAATTAAAGATGTTAGGTGTTAAACTAATGGATTGCGAGTCTAATCAACCAAAGCACGAAGTCTAAAATTCAAAATTGGTGAAAAATTGAATTTGAATTGAATAGTCAGAATAACATGCGAATGGACAGGTTGATGAACTTCAGTCGCACGACTGATGTGTGCGACTAGCTAAACCGCATGACTGAACCATGCGTATGAGTTCAATCGCACGACTGGTGTAACCACATGAGTTTACATACGCATGAGTCTAGTAGCACACTTAGTCGTACGTATGGGTTAATTCGCACGACTGGAGTTCAGTCGCATTGTTAATTCGCACGACTTGATCTCAGTCGCACAATCTCATTCGCATGACAGAAAAGAAGGTTTTCAAGTCCAAGTGATTCAAGACATTCTTAGCCAATGGATACTAATGTTTACTTTAATTGTGTAACAGATGGCGAGTCGATGGACCATGAGTACGAAGCACAACATATGTGCTCATCTAGATCTGACATTCAGAAATGCTTCAGACTTTTCTGGCATTATCACCTTTCTAAGGAGATCGAGAATTGTACATGCTATATCTGCTCCATGTACTCCATATCATTCTATACAGCAGGCCTTCTGGGAAGGTGCAGTAGTTGACCGATCTTCTGAGCCTCACTGTATCAGGAGTACTATCTTTGGAGAGTCGATTGAGATCACAGAGGAAGATCTCAGGATTGTGCTGTAGTTGGGGGAAGATGCTGAATGTCCTACTAGACTACACCTCATTACCGTCAGAGGATGTTTTCTTCGAGCTAAGTACTCTGGGGACATCAATGCAGGGGTGCTCAACAAGAGCAACCTGTGTCCCCAGTTCAGGTACCTTGCTCACGTACTGTTGAAGTGCATAGCGTCCAGGAAGGGAGGATTTGATGAGTTGTCAGATCAGATCCAGAACGCCTATGTAGCGTTGGTGCTGAACCATCCATTCAGCTTCTCTAGGATTATTTTCACCTACTTAGTGGAAAAAATTGAGGGGAAAGGGAAGGAGGGCTTCTGCATGTACCCCCGATTCATGCAGATGATTATAGACCAGAAGCTCCCTTCCCTGCCGAAGGAGAAGGAAGATGCAGTAGTGCTTGAGGTGATGGATGATACCACCTGGGGCGGATGAAGGTGTACAGGGGGAAGCAGGTGAAACCCTCTGTCAGGAGACTGCTCGGGCATCTGGCCCATGAGGACTATATGGTGCCAACTCGGAGGAAGTAGCGCCACGATGATAGTGATTCTGATGTTAAGCAGATTGCTCTACCCTCCGATGACTCTGATGATAATGACAGCGGGGATGCTGGAGATACCATGCCCATTCCACCGAGGGGCACAATGACTGATAGTACACCTCCAGTATCTGCCCCCACTGGAGATATAGCAGAGTCGGTTGGGTTTCACTAGGATTTTATACCTGGTGAGGATGATGAGGAGTCAGATGAGGAGCCACTGACTAGGACTGTGAGAAGCAAAGTCGTTCCCACAGAACATGGACTCGGGCGGTTGGTGAACGCCCCAGTGGATCGGGAGACACTGTTGTTGACCCACCTATGCTCTAGAGCCGTCGAGCCGTGTTCTAGGGCGAGCATCCTCCTCGACAGGATCGAGGAAGAAAAGGATGGCTCAGCCCCACGGCATGAAGAAAAAGAAGCGCAGACACACCTACATCACCACCTCAGCCACCATCATAACCACCTCTACAGCCACAGCCACCACCACACCACCTCCACAGCAACCACTACCATTCCCACACCCCTAGCACTGTCACCACACCACCCACCACTACATATATCCCATCCACCACCATATCATTCACACCTACATCACCACCACTATCATCTAGACTAACCCAATCTTCACCACTGCCACCACTACTACCACGAGCCACCAAGCCGGGCCATTATCACATCCCACCCACCTATATGGATCACCTCTACCTCCTATTGGGGTAGAGGAACAGCTATCAGCGTTGAACTGTATGGTGATGCATGTGTTAGCAGCCAATGACGAGAAGACTGCGCAGATTCGTCAACTGGCAGATCTCACAGCTGCACAGTCCCAGCAGATCTCTCAGCAGGCTCAGCTGATTGAGCAGCAGGCATAGCAAATGGCTGCTCAGAGCAAAGAGATTGCCCAACTCCAAGAGCATAGAGTCATATCAGCAAAGAATATTAAGGAGTTGGAGGATGCTAAAAAGTCTATCATGCTCAAGCTCAAAGGAACTAAAAATGAGCCTCCGAAGATAAAGGAAGGAGATGGTGATGAGGGTGAGGATGATAATGAGGATGAAGATGAAGAGAGTGATGATGATGAAGGGAATGAGGAAGAAAAGACAGAGGATAGGTAGGAGGATGATGATGATGAAGGAGGAGATGCAGCTGCATCTGCCTCAGCTCAGGGTCAAGAAAGTAGATCAAAGAGAAATCAAGACCAACAAGCTTCCTCTTCTGCCTCACCAAGTGATGATCCAGTGATTCAAGATAAAAGTAATGATTAGATGATTATGTATTTGATAGATTTTGTACTTCAATCATGTATTAAACTTATGTATTTGATGTTTATATTAAGATTAGTGTATTTCTGTCTTGATTATTAACTAATGTTTGATGTGTTACATGTTTACAACAAGCAGATCCAAACTTTCAAAGGGACGAATTTGAAGTTGCTCCCCTTCAGCAGATCAAGACTCAATTGACTATGATTCTTGATCTGTAAGGGATCGTCAAGAGATCTGTGAGTTATACCCCTGAAGAAGGGGAAATAATTCATGATCTTTCAAATGAGCAACTGGCTGAAATGTTCAAGCTGAACCCAGATGAGATCATTAAGGATGCTCCAACTTTTGATTCTACCAGTGAAGAAGAGCTAAATGACATTGATGAGATAGAGATAGAAGACATCACAGCAGAACACTATCCTCGGTACGCTAACGACGAGGGAAATGTGGTCCCCAATCTGGGTGAATCCCTAGTCAGTGATACATTTGAGGTATTGGATCAGATGGATCAGGAGTCTAAGAAGATTGAAGGAAAAGCCCAAGCCTCAAACGACGATGTTGATATCAGAAAGGCAGAATGGGCTACTTGTTTTGAAGAAATCCGAGCCCAACGCGCAGCTCCTAAACAAAATGTTTACACCAAACTCTACAGAGTGAAGAAACATCATAAGGTGTCAGGAAGGATTATTGCGTGGGCACATTTTGAGGATCTAAATGTTTATGAAATAAAGAGGGAAAAGGGCATAGAGTACTTTAGATTTCTACATGATCTAAAGACTCTACCTAGTTTTGAGCTCAACCAGCTGGCGAAATTGAAGTTATTATATGTTGACCCAAGGAAGATCTCAGGCTAGTTTGAGGCTGCCCTAAAGAAAGAGTACCACACCAGGTGGGTCAACTTCAAACCTCAACAACCTACGAGGTATATCATACGATCTGAAGTTGACTCCATCACTAGTAAGCCCAAGATAGTGCTGAAGTGGAGTCCCCCAAGAACAATGTCTAGAATCCCTCTCAGGGAAATGCCACAGGATTTCACTCCACACTTTAAGTTATGGTACTATGATTGGAGAACCGGGGAGGCGGTCATAGTTCTAAATAAAGAGGGACAAATGGATACCATCAGGGTTTTGACCCAATGTGGCTCACTAACTTGTCTGATAATGATGTCTACACATTATACAAGTGGCCACTATTCTATGACCCGCAATAGTACAAGCCCTCCAATTCCAAAATGTCATAAGACTCTGCTTTGCATTCGAGATACATGCAGGAGTCACAAGAGAGGAAAAGTACAAGAAGTATGAAAAGGTGATGCAGAAAGTAAGACATTAGATAGATCTAGGTCCAAGGGGGAGATACCTATATGTACCTAGATCCTGATCTGAATGTAATATGTCTTACACTTTATGTAACTATTGTGTACTTAATGGAATACAGAATGTTTGGTTGTGTTTATAATGTTTAATATATCATTAATGAGTTAATTAACGTATATTGACGTAATTATATAGGTTTGTGATTGTTTGAAGTGTTATGCATAATGTTATAATATTGAATACACTCAAACTTGGTGAAGTGAAGTTCTCATGCGTCCGACTGGACCATGCGCCCCAACAGTGGTCATGCGTACGAATGGCCATGCGACTGAGTGTCCATGCGCCTAAATAGTCCATACGCCTGAACAACTTCATGCGACTGACTCAGTCACATGACTGAACACTCAGCCGTGTGAATGGATCAACCGCATGGCTCAATCGCACGAATGAACCATGCTAATGGTTCAGTCGCCCGAATGAGCAACCCTAACCTATAAATACCACCTAATTTGTGGAAAAACGTAAGCATTCATTCCTATTCGACTCCAGACATACCCTAGCCGTCCAGAAGCCTTCAAGTTTGTACTCCAAGTTCACAGAACGCTGCAGATCGATTCCTAATCGATTCTTAACATTAGATTCAATACCTTATTGTTTCTACGTGTGTTCTCACTGATTGAATCGCCAATCAAATAGGATTCCGCACTATTTGATTTGGTTTACACGTTAATCAGTTTGTATTTCGTTTAAAAAACAAGATCCTAACATCGTACACGATCCTAACATTATTCTGTTTCATTTTAAAATTAATTCAAGACATGCTATGTTATTACTTGTAATTATATGTTCATAGTTAGATAAACTTGATAACATGATCATTAATTCATGTAACCATGATAACAATAACAGATCTATTGGTTTGACAAACCCACTCGATTTTTAGGCGTGTGGTGATTGGAACCAGAATCATTCATTCTATAAGGTTTCGTCTACGGACCGAGTTAAGTCAGTACTTAGGTTTAATTGTGTTGATTTGTCTTTTATATTAAACTATTGCATTAGAAGTCTTGACATTACCATGTGAAGTGAATTGTTTTCAATCATTAAATCAATCTATATATGTATTCAAACCTATGATTACTCACCAGCTAATTCGTTAGCTGACTCATTACTTTCTCACATGATTTCTGGAGTGTAGATTAGTGGATTTCTTTATGCTCATATAGGACTTGGAGTTAGATTAATAAAATACTTTTTGTCACACTCCAACCTTAACGCCGGAAACATTAAGATGTGAGGGTTAAGATTGTTCACAACCACATAACACTACCATTAAATTTAAATATAATTAACCTTAAGTTTTAAAATGATGAATTACAACCAATAAGTCTTAACAAAAATGAAACATAGCATAAGTTCAAGATTTCAAGATTTCAAAGGCATGCTATTTATTTTCCTAGGTCCAAGTCCAAGATGTAAGCATG
Organism: Flaveria trinervia; assembly: GCA_025506515.1. NCBI lineage: Eukaryota > Viridiplantae > Streptophyta > Magnoliopsida > Asterales > Asteraceae > Flaveria > Flaveria trinervia. Next base: position 49,242,831 of record CM046447.1, read on the forward strand.
CTTCAATATTATTCATCAACCTTGGGCATTTCATGAAACATGTTAAAAATAAAGTCAACTTTGAAAGATGATGAGTTTCCATGGGTTAAATATACACATATATATAGTTTAAAGGTAGCAATTCAAGTCATCGGTTACAAATAATGCAAGTTATAGATAACATGAGGTTACAATCAAACCTTGACAAAGATATGAATTACAAGTTATAACAATTAGCTAAGTGTACTTAGTTCACATGATAAACAAGTCATACGTCATCAGGAGTCGGCAATAACCTCGGCTTTAGCACCAAATTGGCTTGTCAGGCCCATAGATCTATGATGTTGCTAGGCTAACAATAGTTAATAATATTCAACACAAAATGTCTATCATATAAGTCTCATAATATTTCAAATAACCATTACAAGATTAAAGATGAATTGCTAGTGCATTTACAAGTATCTAAACGTTTACAAGTGCAAGTTTATATGTTAACATATTTCACCATAGGTGTGAAATAAGGTAAAAGAGGGGCATGAAAACTCACATGTTGTCACCAATAATCTTTCTTCATGTCATGGTACATTTTCGTGGCACCAGGATGAATGGAGTATCGAGTCTTGTGAGCTTCATCCATGATCTTCACCCGTAGATCCCCAAAACGAGGAATCCACACACGACCAAATCGGTCCTAACACCGAGTGTGTTTTCACCCAATTCCGCGACCAGACCTCTCATTCTTTCAGAGTTAAGATGATCCTCTTTCAACGCCTTATCTTGGAACTCTTTGACTTGCTTCATTACATCGGAGGTCATGATCAACTGATATGCTTTCACCCGAATCGGCTCGGGTCTCTCCTTCCGGCTAAAGGCGTCAGCCACTACATTGGCCTTGCCCGGATGGTAGTGGATCTCACAATCATAATCCTTTATAAGCTCCAACCACCTCCTCTGCCTCATGTTCAGATCCTTTTGCTCGAAGAAGTACTTCAAGCTCTTATGTTCGGTGAATATGGTGCACTTCGTCCCGTAGAGATAGTGCCTCCAAATCTTTAGTGCAAAGACCACGGCTGCTAGCTCCAAGTCATGAGTGGGATAATTAACCTCATGAACTTTCAATTGTCAGGATGCATAGGCTATAACCTTCCCTCTCTGCATTAACACACACCCCAACCCTGAGTAGGAAGCATCAGAATAGACCACCAGATCTTCGCTTCCGTCGGGTAATGACAGAACATGAGCTTGAGTCAGTCTTGCCTTCAGCTCTTTGAACGCCTTCTCTTGAGCTTGACCCCATACAAACTTCACATCCTTTCGGGTCAACTTAGTTAGTGGAGAAGCAATCTTAGAGAAGTCTTGGATAAATCTTCTATAGTAGCCCGCCAAACCCAAGAAGCTACGGATCTCGGTTGGCGTCTTTGGTGACTTCCATTGCATAACCGCCTCCACTTTCATCGGGTCCACCATTATCCCGTCAGGATTCACCACATGACCCAAAAACTGAACTTCACGCAACCAAAACGCGCACTTGGAGAATTTAGCATACAATTTCTCCCTTCTCAACGTCTCTAGAACCTCCCGAATGTGACCGGCATGCTCTACTTCGCTCCTCGAGTAAATCAGGATATCATCAATAAACACAATCACTGATTTATCCAGCATCGGCCGACACACACGATTCATCAAATCCATAAAAGCAGATGGCGCGTTGGTCAAACCAAAGGACATGACAAGAAACTCGTAATGACCATAGCGCGTGCGGAAAGCTGTTTTAGGGATATCTTGTTCCTTTACCTTCAACTGATGATAGCCAGACCGAAGATCTATTCTTGAAAACCAACTGGCACCCTGAAGCTGATCGAACAAATCATCTATTCTCGGTAAGGGGTATTGGTTCTTCACTGTCAACTTGTTCAGCTCGCGGTAGTCAATGCACATCCTCATACTACCATCCTTCTTCTTTACAAACAGGACAGGAGCACCCCAAGGAGAGATACTTGGTCTAATGAACCCCTTATCAAGCAACTCTTGCAACTGTTCCATCAACTCTTTCATCTCCGTCGGAGCTAACCGATATGGTGCCTTGGCAACAGGTTGGGCACCCGGTATCAGATCAATCTGAAATTCAATTTCTCTGTCAGGTGGTACCCCTGGTAAATCTTCTGGGAATACGTCTGGAAGGTCACACACAACCGGTACATCAGGCAGTTGTGATGTTGGTGCATCTACATCCTTTACATAAGCCAAGTAGGCGCTACATCCACGCCTCATACAATTCCCGCTACCGCCATTGAGATCACCTTCGGGATCGTCGTGACTCGATCACCATAAACCGTTACCAAACTTCCGTCAGGCCCTGTCAACCGAATCATCTTCTTGCGACACACAATGTTCGCCTCGAAGTCCGCCAACCAATCCATCCCAAGAACCAAATCGAAACCACCCAAGGTCATCACAAATGGTCTAACAGGAAACTTATGACCCTCAAGTTCCACATCACAATTCTCTATCATCTTAGAAATCCTGGTAGACTTACCTATGGCAGTTTCTACCTCAAAGGGTGCATCAACACGTCTACTACTAATAGGCAGCTTAGCATAGAAAGCAGCAGAAATAAAACTCCTACTAGCACCAGAATCAAATAGCTCAGAAGCTAAAGTTTGGTTCACCAGAAACGTACCGGACACGACATCATGCTTCCTCCTGTGTCATGGTAAATGCCCTGGCGCTCGCCCTCGGTCCTTCACCTCCAGTTCTCTTCATCCCAGAACTCTCAGCCTTCGACTTCTTACAATCCTTACTTACGTGACCCTCTTCACCACAGTTATAGCATCAGACTATACGACAGTCCCTTGCCAGGTGTCCCGCCTTCCCACATTTGAAGCATAAGTTTGACCCAAACCTACATTCCCCACTGTGCTCCCTTCCACACTTGCCACACCTTTTCGCCCCCGCACTTGATGTGACCACACGACGATCATCCGTTCGTGCCTTCTTATTACCCGTCGAGGCATCACCCCGACCAAACCTCTTCCCCCGCCAATTTCGATCACCACCACTCTTCTTGCCACCCTCAGTCACCACCACCGTTCTCTCATCGTACAATCTCCCTGCCAAATCCACCGCCGACCTAAACGTACTCGGTCGGGCAGCTATCATGTGCCTGCGAATATCCGCTGGCAAACCCTAAATATACCTTTTAATCTTTCGTGAAAAGGGTGTCACCTGATCCGGCACCAGACGTGCCATCTCGTTGAATTTAGTGGTGTACTGCTGGTGCGTCATAGTTCCCGCCTCCAGTTGCAAGAACTCCCTTTCGACCTTGTCCATTTCCCGATGAGGACAAAATTCCTCAATCACCAACTTTCTTAGCTCAGGCCATTTCATTTTCCTAATGGCCCTACTACCCTCAGCTTGGACAATGTTGTCCCACCAGCACAAGGCTGAATCCACAAAAGAGGGGTAGCAAACTTCACCTTCTGTTCCTCTCGGCACTCGCTGATAGCGAGAACAGCCTCCATTTCCCTCACCCACTAGTGAGCAGCTGCAGCAGTGCCATTTCCATCGAAAGTAGGGGGCTTGCATCTCATAAAAGCCCCATAATTGAATCCTCGTTCCGTCTTCGGCGCAGGCTCTTCTTCTTCCTCTTCATCATCAGATAGAACCGTTTCCGGCTCTGGTTGTTCCCGTTCTCCAGAGGATCTGTTTCTTTCTTTTCTTTCCCCTTCTCGTACAGCCTTAATAACTTCAGTCACCATAGACGGTAAGATTGTCTGCATGACCTGATGTACTTCTTCTACAACAGCCTCCTTTACTGAGGCTCTCAGATTGGCGCTTTCGTTTCCACCCTCTGGATGATGGGTCTCTGGTTCTTCATGAACCACTTTCTCCACTCTGGGTCTCCCTCTCTTGGGTCGCGGTTCAGCACCGTGACCTCCACCCCGTGAAGCTTTCGAAGATCTACCTCCGGCCCACACGCACACTGAAAGATTCAAACACCAACACGGTCATTCAAGGGCACAACTTAGTTTATGTTAAGTATAGTAAGTCCCTAATTACAATGGCCAGTTGTGATTAGCCACTTACTTTACTCTTCACACCCTGAGCATTACCTGTCCTCGCCACACCGGTATTTAAATCTACATACAACACATAACCACATACCATGCGCACATAAAACCGGTTAACTTTGCGAAAATACCTGATGGCACGCAGCTACTCAAGTTGGCATCCCATTCCTATTTCGTCCCATTCTCAGTTTAAGATTAGGTTTATTTTGAAATTTTACCCATTTCACTTAAACTTTGGCTCTGATACCAACTTGTAAGGCCCCAAAATCGGGACGCTTACAGCTGGGTTCACATCGCACATAAAACGTATAATTATATTTGTATTTCATAAAATCGCAGCGGAAAACTAAAACAATCTTTCATTTCCATGTAAATGATTTTGCAAATTAATACAACATTCATTACAAAATAGCTTGTTCGCATTACAATGCAAAAATATTAATCAAAAGGATGTCATCCCAAAAGAGCTGAGTAGTCACCCATGCCATCCTCAGCAATCATTACCTGCCAACTGGAAACACATCAAAGTCATCATTGTTGAGTGAGTCCTAGTTTTATAAATAAAACATACTTTACTTTACATTCGTTCGCGATCATACATCATACGTACATACAGATAATATCAGTATTATCTTCATCATTCCGTTCATTAACTTTGCTCATTCAACGTGTTACATTATCGTTCACTTCTCTATCTAGATCTGGTCAGACTTTACCCTCTTCGTGGCACTCAGCCATGATTACTGAGGTCGAATGACCAAGATCCTATTCTGTACATTATTCCGATAATTCATTTACGTTCATTCATACTTCGTTCTTCCATACAAAATCTTTCGTTCATTTATACTTTCGTTCATTCGAGTCTGTTGCGACAACAGGGTCGCTCACCTCATTAACAATCCCAACGACTTCGCGCTATCCGAGTCTGTTGCAACCATAGAGTTGCTCACCCCAATTGCCAATTTCAACGATAGCATGCTATCTGAGTCTCCTGCAACCATAGGGTTGCTCACCTCATGACAACTTCACAATAACGCCCTGTCCAAGTCTGTGCAACCATAGGGGTGCTCACCTCATAGCAATCTCAAGGATTGCATACCATCCGAGTCTGTTGCAACAACAGGGTTGCTCACCTCATTTATGTGCTTGCAAGCCTTTCCTTCGTTCGTTCATCATTCAATAATGCATGCATTCTTACTTTATGTTCCTCTTTCATTATCTTTCACTTTACGTTACATAATACTTCATTCATTCATTAACATGACACGTAAAGCCACCAGAAAGATAAACATACATCATAATAAGGAACATATCACACGCAATCATCATCATTATACAGGGCAACATCATACATACGTAACAAGCCTAAACATGCAACACCATCATCGTCATGCCCAACATGCTCTCTAAGGCCTCAATCGTCATCTTACATGCTCTTACGAAAACCTTTACGTCAAAACTTACATCTGCTCTTTCTCCCGAAAGTCAGAAGTCAAACTACGCTTCCCACGGGTGCAACAGCCCTATTCGGGCGTATGGACACCCTTCAGTCCAAGGCCTCCATGCGACTGAACACTATGCGAATGAACTAATACGGATGAATACCCATGCGAATGAACGTTTGGTCGTGCGAATGGATAATGCGGATGAACCTCAAGCGAATGGGATTAATGCGGATGAGCACTTATGCGACTGGACCTTCAGTCGCATGACCTCCAAGCGACTGGCCTTTCAATCGTGCGAATGGACCTTCAATCGTGCGAATGGACCCCAATCATGTGAATGGACCCCAATCGCACCCTAATCGGCCGTATGGCCTCCAATCGGTCGCCTAGCCCTAGCTGATACAAAATGCAGTTCATCCCGACTGCAGCCGAGGGTTTTCGGCCTCCAACCTCATCTAAACCCATTTTAATCCCAATCGACGATCCTAAACCTTAGGGATGCATACCACGACACCACTCAAGCACACACAAGTTCACAATCAAGCCACAAACGCATCATACATACACATACACATACACATACACATACACAACGGGTCAACATACACACACTCAAAAACCCGATTTCAATGTTTTCCAGCCCCAAAATCGTTAGAAAACAAGTAAAAGTGGGGTTCTAGAACTCACATAAACGACCACACGTGTAGAGCTTCGGTTTGACTCGTTTCTCAACAACTTTGGCTACTCGAACCAACCCGAACCAACATTTTTCCTCTTTTTCTCTTCTTTCTCTCTTGTCCTCTTTCTTTGGCTGATTTGTGAGTGTGGGGGAGAGGGTAGGGCTGCCCTTTCCCTTATATACTCCCACTCACCCGACTTCTTTCGTTGGCGAGTTTGATCCCTCGACTTTGGACTTTATTTCTTTTCTTCTTTAGTCGGCTTCAAAATAAATGAATAAATAATCGGGTGTTACATAACAATAGTTAATGATATTCAACACAAAATGTCTATCATATAAGTCTCACAATATTTCAAATAACCATTACAAGATTAAGATGAATTTCTAGTGCATTACAAGTATCTAAACGTTTACAAGTGCAAGTTATATGTTAACATATTTCACCATATAGGTGTGAAATAAGGTAAAAGAGGGGCATGAAAACTCACATGTTGTATAAGTTGATGTTAAGGGTAACAACAAGTAATTAAGTGGTGCTCCAACGATTTTCTTTTTACAGGATACCTAAATGTATAAGTTCCAAGATTAAAAAGATGAGTAACGATCAATTGTGAACTAGGGTTTTAATTGGAATTTGGGGTTTTGATAAATTAATAAAATTAAATAATGAAATCACTTCTATTTTAATTCAATGAAAAGAATTATACCAACTAAGTAATTAATTTAAAGAAATGAAATTAAATCATTTATAATAATGGTAATGTTTAAATATAAAGTGTAAATAAATTTTCATAATTATTTGATATAATCATGATTTAAAAAATAATTAAAGGTAACATTGGATCAATAATAATTATTAATCTAAACTATCATTTAAAGTCCATTTTATAAGAAATAAACAAAAAACGACTTTTGTTATATTTTTGTATTAAAAGAATATATAAATAACTAATTTTTAAAAATTGCAGAAAATATTTTGGTGATTTTAAAAATAACTAAAGTTTACAAAAATGATTTTTATAATTATAAAATTTTTCTGTAATTAAATTTATTAAAAAAAGGTTTTAAAAATAAAATGAGGGTACCTGGGTTCGAACTTGGGACCTCAAAGTTGATAGGATATGCTCTTAACCTGTAGGTTGGGTGCCTATGTCTGTTAAGAGCGTGGGTTTAAAGTCTTAAAAATACCATCTAATGGTTTCCCCCAAATCACATGAACCCTATTTTTGTCTTCGATCAAATTGAAGTATCATTCGACCTTGTTCGTGTGTAGAATCATGGGGCTTTTGTCCCCATGTAAATACGAGTGCGTGGGTATGTTCATTAGTTGATTTGTTCTTGAATGATGTGATGAGGATGTGTGCAGCCGCAATTGTGAGGGAGATGAGATTCGGTATGAACTTGGTAATACTACTCGAATTAATCACATGTAGAGTTTAGGAGACTGAGTTTGACTAAAAGCCCCTTATCAATTGAGATTCAAAATGCTAGAACAGTGATGAACACCCTAGCTGCAGGTCGCGGTGATGGAGAGAATCGAATGTGATGTTCGTGTGTGTTTCAGAAAAATTGATCACACCATTGAATACTCGATGATTAAATGTACGTTTACTTTCAATTTATTTGATTATTATCAAGATTTGAAAGTTGAATGGTTAGAACTTGATTGTGGTTTCCGTTTCAATTGATCCTTTAGTGAAATAAACGTTTCAAGTTGAATTATTAACGGTTACATGTTCGATTCAAGTTCTAGCAATAGAAGCATGGTTTGATTGGGTGTTTTAATTGATTTGGGAGGTCGTTAGGCCTCGTCGACGTCGCGCCGGAGGTTCGCCGGCCGGTAAATCGAGGAGAGGGGTGAAATTTTAAAAATTTACACCTTTAGTCCCTATGGTTCAAATGTTTACATTTTATGTTAGAACTATCTTTTCCTAGTTTTTAAATATCACAACACCTCCTTGAACTTATTAAAATTTTAGTTTTAAACATTTTTAACTTAATAACTATTTAACTATTTTAAATTATTATTATTATTTCTTTTATTCAATTGTTATTATTATTTTTATTTTTTTATTATATTATTATTAAACAAATTTAATTATTAACTTTTTATATTAACGTAAAACAAAAGTTACAAGTATAAATACGCCCACATAGTTTTATAAATGACATAAATGGTCCTTACAAGTACATAACGAAGCTAACATTTATTTAATGAAAATACAAAAGGTTACACTTTAGTATGTTATTTGAATCTTTATTGCATTGTAATGTACTATTTGATTAGTAACATCAACGAAAATAACATTTAATACTATTTCATCGTATTTATTCCCATGTGCTATGAACAATCGATTCACATTCGTCTACCCCGATGATTCTGCCATCGATCAGGGTGTGACAGAAGAATCTTATGTGATAGACGAATGATCATATTGAACACAATACATTTATATACTTATGTTTAGATATATGAATAGGTAATGATGAGTAATCTCATTTTGACCACCACACTCCTTAACTCTTATGTTCCTAGCATATTTCGTTGCCGAGTTAACCCATGAGAAGAGAGTAAACACGAAAGTTGTGATGATGGTATGAAAAGCATGATGTCTGTTTGTTTGAACCAATAGTCATCCTTAATTTGCAGTCGCAACAAATTTATCGATGTTGAGATTATGTTTGTTTGTTTGGACCAATAGTCATCCTTAATTTGCAACTGCAACGAATTTATCGGTGTTGAGCCTAGCTCATATGTTAGTTTTCTAACTATAAGATTATTCAATGTCAAGACATATAAAACCATGTAAGAGCATCACCAATAGAAAACATAAAAACAATAAAAAAAGCTTGTCTAGTCGGTTAAGACATGAGAAAACCTCCAATCTTTAAAACCTCTAAAAATCCTTAAAATAAGAAAATTTATAAAATTACCATATCATATCATCTTTTATTTGTAACCACTCATTCTCTCTCTCTCTTTCTCTCTTTATTATTCTATGTATATAAACATGTGCCCTCACGCTAACTCAATTTTTATAGTTTGTAGTGCTGAACTAATGCCTCGAAAACGTTGATAAATATCCATGTGGTTGTTTTTAGGATATGAAAACCATCTATTAGAGACGGTATAATATAATCTTAGTATTATAATATACAAAATCTTATATGCCACATGATATTTTAAATCCATCAAGACACATGACATTTTTTGAATTAATCTACAGTTGTTTCCTAAAGTATGTACATATTTATTAAAATAAAAAAAATAGATATATTTTCTTCTTTATCTCCAAATCATAAGTAATATTTGGTTTGTTTTCCAAGTTATCTACAATTTCAAAATATACATGAAACTTAATTTTAAAAACTTAAAATAAATCATTCCAAGTTAATTACTAATTATGAGATTTGGTAAAAAATATTGGTTTCCATTTATCTGCATATATTTTAATTTCAGATTGTTACATTTGATTTCATGTTAACTTCAAATAATATTCACAAATTAATGAGGTATCTAACTTCTCGGTTGATTTTAAATAATATCATGAATGTCATTTTAAAAAACGTGAAAGCTTTTATTTGATATTTATATTTTTAACAAATAATTCCTACTTTTTTCGAGTCATCCGATGACTTCTCACTACTCAATCATATCTCGATAGAGTCCAGTCTCTCAATAATTTTCTCACTGCTCTTTTTCTCTTTCTCTTTACATAACTTGATGGATTTATGATAACTATGTTGAACAACCTTAATGTTACAATTTAAGACTTTACTATCAAAGTTTATATAATACGAGTTCGAATGCAACAAAGTAACCAAAATCCCAGTAAAACATTAATGAAATGACAGTTGTTGATGAGCATATTATTTATTTTCATCCAATACATGAGTTAGCAATTATCATATAGTTTTATTACTTATTACTCATTGCTCATTACTTACAAATAGCTTTAAGGATATTCATATGCATACACCTTGCTTGAGTAAATAGTTTAGCTGTTTTCATAGGTTTTTGGAACAAGAAGAGTGTTTTAAGATTTTATTTTTACAATACCAAAGTTATAAAATGCAATAAGAGTTTCGGATCTCTTTGTAGGTTTTCATTTGAAAATCCATTAAATAAAGAATTGCTTCAAAAAGTAAAGCAATCAATATTTCTTTTTACTGTATACCATGTAAAATCTTAGTTTTCACCAACTTTATGTTTTGCCATAACCATCGACAAAAGTTAAAAACAAATATTATCGAAGGTTGATTTATACTTGGAATATCTTATGTTTATCTATGATTAGTTATACATTGTATTATCCTAAGTTAAAAGTAAAGAACACATAAAACAATGGGGGATCTAGAAGAAAAGTTCAGCAGTAACGTAAATTTTTTTACCATACATTTGTATTAATAAAGGGGTTCAAAGGAAGATCATTCGAATCAAATCCAATTAGGATCGAAGTAATTGAACTAGAATGAATTGAACTCAAAGGAATAGTTGACCCAATAACATCACCATTGTTATATTACTATTAAAATTGTCTTTAAAAAAATTACCAATAAGAACTTATTTTTTCGTCTTTTAAAACCCTAGTTTTATAACAAATAATACAATAAGATTACAAATTTCACTTTGAAATAACACAATTCAAATACCTAACTTCAATATCAAATCTCTAATTTATCTTTCAACATCTACTTTCATATATCTAATTGCATAAACCTACTTATTAGAAATTAATCCAAATAACAATTATCTTTTATAACAAATAACACTTAAATATTTGAAATTGAACAACATAAACCCTAAATTCTTAATTTCATAGTACAAGGAGAAAAAAATAGAAATGTAACCTTGAGGTAGGCAGTGAATTGGTAAAAGATCACATGTGGGAGGTGGCAAGGGCCCCTTCATCCTTTGCTTCTTTCCTCTCTCCTGACAATTCCATGTCAGTCAGTTCATTTTAATTCCTCTAAGGGGAGGGAGATGATATTATCAATATCATATTTCCTAGTCTGTAAGTAGGTAATCTTGACTACCCTCAACTCACCGTTTTGAGTGTTTAGTCCGGGAGCAACCCTAATTGAAGCTTCCATGAAGCCAGCAGACTCAGCAGAGGAACTTTCTTCCCTTAGCTTCCTTATCCTCTCTCTCTCCTCCTCCTCAATCTCCTTAGGAGTCATTTTCCTTTTCCCTTTATCACTCATAGACCTTCGTGACTCAAGGTGGAGAGAGCTTTGGCCTTCATTGCTTGGTGTAGCATCCAAGCTCTAGCCAGAGAGAGATTGAGATACACCTTCACCAATAGGTGTCTCATCAAGGGAATAGACTTCTGAAGCAATTTTAGGTGTGATAGGGCTCTCAGGTTCAATCATTAGGCCTTGAGTCAAGGTTTTCCCTTTGAAGCTAATCTCAGGGTCTGCCTCAACATCTAGTTGACCAATGACATTGCTTGATTGTCTTTGTCTCCTATTAAGGCTGAACTCTTCAGTAATCCTATCTTGAATCCTTTGAGCCAAATCCTATTGTCAGCTTGTTTATATTGGCTTGGATTGACAAGTGGCATATTGTCAAGGTCAAGACCTTCATAATACTTCAAGGTCTGAAAATTGAAAACTTCTTGTTGCCCTTAAACTCTTTGAAGAATGAGGGCTCTTCTATTGGCATCATACATTCACCCTATGATGTAACTAGAAGTTCCTTGAGGTGGAGATGACACAGCCCTTGGAATGCCTTCCTTAAAAAGACTCTGAATAAAGGAGTCTATAGAGTCCATATCAATGTGAACTAGCGGAAGTTGTTGAGTATGGACAGTTGCAAGTGATGATGGTGAGTATTCAAAGTCCATTACTCTGTGAAGAACTCCTAGGTTCTGTAATTGTTATGACTTCCTCCCCCTTTTTGGTAGCATCACCCTCTTGCATAGGTGAGCTAGGAGTTAGGTCAATCATATTTATAGGTTCTTGTGTTCCTGCTTGAGCACTTCTTAAAGGTCTCCCAACTAGTTTCTCCTTGATATAAGAAATCTCAAGTTGTTGATCATTGACCCTATTGTGTAAGGTAGTCACCTTATATTCCAAGTGACTAACCTTAGAGACTAGATAGGTGCATGTTTTTTATAGTTTCTGCACCTTTAGTCTCAGATTCCCTTCTTTTTCATCAGAAGATTCATTGGGGGATGAGATAATTGGACCAAAGTCCTTAGTCTCACCCCCTGAATGATTTTCTTAGCTATTGGTTTTCCTCTTCTCACTGACTACTTCAGATGGAATATTAGTGGACTGAGTTTCCATGGTTGAGGTCTTAAAGATGTAATCACTTTGCAGAAGTGAGAGCCTCTTCCATATGGACTTCCAGGGACATCCACCTCAGTAGTGGGCAGATGATGTGGGCTAGATAATGGAGAAGCAGGAGCACTTATCTCTCTTTGAGTAGGGGAAGAGAAGAGAGACTTATGATACTCATTATGAGGGCTATAAACTGGGTAACTTGTGCATGGGTTCGTTTGGATTTTCTTTTGTAGGTGAGGGTGATTTGTGGTTGTTTCGGTGGTTGAGAGGTTGAAGGTGTGGGTTTAACACTAGCTTGTGTTGCTAGGTTGTCACCTTGAGAAATGAGCTCTAACATTTTGGGGACAAGGTTGTTTGTACCCCAAAGAAACCAACAGTTGGCTTCTTCAAAATTTTAAAGATGCTAAGCTTCATCTGTCCCAATTTAAGAATATATTTATTTCCTCAACTGTGAGCCTAGTTCACAGTTGAGAATGTGTTGAACATATCTAGGAAACATGTAATACTCTAAGGAGTTCAAGTTAGCAAGTAAATTTGTATAGACAAACTGAGAGTGCCTGAACTTGACCCCCTGAACCATTCCATGTACTATGGAGAGATCTTCAAGAATTGGGTCCCATCCGCCATGCTTATTAGACAAGCTATGGATAACCACATGTAGTAAGTACTTCCATTGGGATGAGACCTTCTCTTTCCTGAAAGTCTTTATAGAGAAATCCTTCTCATAGCCTATCTGCTCAAACGAGTGGTTGACTGCTTCCTTAGGAAAGAACAACTCACCTTCCTCACCATCCAGCTGAAGATGGGTGTTTATGATGGCTCGAGTGATGAAGATTGTCGTCCCCTGCACTGTGGCAGACAGTGCCTTCTCCCTATCTAGAATAACCTCTTGAAGGTCTCTTCTTCAAGAACACATTTTTTTGCCCTGGCTTTGCTGATCACAAGCTCAGTCTAGCATTCAGTCCACTTGGTTATTAGATCTTTGATCTGAGTCTTATCGTTGGTGTGTTCATGTTTACGAACTAAAATGGTTTTCTCTAAGACATCTAACTTTAACTTATTGTCATTTTCATATCTTTTTGAATAAGATGTTAAGATAGTTAAGGACTCAAGATCAAATCTTATCTCTAAGTTGTAGGACCATTATCTATTAACTTTAGCAATACATTCAGGTGTACAGAGATGTTCCAATACCTTTTCTTCATTATGGTTAGCCATTAGTGCTTGGTTTGGAGATGTATCTTCCATTGAAAACTCTAGTCAAAACCTCCTTCTTCAATAGCAACTGCAACTTGCTGCTTTGGCTTCTCATTCTGGGTGGCTTTCTGAGTGTAGTTTGGTCTGGCTTGTGCTTGGCCACCATTTGTCCTTGGTGCCTTGCACTCCCTAGCAAAGTGACCCATTTGGTTACAGCTGTAACACTTGATTTTGCTTTTATACAACCCAAACTTTCCACTAGTTGTATTGCTTAGAAACTTCCTTCTTGTCCTCTTGTAAAACTTCTTGGCTCTGTGAGTGAGAAGAGCCATCTGCTGGACTATTTCATGTACTCCAGGTCATCTGGATGGATACAGTCTAGGTCTTCAAGGGTGGATAGAAAGTTGCCTGAGCTTTCATCAGAAGACATAAAGGCATGTGAAGAACTTGTCTCTTGGATTAGGCTTCCTTGAGTGTAGCTTTCTCTTGGTGTCTCCGGGAAGGTAATGAAAGGACACTTTTATGAATTTTTAGGGTAGCATATAAGATGATGTTGAGGTTCTATGCTATCACTTTCAGACACATGCAGGGCTGAACTCATTTGATTGTTAGAGTTACCATATGAACCTTACATGTTTATCTCCATCTGGTATCCATTAAGAATACCATACAACTTAGCCAAAGTGAGAGTCTTAAGGTTCTCAGTCCTCTTTATAACAACACAATAATGTAGCCATTGCTTAGGAAGAGAGGACATAAACTTCCTCATAATGTCCCTGTTTTCAAGAGTCACTCCAACATCCACTAGAGTGAAATTTTCAAACTGCTGCTTCAGGAGATCCTTCTTTTTCTCCTTTGCTTCGGTAAAACCCTCATACATTAGTTTCAATGCATCCCACAACTGCTTAGCTGTTTTGCATTTCTTGAAACCTCTGTATACAGAGTTTCGAAGGGCAGTCTAAAGGGTTGTCATGGCTTTTTGATCAATTCTACTCTCTTGCTATCTTCATCAGAGTAGTCAGCCATAGCCTTTGGAATCATACCACCTCCAGCAACAGCTGAAGAGGTGCTTGTAAGGTCCTGATACAACAGACTCCCACATCCTGGAGTCTTGAGACTTGATGAAACCTTCCATTCTTTGGCACCAAGTTTCAAAATCTTCAAGAGTGATCAGTGGGGATTTTGTCATGGTTCTAGATTACATATCAGCTTTAGTGATACCTGCCATTTGAGATGTTAAGTATTATGTGTGTGTGAGGGATCTTAAGATGGTGAGATCTTACTGATCAAGAGCCTGGAATGCTCTGATACCAATTGCAGGATTGTTTGAGGGGGTTTGGTCACTTACAACACAACACACAATGAGGAGAGATTTATTTTAGAACACATAACATATCAAATTGGAAACTAGAAACTAGTTACATTGATACTAAGAAACACAAGTAATTGAGACAGAACAAGAACAAAATAACACAAGTATTTGGTTTTTAAGAATGTTGTATATTGCTCTTTAGTTCTTTACAAATGTTACAAAGCATACATTTAGATACAAAGGACCAGAGATACTTTATACTACATCTTACGACCAGCCATGCTTTGAAGGCCAGTTGGATACATGATCTAGACAACAACAACATCAAAGTAGAGTTAAAAGACAAGTTGTCTTTTGACTAGTGACTATGACATGCCATAGCTCAAATCCTAATATATTACAAAAAAAGATAAAAGTACATAAAGTATAAATAAACAGACTCAAGACCTCAATGTACAGTTACCAAAAGCATGGACCTTTTCACCAACTTGTGAAACTTGGTGAGTCAAACAGAGTTGCAGCGGAAAAGTGGTCCAACTTTATGGTAAAATGTACATCAGATAAAGCATGTACTCAAAAGTCTTCAAAAGAAATCTATCTTCATAAACTAGCTTCGGAAGACTTTTTCTCTGAAGCTTCGAAAGACTTCATGTTTGGCTTTAGAAGATATTGGTCTTGGCTTCGGAAGATTTCACACTTAGAATATTTTCTAATGTAGAATGTGAAACTTCCAAAGCATTCTACTTCAGCACTTTATGCATGCATGCAGGGCAGTCTGTTTTTGATGTTTTGGGTTACATCAGCCTTATATGAAACCTTACAAAGGTTGTGACCGACTACTCTAATGAAGATAGAAATAGAGTAGAGATTGATCAGAAAGTCATGACAGCCCTTCAGACTGCTCTTCCAAACTCTGTATATAGAGGTTTCAAGAAATGCAAAACAGCTAAGCAGTTGTGGGATGCATCAAAACTATGTATAAGGGTTCTACTAAAGCCAAGGAGAACAAGAAGGATCTCCTGAACTACCAGTTTGAAAACTTCGACTTTAAAACAGGTGAAACCAAGACTCAACAATACTTCAGGTATTTTGAGATTGTGGACACTCTAGTGGATGTTGGAGTGACTCTTGAAAATAGGGACATTGTAAGGAAGTTTATGTCCTTTCTTCCTAGGCAATAGAAATATTACTGTGTTGTTATCAAGAGAACTGAAAACCTTAAGACTCTCACTTTGACTGAGTTGTATAGTATACTCAGATGGCTCTTCCAAGAGACAAGTTCTTCACATGCCTTTGTGTCTTCTGATGAAAGCTCATGCTACTTTCTATTCACCGTTGAAGATTTTGATTGTATCCATCTAGATGATCTGGAGTACATGGAAATAGTCTAGCAGATGGCTCTTCTCACTCACACAGCTAAGAAGTTCTACAAGAGGATAGGAAGGAAGTTTCCAAGCAATACAGCCAGTGGAAAGTTTGGGTTGGTTAAAAGCAAAGTCAAGTGTTACAACTGTAACCAGATGGGTCACTTTGCTAGGGAGTGGAAGGCACCAATGACAAATGGTGGTGAAGCACAAACTCGACCAATATACACTAAAAAAGCCACCCAGAATGAGAAGCCAAAGCAGCAAGTTGTAGTGGCTGTTGAAGAAGGAGGCTTTGATTGGAGTTTTCAGGTGGAAGATGTATCCCCAAACCAAGAACTAATGGATGACCATGATGAAGCAAAGGTATTGAAACATCTCTATACACCTAAATGTATTGCTAAAGTTAATAGATACAGGTCCTACAACTTGGAGATGAGATCTAATCTTGAGTCCTTGAATATCTTAAAATCTAATTTCAAAAGATCTGAAAGAGATTATAAGCTGAAAATAGAGGACTTAGAGAAAATTATATCAGTTCTTAAACATGAACACACCAATTACAGGACTCTATTCAAAGATCTCATAACCATGTTGACTGAATGCCAGGCTAAGCTTGTGATCAGCAAAACCAGAGAAAAAAATGTGCTCTTGAAGAAGAAACCTTCAAGAACATCATATCCTCATCATTGCATGCAAAAGTTTATTTTAGAATAAGCAGGGACTGGGATCTAGTGATATAACTCCTCCCCACACCATTTTGTCTGTAAGATCTCCTAGGTGTGGAACTTTTGAAGATGAGCTTCCTCTCATAGACCCCTTGACTGAAGAGGATGAAGAAGTGATAGTGGAGAATGACTTTGAGAAGAGTGAAAAAGAGGATTCTAAAAAGGTTCACTATACTTCTAAGGAGAATAAGAAGACTGTGATGACCAAGTCAATGAGAAAGAACTTGATCAGAAAGAGCAAGAGAAAAACAAAAAAAGCTCAAGAGATCAAGATCACCTTAAATTCTAAGCAGAAACAAGTTTTCATCTCTACAGGATTTGATATGTTGAAGACTGAAGACACTAACCTAAACTCTAGTACCAGGAGTTTAAGTTCAGTATCAACTCATCCCAACATCAAGAAGAAGGCTGATCAGTTGTGTACCACTACAACACAGTCTGAACCATCCAACTCCAAAGTAAGTCCTCATCCTAAAAGGACTTCCACTGCATCTATAAAGATAAAGATAGAGAAGGAAAGTGATCAAAGTAATCCTTGTTCACAAAAGAAGGCTCTTATGAAGAAGAAGATAGAATGTGTTATGTGTGAGAGTTCCTTTCATCTTCCTAAGGATTGTCCTTAAAATCCTAAAGGCACTCTCCACATGATCAAGAAAAAGACTTCTAAGAGTTTTAAGAAGAAGCAAGCTTCGGAAGGAAAATCTGTATCCTTCGTCCAGAATGAAGATGAAGCCAAGTGGAAAATTGCCTTCGGAAGAAAATTTGGTCTCGAAAGAAGGGAATATTTTGAAGCACTAAAGCCTGCTGCAGTGCTAGCAAGATCTCCTTAAGGTTTAGTCATCAAAACTTCAAAGTTAGTAAAACTTTCTAAGTATTAAAGGTCAAGTCTAGGCATCCAAAGGTGGTGTGGAAGTCCAAGAAAGACCAAGTGACTGAAAGTTCTCCATCAACAACAACAAAAGAACCTCAAAACATGACTATAGGATATATCAGTGTTGCATTACCTTCAACTTCTTTTGATAAACCCAAGACAAGCAAGGCTTGGGTTTCCAAATGTAACTAATTATCTTTTTTGTGCAGGAACAGCTAAAAACAAACAACAATGTATGGATCATTAATAGTGGTTGTTCCAGGCACATGACAGCCAATAGGTCACTACTCTAAAATTTTGAGAAAAATGATGGAGGGCTAGTTGCTTTTGGAGGAGATGAAGGTGGTTACATATCTAGAAGGGGCAACATCATAAATGGTAAGTTCATCATTGAGAAGGTAAACTTTGTCAAGGAGCTTGGATACAATCTTCTGAGTGTATCTCAATTTTGTGATAAGAGTCACAACATGCTATTTATTGAGCATGAGTGCATTGTTCTGAAGCCCAAGGTAGTCATTCCTCATGAGCACATCCTGCTCAGAGCCCCTAGGAAAGGGAACATATACAAGATGGACTTGCAAGAAACATCTCCCTTAGGAGAAGTTTCATGATTTCTGTCTAAAGCAAATAGTGATGATTTTTTTCTCTAGCATGAAAAGAATTTGCCATGTAAACTTTAAAAACATGAATAAACTAATTAAGAATGATTTGGTAACTGGAATGCCAAAGAAAGAGTTTAGAAGTGATGACCATTGTGTTGCATGCCTGAAAGGAAGCAACATAAGGTATCTCACAAGCCAAGGAAATAAATTCAATCACTACTCCCCTACACTTATTACATATGAATCTCTTTGGCCTCACCAGTATAATGAGTCTAGGAAGGATCTCTTATTATTTGGTGATCATAAGTGATTTTATAAGATTCACTTGGGTATTCTTCTTTGAACTAAGAATGAGACTCTTGAGATTCTAAAAAAATTCTTTCTAAGGATAGAGAATCAATATGGCCATAAGGTCAAAACTATAAGATGTGATCAAGGAACTAAATTTAAGAACCAAATCCTTGATACATTTTGTGATGAAAAGGGTATTACAAGACAATACAGTGCTCACAGGACTCCTCAGCAAAATGGTGTTGCTGAGAGGAGAAACAGGACACTGATTGAAGCTGCAAGAACCATGTTGTCTAACTCTAAGTTATCCATCATCTTCTAGGCAGAGGTAGTCAATACTACTTGCTATGTGCAAAACAGAGTTTAGTGGTTAAGACACATGGTAAGATACCTTATGAACTTTGGCACAAGACAAATCCTTTCATTGGTTTTCTCAAGTCATTTGGATGTCCTTGCACCATCTTGAATACCAAAGATCAAATTGCCAAATTTGTTGAGAAATCAGATGATGGACACTTCATTGGATACTCTTCTCAAGTTAAGGCTTATATAGTATACAATCTTAGAACTAGGATAGTTGAGGAGTTAGTCAATGTGACCTTCAATGAACACACACCTAGTGTTAATGGCTCTAGTCCTAATTAGCTAGTTGATCTTGATTTAGTTACCAACTATTTTAACAATCGAGTGAGAATGGGTCCACAGATATTCTACCCACAGGTGATCCTGATCCAAGATTTGAGCTGAGAAGACCCTCAAATAATACTACTTCAACTCCAATTGTAATTAGTTCTGCAAATAAAGTTTCTATCAGCACAATAATGACTAACTCAGCTGACATATCTGAGATGCCTTAAAATTCCATCTTAGAGGCTCTACAACCAGATAGAGAAACTTCAAATGTAGAAGATCATGGTGGTGGTGAAAGTGATCAACAATTTCTTGATGCTGATAACCACTCTATTGAAAACAACATCAATGATGTGACACACTCTTTGGATCAAGTTTCAGTTGATAAGTGTGCTGATGTGGTGGGAGAAACCTCAATGCCAGATCAAAAATTTTCTAATTTAGATCTCTCTCAAGAACTTGTTGTGATTCCTCAGCTAAGAATCCACAAGTCACATCCCACTTCAAACATCATTAGAGATGTTGATTTAGAGGTAAGAACAAAAGGACAAACCCATTATTCAAATGGTTGTCTTCACTCTTGTTTTTTATCTCAAATAGAGCCTAAGAAGATTAATGAGGCTCTGAAGGATGGAAGTTGGGTTGAAGCTATGCAAGAGGAGCTTCTTCAATTCAAAAGGAAAAGGTTTAGAACCCATGTCATCTTCCTCATGGGAAGACCACTATAGGAACCAAATGGGTTTTTAGGAATAAGAAGGATGATAGAGGACTTGTCATAAAAACAAGGCAAGACTAGTTATTCAAGGGTACACACAAGAAGAAGGAATTGACAACACAAATGTCTTTGCTCCTGTAGCAAGACCGGAAGCTATTAGAATATTCTTAGCTTTTGCTACATCCAAGAATTTCAAGGTCTACCAACTTGATGTCAAGTGTTCTTTTTTCTATGGGGTGATTGATAAAGAGGTGTATTTCAAATAACCATCTGGCTTTGCAGATCCTTATCATCCTCATTATGTCTGCAGGCTTGATAAGGTTTTTATGGGTTGCATCAAGCAGCAAGGAAGTGGTATGTGACTCTATCTCAATATCTCTACAAGCCCATTACAGAAGAAGTACTATAGATGGAACTCTTTTCATCAAAGAAACAGAAAATGACTTGATGCTTGTTCAAGTGTATGTAGATGACATTATTTTTTGTTCAACTAATCCAAAGCTCTACAAAGACTTTGAGAAGCTAATAAGGATAGATTTGAAATGAGTGTCATGAGGGAACTCAATTTCTCTCTAGAAATTCCAGTGAAGCAAGTTGAAGATGGCATTTTTATAAGTCAGTCAAAGTATATTCAAGACATACTCAAGAGGTTCAACATGATTGATTACAAGGTTGCTAAGACACCCATAGCAAGAAACCACTCCCTTGGGCCTGACCTTGAGGGGGAGTGTCTGGATGAATATCTCTACAGGGCTATGATTCGTTCTCTTATGTACCTTACAGCTAGCAGGCCTGATATCATGTTTGCCATATGTGTTTGTGCAAGATATCAAGCCAACCCTAAGATGTCACATCTTATCACTGTCAAGAGAATTTTAAGATATCTCAAAGGTGCCTCAACACTTGGCCTTTGGTATCAAAAGAATTTTGACTTCAATCTGTATGCATATATAGATAGTGATTATGGTGGATGCAATATGACTGCAAAGTATATATCACTTGAACCATTTGATAAGGTCCCAATGATAAACCTTCCCTGACTCCTTCTCTTTTAACATTATTTTCATAATGTGTGCTAGCAAGATTGTAATAATAATCTTTGGCCATGTGGTTATGCGGACCACACGTTATGCATGCAATGTTAATCTTCTGGGAACTTGAGGATCATTGTTTCTTGTTCTTTTTCTCTACATCAGCAACCTTTCCCTTTAACTTTTGATTCTTTGGTAGGAAAGAAGTAATCATACTACACTCCTTTCCTGAATCAGAGTTACCTACCACTTGGAATCAAGCAGAGATGAATACACCTTTTTTGGGTTTATCTTCAGCTTAGACTCAGCCAATTTCTTGGCAATTTTTCTTCCTACCTTAGTTATGCTTCTTCTAGATTTGGTGGTCAGGATTTGATCATCACCAGTCAGAGTGGGTTGATTTACCTGTTCCTTCCCTGTGGTGGTCTCTATTATTACATCATTCTTCAACTCAAGAGAAGATGGGTCAACAAATGGGACCTCTTGCTCTTCAGTACCACACCTTAGTTGTCTTATGGACTCATAAGAGTGTGGTGGAGCAATTTCATTGGTCCCCAACCTCCTTTATTATGATAACAAATTTTGGAGTGCGAGGATAATGTAATAATAGCTTGGAAGTTTTGCTCAGAAATGGCATACTTCATGGCTTGAGCCTCAGCAGTGACAAGCTGGGCTTGAGCCTCAGACAATTTGGATATTAAATCCTTTATTTGAGTCTTATAGTAAGTATGTCCGTGTTTTAACAAGGTCACAGTTTTCTCCAAATCCTTAATTTTTCTTTGATAGTTAGATTTAGCCATTTTAAAATCAGATTTTAAAACATTTAGAGACTCAATATCGGATTTAATCTCCATATTGTAGTCTTGATACAATTTAACCTTAGCAATACATGCAAGAGTACAGAGAGTTCATATACCTTATTGTCATCTGTTCCGGTCATGAGTGCTTGAGCAGGAGTCACATCATGTACCATAAAGCTCCAGTCAACTTCTTGAGCCATTACAGCTATCTCTGTTGACTTTCCGGTGGGCTTTGATGTAGAGGGATGTGTGGAGGCCTGTGGGGTTCCTGGATTTGACTTGGGAGCCTTGCATTCCTTTCCAAAATGACCAAGTTGGTTACAGTTGTAACATTTGGCCTTAGTTGTGTCAAACCCAAATTTGCTGTTGGTTAGGTTCGGGGGAAATTGCCTTCTAGTTCTCTTGAAGAACTTCTTTGCTCTGTAGGTTAAGAGAGCCATTTGTTGGACTATGTCCCCATACTCCACATTATCTAAACTGAAGCACTCTAGATCTTCAAAGCAATACTAGTAGTCACTATAGTGTCCACTTCATGAGACAAAGGCACAACTGTCCTGAAAGGAACTAAGTTGAGCCTGTTGAGACCTTGGAGTCTCAGGAAATGTAATATATGGTCCAGAGGAACAGGATGGCTGCTGGGTGTAAGTCAAGAACTATTGAGTTTGTGTGGGTCCTGAGCCTTCAGCAACCATTAAGTGTTGCTAGCAGGAAGACACAAGGGTTTGCTTGTCTGATGGCCTCTCTTGCTATCCATCTCCAGACGGTTTCCATCAAGGATGCCGTAAAGTTTGGCCATGGTGAGGGTGTTCAAATTGTATGTCCTCTTGATAGAGACACAGTAGAACATCCTCTCATTAGGGAGTGTACTCATGAACTTTCTTGTGAGGTGTCTAAGTTCAGGAGTAATTCCCACGGACTGAAGGGAAGAAATAAGGTCCATGTACTTGAAGTATTGTTGGTTGAGGGTCTCTCCAGCAATATAGGTGAAGTTCTCAAACAGCTGCTTTAGTGAGTCCTTCTTTGAGTCATTTGAGCTGGAGTACATCTGAGTAAGTGCATCAAATAGTTCTTGGCTGACTTGCAATGCTCAAACCACACCATGATGGAGTTGGGTATTGCAGTCATATGAATAGTCATTGCATTGTTGTCAATGTCCAACTTCTTCTAGTCCTCATCAGAGTGATCTTCAACAACTTTCTCTATCATGACGTCGTTTCCACCTGGTGATGCCACCTTTGGTTTATACGGCCCATTGACAATAGACTGTCACATTCTGCTGTCTTGATACCTGATGAAGCCTTCCATGCATCTACTCCATGACCTGAAGTTTTCAGGGGTGATGATGGGTGCTTTAGTCATCGTCCCCATCTTTACTTTAGACTTGTTGAGGGCCATCTTGAGTGGGTGTAAGGAGGAGTGAAAAACAAGTTGATTAGGATGGTAAGATCACACAATCAAGAGCTAAGAAGCTCTAATACCAATTGCAAGATCGGGTTTGTCACTTAACACTTAGATTTCTCTCAAACTCACTTATACTACACTCAGATCAGATGAAGTAGAAACTCTCCTAAGAGTTGATAATAATATAATAAGTAGCAAAGAACACATAGAAGTAATTTCAAGGCACTTGTATATATTACTTCTCAACTCAAAGTATTACAAGACTCTTACAAGCATATTACATGAGTTACAATAAGAAACTATATATACTACTACCTACAGCCGGATATACTTTGATACCAGCTAGAATTCTCTAACTAAGGCAAATACTACAAAGCTATAGTTTAAGGTATCTTAGATAATGTCTTATCTAAGATATGGTAGTCATGACATGTCCATGACTTACCTTTTGTCACCAACTAAAGTTGGTAACTATACTAACCGATAAAGGTGAACAGTGGAATAAAGTATGCTCAACTACATGGCCTTTTGAGAAAATGTCATACATATCAGAGGTCTGTAGCGGAGTTTCAAAGACCATACTTATGTCCACTGGTTCATAGTAGTGTCTTCCGAAGGTTAAATGGCTTCAAAAGAACAAGTTCTTCTAAAGCCACTTATACTTCGAAAGAGGCTACTTCTTCCGAGGCTTGAGGACTTCTTCTTTTCTTCATACTTCGGAAGTTGACTTCTTATCTTTTCTTCTAAGTCTTGAACTTTGAAAGAGAATACTTTTTCTTTGGAATATGGAGCTTTTCCTTTGGAAGTTGATCTTACTCTTTATCTTCGGAAGAACTCCATATCCTTCGAAAGTTCCACACTTAGCTTCGGAAGTCCTTTATTAGTTGTATCAAAATAGTCTAAGTGATTTGGTTTTGGTTGCACCAGCCTTCTTCTTGATCCAACAAACTCCTTCTAGGCTGATGCTACCAAAACCTCACTTGTTCCTGCTTGTCAAACCTTCAGCACCAGGGAAAGCAAATACTTATCTATTTTTTTGTTCTTCCCTGAAGTGGTGCTGAGAAATTTGTACAAATCATCCGTGGATAGGAGATCCAGTCTGTCACTTTGAATGATGTGTACCCTTTGTTGTGCCCCCTGAAAAGAGTTAGTTGATGGGAGTTATAGTCATACTCCCATCTAACTATGGATTCAAGCTCAAGACTGTCAACCATTTGAAGAAAGGCTTTGCCTTGAGTTGTTGATCCTTTCCTTTTCTTCTCCTCTCTCGATTTCAACTCTTCTTCAAACTTGGTTCTAGCAATTAGCTCGGCCAGATGAAGATTGCTGAGGTGATTTCTGATATGAGCAGCTACTTCAGAGTTGGAGGGGTTGGAGAGTGGCTTCTCCGCTAACTCAGCAATATCAAATCTGCTTAAGTGTAATAGAGATGAAGCATTTAGCCTGTTTAGCTTTCCACACACACTCTCTCTCAACAACAAAGTTGTGAGAAGAGTCTTCGAACCTCCACTGGATAATCTTCTTCCTTGGCACAAGTGGTTGACTTGGTACCTTGTCTCCTTTCTTTGTATCCAGTAAAGTCACCAGCCTTCTCCTTAGCTTCTTTTCTTTCTCATTCAAAGCATTTGAGTTGAGGCCAAGGAGCTTTGCAGCTTGGTCTAAAGTTCCTCTGGGCAAATAAAAAAATTGATCTCTAGTGAGAGAACATGAGGATCAATCAACATAAGTCAGTTTGACAAAGTCCTCCTCACAAGAGATGTCACTCAGGGTAGTACAGTTGATGAGCTTTGTCTTGATTGCCTTGAACTCATCTATGGAGGGATGTTTGGAAGGCTAAGGGGATGGTTTGGGAGGTTGTTGGGTAGGTTGTTGTGTTAAGGTTCTGGAGAATGTTTTGGGTTGGAGGAAGGGTAGTTTAGGGTGTTGAGGTAAGGAAGTTGGTATGGTTGATGGTGTAGGTTCAGGTGTGTAAGGTTCAATTTTGATGGGGAATGGAGAAGGAATTGGTTCAGGTTATGGTTGGGTTTGAGTGGTTGTCTTGAAGATCATCCTCTGTTCCCTTCTATACATCACCTTCCTCTTCCCCCAGCGAATGTCAGCATTTATGTCACTAACATATCGCTGGAGGGTCTTTTCAGACATAGGACCCACCTGTCTGCCAGAGAAGCCATGAGCTCGGAGATGATCTTTCATCCAGGCCTTATCACCTATCTTTCTGGCAACAGCGAGTCCTGCTTCCTCTTCCTTCTTCTTCTTCAACCTCAACTTCTCCTTAGCAGCTTTCTTTCTTTCCTTCTCTATTTGATCTTGCTCTTTGTTGAAGAGCCATAAGATTGTATCATTGTTATGTGGAGACAATTCTTCTGGAGAGAAACCTCTAAAGATTAGGAAGTTTATCCTTTTCCTCCTAAGTTGTTGATCAGCTTCTCTTTTCTCTTTCTCCATTTCTTCCTCAAAGGCCAACCTTGTTGCTTCTTCCTTTTGCTGGATTTGCAGCACAGTTGCCTTTTCTAATTCAACTAACTCCTCTAATGATAGCAGGAGTACATCCTCATTTGCAACTCCTAAATTGACAAGTCTGTCAATGATTTCCACTCTTCTTTGTTGTTGACAGCCTCCTGGTTGATGCAGCTGCTTTGCTACTAGCAGCTAGCAACTTCCCAATTGGAAGTCTACCTTTTCTCTTTAGCTTTTCTAACCTTGCTTCCTCCTGAAGATCTTTCTCAGTCATCTTCCTTTTTCCTTTGATATCTTTGGAAGTGCTAGACTTTGGGGGTTCTTGGATGGAAGGTTAAGGTTGAGTAGTGGTAATGGGAGCTAGAGTCAATGTTGATGATTATGCTAGGATTTGAGTGAGAAAATCCTCCCTATTAACCTCTGATGAAAGTTCTAAGATTGCATCTGTGATTATTAGATCATCAGATAAAGAGAATAATCCTTCCGCAGCTGCAATCTCAGCTTCGGAAGATTGAAGTTGTTCTTCCGAGGCTTTGACTTGTGCTTTGGAAGTCTGTGAAAATGCACTTTCTGTCCTAACCATTTCAGTTGTTGGGCCATCAGTCCTTGTTTCTCCTTTGAAATCAATCTCGGTTTCCACTTGGACTTTAGGTTGACCAACTTCCTTAATAGTCGTAGAAGGTGCATTCAACCTTTGAAGCTCTTGAGCTCCAAAGTAAATCACAGACAAATCAGGACTTGGATGTTCAATAAGAGATTCTATCAGGAACTTGTTGAAGAACCTGTTAAGATCTTCGAGCATCCTTGAATCCATTTGAATCATGACATAAGGAGGCTTAGGAAAAAATGGAGCTTGTTGCATGGGGTATCTTGAACTTAAGTGAGAAATTGACTCTATGGTTCCTCTTGTCTTTGTCTTTGTCTCTGAACACACTCCCTCTTTTTGGTAGCATCATCTTGAGAGCTTGATGAGCTAGAGGAAGAGGTCAATGAGACCTCAATTAGTACCTGCCTCACAGACCTCTCAATCTGTTTCTCAGCTAGTTTGGCCTTGAGATTGTCAATCTCAAGTTGCTGAGTGGTAGACCTATCCTGTAAAGTCCTAACATTAGATTCAAGGTTTGAGACTTTAGAAAGTAGGTCTTTAATGGTGATTTGCAGTCTTCCCTCGTCTTCTTTTGAAGAATCATAGGGACATAGGGTAACATACCTAGTATGTTCATCCTCACCACCAGATGTGGTTTATTGGCACCCTGGTTTCCCTTGCTCAATGATGTCTCTGTTAGAGTCATCAAAAGGCATGGTTGTCGTAGATTAAGTCTCAGAAATGTTACCACTGTCCTAAAGGTCCATTGAGGCTCCTTTAGTAATGGCAGTTGAATCTACATGAGTCCCCTCCACATCAGTGGGACTCACTTCAGTAAAGGCTTGCTGATGGGGGCTACGGATAAGAGGTCTCTCTAGGCTCTGTTGATCCTTGAGAGAGTGTTGTGGATCAACTTCATTGCCATGGAGGGACATAATCTCTTCATCAGTTCTGAATAAAAGGTTAGTAAAGGATATAGAAGTTAAACCTAGTGACCCGGGACCTTGGTCAATGTCTAATGGCATTGAGCCTATGGTGGGGCTGTCCCTCTTTGGCTGCTCAGAAGAGTATAGAGACTCACCCGAGGGTTTTCAGCTTGGGTTTCGGGCTCATGGGTTTGAGACTGAGGAGACTCAATACCTATATTGAGGTCAAAAGTGAAGGATGGTGAGACCTCAGACTGAGTGGGAGCCTATTGTTCCACTCTAGTCCCTTTGGATAGAACATGAGGAGCTTGTTCAATCAGAGAAGATTGAAACAAGGGTTCATTTGGGAAGTCTCTGGTATGTGATAGTGATGGGGTGAGAAGATAGATTTGGCAGTGTGAGGGTTGTTGCTAGTGTGGGTTCATCACCTGTGGGATTAACAGGGATGTCACCAGGAGCCATTGGCTCAATCATACCAGAAAGTAGTGCGGTATGTCTTCCGGTGAAATTGGTGAATACTCTCTTCAACACTTTGAAGATAGTTGCCTCATGTGAGGGACAGTCAAAGCAGCTGCACCGACAAGCTGACTTTGGTCTAGCTCACAGTTGATAATGTGCTGAAGGAACCTTGGATACATGAAGAATGTGTCCCTCTGTAGGTTCCCCATCAGATTTGTCAGCACAAATTGTGAGTAGTTAAAGCGGAGGCCTTTCACCATTCCATGGACTAGGCACCCTAGCTCATATGGGATTTGATCCCATCCCCCTAACTTGTTTGATAAGCAATGAAGGACAACATGCAGCAAGAACTTCTAGTTGTAGGAGAAGTTAAACTTGTAGACAGTAGACCTGCTAACATCGCCACAATAACCCATCAGGGTATATGTATCATCAAGGTCAGCCTTGGGGATTTCAGTAGGGGTACCGTTATCATGAAGCTCCAGATGCTCCCTGATGATTTGTTCAGATATGATAAACTTCTGCCCATAAATGTTTGACCTGATAACCCTAACTTGATTCAAGGTTTCAATACGACCTTTGGTCCAAAACTCCTCCATTTGGTTGAGATAAACAGTGGGGTTTACGGTCAACGCAGTATAGTAGGTAGATTGGATGATAAATGAGATGATTTTAGAGAAGTCAGCATCCCTAGATGAATCCAGAAGTGCGACTTGATTGTGCTGAGAATTTAGTGCCATTGTGAATAAGAATAGAGGAAAACAAATTTGAAGTTGGAGAAAATTGAAGTGGGAAATGCTCTGGGTAGTAAAAAAATGGTAAAAGATTGAAGTGAGGAGTCGGGATTATTTGAATGGGTGGAATGGTGGTGTTGGGTGGATAAGGTGAAAAGATGGTTTGGGTTAAGATGTCATAGTAAAATCATTAGTAAAATCTTTACTTTAGTCTGTGTGGGGCCCAAAGGTTTCCGTTACAAAGAGAGGTCTTCTTCCGAAGGTAAGGGCATTTCCGAAGGTTTTTCTCTTCCGAAGCCAAACTTATTTTTGAAGGTAAATGAATTTACTTTTGAGAATAAGAGTGACTTCCGAAAAAGAAGTTTTTAAGCTTTGGAAGCATTGAAGATAAGCTTCCGAGACTAAAAACTCTTTGGAAGATAAAACTTGAATTGAAAGAATTGACTTCGGAAGATAATGAAAAGTTCTTCCGAGGGTAATTTTCTCTTCGGAAATACTCACACTTAGTCAAATGTGAAGATAAACTTTTGTAACAGGGCTTAGATTGTAAATGACAAAAGACAAGACACATGTTAAAAGGTTTTCGAATGAAATATATTAATCAATGTTTATCATCCCAATAGTCATAATAAGATATTTAAATCTTTGTTTATCAAAGGCATTGGTGAACAATTAACATATTGTTCATTTGAATCAACTTTGACTAATTTGATCAGGTTTTTCTTATTAATATCTCTAATGAAATGGTACCTGATAGCAATAGTCATAAAACTTTTCCTCCTCCTCTTCTCTCTCCATCTTCCACACACACACACACCATCACCCCCAGCGGCCACCTGCCGCCGCCGGCCACCTGCCGCCGCCGGCCACCTGCCGCCGCCGGCCACCTGCCGCCGCCGGCCACCTGCCGCCGCCGGCCACCTGCCGCCCACACCGCCACCTGCCCCACCCGTCGCCACCTCCACCATTTATCGCCACCACCATCATCAATCGCCGCAACCGTCACCACCATTCCCCCGCCTGCCGTCGTGACCACCACCTCCATCCCCCAACCACGACCGCTACCTTCAACACCATCACCCACCGTCGCCATCACCCGCACCACCAACCCGTCACCGACACCACCACTCACACCCGACACCACCATCGCCATCACCTACACCCGACACACCATCATCACCACCTATACCCGACACCACTATCGCCACCACCCACACCCGACACCACTATCGCCACCACCCACACCCGACGCCACCATCGCCACCACCCACACCCGTCGCCAACTCGAAACCCCCCCATCCCTTCTCTTTCGGTGACCGCAAACACCACCATTAGTGACCTTCACTTAAATTTTCACTAAGGAACTCTAGTTTGGAACTTGGTATAGAACCCAAAGTGTTCGTCAAGAATCGAGGATCGTGCTTGCATTGTGTAAAAAGTTCTATCTAGTGTCACTAAAGATATATCTTTTATTAGATTGTGTACATTGTTCATGCATGGATGATCAAGATGAAGATCTTGATGAACCCTAGTTTCACCCTCTTTAAAATTTACAAAAGTTGATGATTTGATGACTTTGGATCTAAATATGTGTTTGAAATGGTTGAATAAATCTGAAAATATGTATAGAATAGGTTAATATTCAATAAGATCATGTTAATAGTATGGTTGGATTGTATGAAGACATGTATATGAAGGTATAGATATGTACATGTGTTGTGTATGTATTTATGTTCACATAAGATTGAGAAAATTGATGGATTTTAAAACAATAAGAGATGTCAAGGTAAGAAGTAGAATGGATGAAGATGAGGAACAAATGTTGATAGGAAGATAATCAAGATAATATTGGTTGTCAAAGAAGGAAATGACCAAGATTAATTAGATGTTGAAACACATTATAGGGTTACATTTAGAAATAGTATGATTGACATTACTTGAGATCTAGGAACCCTAATCATACTTAAGATTAGCGGGACGATTGCGACAAAGGACTCGATTAAACGACAAGGAAAGACTTTAGACTTCCTAAATAAAAAAAATAAAATAAACTGAAAAATAATATATTATATATATATAAGTATACACATACCCTATTTAAAATAATTTCAAATAAATAAGATTTTCGAATAAATGGATTTCATAAAAATAAATATCAAATATATTTTTATAATCTTAAACGATTGTAACAATGGGCCTATAAATGAAACTTTATATAAAAGTCCACTATTGAACTAAATAATAAGTAAAAATACTCATTTAAAATAGATCAACTAGAAATGTATAATACAAAATAGGAAAGTTAAGGCTTCGTAACTCTAGAGTAACTAGATAAGAATCATAGTAGATAAACATAAGATAAATATAATAGTAATTAAGTGTTAAGCATTAAGAATACGCTAGAATTAGATTTTAGTTCATAAGGCGAATGCATCAAATTTTCTATGAAAGATAAATAAAATTCTTTTAAGAAACTGACCAAAATATTTTAACAAAGACATTCTTCTAAAATAGCCAAATAAGTGGGGTGAAAAAGCATTCTCTTAAGCATGAATTATCGTATATTGACCGCAGTGCATATAATTAGGGTTTTATTAATCGGAAGTCTAGCACGTTGGTTTATTTCGCTAATCGCACTCAGGTGAGTTCTTCGTCCCCGTTTTAAATATTATTTTTCACTGTTTTGGGGGAAAAGCATGGAACGATACTTTTAATATATGATGGGTTTAAACAGGATAATATATTATATGAGGGTATAAGTTTGGGTCAGTAGTATGGATATATATACTATTGAGCCCCAAATCCCCCTATATTCATTAACCTTAGGGGTGAGGCCGCAGAATATATTGGTAGATCTATCGGGTTAGAATGGCCCGCTTTCGCGACCAGTCGCGCTGGTCAGGTTGTGACGAGAGAGTTTATATGTCTGGATAGTTGTGGGGCAACGACGTGTTTCTTAGTTTGATTATGGGCTTATGACCTAAATTATCATAGTACCTAGCTAGTCTATGTGGAATATATTATGCCTTGTTTCATCATATTATTTTCAAAATGATTGTTTGCGAAACTACAAAACCCCGAAAGCTCACCAACTTTATGTTGACTTTATTACCCTTCATGCTTTTCAGGGTTATAGGTGAGCTCTATATGGATTTCCGGAACTTTGTCTTTGGAGTGTCAAACGTTTCAAATGTCTTTAAATAAAGTTAGTTCATGTAATAAAAACAAGTATTATATGTTACTACCGAAATGTTTGACGTTGTTTAACAAAATACTTTTATGATAATATATATGATTTTCACAACTAACGTTATCCTTGAGTACGTTTGACTATAAAAGTTGGGTCAACTCCAACTCCCGCTACCACCACGTCACGCGACCTTCCGCTGCGGTATTCGGGGTGTGACAGAAGTTGGTATCAGAGCCAACGGTTATAGCGAACTAGAAATTTTTAATCTAGACTATAACCTTTAAAAGGATTACTTGACTCCAAAGACATTTCCACATTATAAGTCTTACCTAGATTAGAGCATCATGCAAGCATAATTGTCATATTAAGATTATGATCAAAATTTTATATGCTAAAATATTACAAAATTGATAAGTACGCATGCATACTTTTCTTTTATTGTAGATGTCTGATCGCGTTAACCGAGAGAGGGTACCTAACCTTAGCAGTAGCATGCAGGGTCCATCAGAACCTATCTCCCCTACACCATGGTATCACCCTACCCAACCTCACTTTGCAGCTGCCTTATACCGGGAATGGAAAACTCGGGAAATGGTTGGAT
Organism: Flaveria trinervia; assembly: GCA_025506515.1. Taxonomy (NCBI): domain Eukaryota; kingdom Viridiplantae; phylum Streptophyta; class Magnoliopsida; order Asterales; family Asteraceae; genus Flaveria; species Flaveria trinervia. Next base: position 49,275,187 of record CM046447.1, read on the forward strand.
ATCCGAGTCTGATGATGAGGACCCAACACCACCTGTAGTCACTCTTGAGCCCACTACCGAGGAGCCAAAGGAATGGCCCCGGAAAGTGAGACCCCCACAGATGTGACTCCAGCAACCCTTATTCCCCTCACGCAGTGCCCGCCGAAGATTAGGATGGTGTATGAGCGAAGGGAACGCAGAGAGAAGAGAAAGACGATTGATGATGATGCACCGCCAAAGATCAGGTTGGTGTATGGGCGAAGGAAACGCAGAGAGAAGAGAAATGTGATTGATGATGTCGGTATGAAGAGTACATCTATGCCCAAACAGGCCAGACTGCTAGATGACCAGTGGGGACGAATCATGGAGGCCATGAAGGGATGGACTTTGAGAGATGGGATCCCTTCCACCTTCGAGGTGGGAGGTCGACTTCTGCTCCACATGGGACTACTATGGGTGGCAAGCCCATTGAACATGTGATGATCACTTTGGTAGCCCAGTGTGCTCGACTCGAGAAGGAGCTGCTGACTGTCAGAAAGAAGATGAGGATCCGGGATGAGGTGAGCCAAGCTTTGGATGGGAGGTTGATGACGATTGAAGAGGAGAGATTATTGGATGATAGCGCTCTGAGTCAGATGCACTTCCGTATAGCAGACTTGGAGACTAGTCTCGCAGAGACTAGGGATCGACTGACCCAGGCGGAGCAGAGAGCAGATGTGGCCGAGACAGCATTGGTGACAGCACAGCAGTACGCGATTGTGATGGGAGAGCAGGCAGAGACTTCAATGGCTATGGCTACATTATGTCTGATGATGATTTCATATCTTACGCATGTTGGTAGTGGAGCCTCGTTTTAGGATAATTGTTGATATAAGCTGGGGAGCTTGAACTCTTTCTTTTGACCGAGTTGTAAACTCGATGATGCATGTAGACTATTAACTTATAATCTTTTGATGACTAACTTTTAGGTGCTTGATAATCGTATATGTATGATCAGACGCTATGAAATTTAAAAAGTTCTTAATGATATATGTTTGGCTGTGGTAAATACTTGATTATCATTGAACATTTTTAATGAACCAATTATATAGAATAAACCATCATAATGATGTAATAACGAGCAACGTACTAATCTAAACCTCTTCTTCCCTACCTTCGAAACAGAATGAATCATGCCACCTGTAACACGAAACACACCCTCGAGTGGAAACGTCAATTTACCAACCACCCCAGAGGAACTAGCCCAATTAATAGCCCGACGCGTCAAATCAGCTCTAGAACAACATGACGCAAATCTAGTGGCTGGTCAAGGAAGGAGGCAAGGAAATACGAGTAACGGTCTTGGAAATGGAGCAGGAAATGGTTCAAATGTAGGTTCTGGTATTGGTGCAAACAATGGATCCGGTACGAACGGAAACCCAGGTAGTTCATCAGGTGGACAACCACAAGGATGTTCGTATAAAACTTTTCAAGGATGCAATCCAAGAACTTTTACAGGCGCTGAAGGACCATTAGACATAATACGATGGATCAAAAGAATGGAGACTGTTATAACAATAAGCAATTGTTCTAACGATCAAAAGGTCAAGTATGCGACCTGATCCTTTCAAGATGCAGCGTTATCATGGTGGAATTCCCAGCGTCAAATTTTGAGCGATACGAACGCATATGAACTTACTTGGGAACAACTAAAGGAGATGTTGCTTAAAGAATACTGCCCACGCAATGAGCTCCAGAAGATCGAGACCGAATTCTGGAATCATACCATGGAAGGAGCTGAGATCCGGACATACACTTCAAGATTCAATGACCTTGCTAGATTGGTACCTCGAATGGTTACGCCGGAATACGTCCGAATGAAAGATACATATGGGGATTGGCACCCAAATAAGAAGCAATGTTACAGCTTCCAAACCTACCACCATCCAAAGTGCGATTGCTATTGCACACTCCTTAACTGATGACGCAATACGAAATGGAACCATGATCAAGAAGAATGATCATGGAAAAAGTGCGATAGAAATTGGGAGGAAGACGATCAAAGTGAACAGAAGATCGTTTGATGGAAAGAGGAAGTGGTTTGAAAATCCCAAGGGACAAGTAAACAACAGGAAAAATTTAATCAGAGATCTGAATGAGTTTATGTTGCAACATCAAACAATGGAAGGACAAACAAAGAATCCCAAGGGAAATGCAACAAATGTGGATATCCCCATACTGGTGATTGTAAAATTTGTACTCATTGCCATAAATTTGGACATCTGAGCCAAAATTGCCGAGCAAAACCTGATGGAAGGATAATCAGAAATGATCAAGCTTGTTATGAGTGTGGTGTAATCGGACACTTCAGGAAGAACTGCCCAAGGTTGAACCAGTCCAGGGCCAGAGGGAGAGCTTTTGAGATGAATGCCAAGGAAGCACAACAAGAACCGTCAGTAGTTAACAGTACGTTTCTTATCAATAATCGTTATGCCTCCATCTTGTTTGACACTGGTGCTGATTTAAGTTTTGTATCCAAAGAGTTTGAACCATCATTGGGAATTAAACCATGTAAGCTAAGAAAGAAGTATATTATAGAGCTAGCTAATGGAAAGAAAATAGAATCCAATGAAATAATTAGAAATTGCACGATACAACTTAACAACCATCTCTTTAGTATTGACTTATTACCTGTCAATCTGGGAAGTTTCGACGTTGTTATTGGAATGGATTGGCTCTCTCGAAATCATGCTGAAATAGTATGTTTTGAGAAAATCATCCGATTGCCAACTCCTAGTGGAGAACTCCTAATCATACAAGGAGAAAAGGGAAACCCTCATTTAAAATTATAAGTGTCATGAAAACTTATGGATACTTGAATGAAGGATATCCCGCCTTCTAGTAAAGCCATTGACACTAAAAATGAGGAGCAAAGAATTGAAGACATTCCCATTGTACGAGAATACCCAGAGATATTTCCTGAAGATTTGCCAGGGTTACCTCCACAAAGACAGATCAAATTTCGAATTGATTTGATACCCGGAGCTGCACCAGTAGCACGGTCACCGTATCGACTCGCACCTTCTGAAATGCAGGAGTTGTCAAAACAACTACAAGAATTATTAGACAAAGGATTCATTCGACCAAGTTTTTCTCCTTGGGGAGCACCAGTGCTATTCGTCAAAAAGAAAGACGGATCATTCAGAATGTGTATCGATTATCGAGAATTAAACAAACTCACCATTAAAAATCGATACCCACTACCAAGAATTGAGGATTTGTTTGATCAATTGCAAGGATCCAGCTACTACTCAAAGATAGATTTACGATCTGGATATCACCAACTGTTGATAGCAGAAGAGGATGTTCCAAAAACGGCTTTTAGAACACGTTACGGTCATTATGAATTTCTAGTAATGCCATTTGGATTGACCAACGCACCTGCCATATTCATGGATCTAAGTATGGAGAGTTACGCAAAGTAATTCTTGATGAGGCACACAGATCAAGGTATTCGATTCACCCAGGAATCGACAAAATGTATCATGATGTGAAGGAATTTTTCTGGTGGCCTAATATGAAGGAGACATAGCTTCATATGTTAACCGATGCATGACTTGCTCCAAAGTAAAGGCAGAATACCAGAAACCATCGGGACTTCTACAACAGCAAAAAATTCCGAAATGGAAATGGGAATGCATTGCCATGGATTTTGTGACAAAATTACCCAGGACAACAAGTGGTTACGATACCATTTGGGTAATAGTTGATCGACTAACGAAATCTGCACATTTCCTACCAATAAAGGAGACCTACAGTATGAGCAGATTGGCAAGCTTATACATCAAAGAGGTAGTGTCACGCCACGGTGTACCAGTCTCAATCATATCAGATAGGGATAGTCGATTCACCTCTAGATTTTGGCAAACCTTACAGGAAGCTATGGGTACCCGATTAGATATGAGCACGGCCTATCACCCACAAACGGACGGACAGAGCGAGAGAGCTATTCAGACTCTGGAAGATCTATTAAGAGCATGTGTGATCGATTTTGGTGGAAATTGGGATACTCATCTACCATTAGCTGAGTTTTCCTATAATAATAGTTATCACACCAGCATCAAGGCCGCTCATTCGAAGCACTGTACTGAAGGAAGTGTCGATCGCCGTTATGTTGGGCCGACATGGAGAAAGACAATTAACAGGACCAGAAATTATACAAGAGACAACAGATAAGATTGTTCAGATCAGAAAGAGGCTAGAAGTTGCTAATAGTCGGCAAAAGAGTTATGCAGATAACCGAAGAAAGCGATTAGAATTCACAGTCGGCGATAGAGTGTTCTTGAAGGTATCTCCATGGAAGGGAATTATAAGATTTGGTAAAAGAGGGAAGCTGAGTCCACGATTCATAGGACCCTTTGAAATCCTGGAACGGATTGGGAAGGTTGCATACCGACTCAGATTACCAGAGGAACTGGGTAATGTGCACAATGTATTTCACGTATCTAATTTAAGGAAATGCATGACAGATGAATCTCTAGTTATTCCATCAGACGAAGTTAGTATCGACGACAAACTTCACTTCATCGAAGAGCCAATAGAGGTCTTAGATTGGAAAACTCAGAAACTCAGACGGAAACAAATCAAATTAGTTAAAGTTCGATGGAATTCTAGAAGAGGACCTGAATTTACTTGGGAACGTCAAGATGAAATGCAACAAAAGTACCCTCACCTGTTCAAAACCAGAATTAACTCAGGCTCAACAACGTAAATTTCGGGACGAAATTTCTTAAACGACGGGAGACTGTGACACCGGGTCAAATCAGGTCAACACTCGAAACCATTCGAAATAATGAATTTAAGATTATTTAAATATTATGTCTGATTAAACAAAAACCTTGCGTTAACGTTTTAACAAACCTTGTAATTATCTAACAATTGCTTGAATAATAAAATAACAATAATAATAATAAATAATAATAATATAATAATATTAATAATTCTAGCAAATCCTAGGAAGATTATATGGTCTTGCATGCAAGACAACACATTCTTCCAATGTGTTTAAATTTCACATACACCACACAAAAACTTTTCACCTCCTCATTCTCTCCATCTTCCACACACACACACCATCACCCCCAGCGGCCACCTGCCGCCGCCGGCCACCTGCCGCCGCCGGCCACCTGCCGCCGCCGGCCACCTGCCGCCGCCGGCCACCTGCCGCCCACACCGCCACCTGCCCCACCGTCGCCACCTCCACCATTTATCGCCACCACCATCATCAATCGCCGCAACCGTCACCACCATTCCCACCGCCTGCCGTCGTGACCACCGCCTCCATCCCCCAACCACGACCGCCACCTTCACACCCATCACCCACCGTCGCCATCACCCGCACCACCAACACCCGTCACCGACACCACCACTCACACCCGACACCACCATCGCCATCACCTACACCCGACACCACCATCATCACCACCTATACCCGACACCACTATCGCCACCACCCACACCCGACACCACTATCGCCACCACCCACACCGACGCCACCATCGCCACCACCCACACCCGTCGCCAACTCGAAACCCCCCCATCCCTTCTCTTTCGGTGACCGCAAACACCACCATTAGTGACCTTCACTTAAATTTTCACTAAGGAACTCTAGTTTGGAACTTGGTATAGAACCCAAAGTGTTCGTCAAGAATCGAGGATCGTGCTTGCATTGTGTAAAAAGTTCTATCTAGTGTCACTAAAGATATATCTTTTATTAGATTGTGTACATTGGTTCATGCATGGATGATCAAGATGAAGATCTTGATGAACCCTAGTTTCACCCTCTTTAAAATTTACAAAAGTTGATGATTTGATGACTTTGGATCTAAATATGTGTTTGAAATGGTTGAATAAATCTGAAAATATGTATAGAATAGGTTAATATTCAATAAGATCATGTTAATAGTATGGTTGGGATTGTATGAAGACATGTATATGAAGGTATAGATATGTACATGTTGTGTATGTATTTATGTTCACATAAGATTGAGAAAATTGATGGATTTTAAAACAATAAGAGATGTCAAAGGTAAGAATGTAGAATGGATGAAGATGAGGAACAAATGTTGATAGGAAGATAATCAAGATAATATTGGTTGTCAAAGAAGGAAATGACCAAGATTAATTAGATGTTGAAACACATTATAGGGTTACATTTAGATGAATAGTATGATTGACATTAACTTGAGATCTAGGAACCCTAATCATACTTAAGATTAGCGGGACGATTGCGACAAAGGACTCGACTAAACGACAAGGAAAGACTTTAGACATCCTAAATAAAAAAAATAAAATAAACTGAAAAATAATATATATATATATATATATAAGTATACACATACCCTATTTAAAATAATTTCAAATAAATAAGATTTTCGAATAAATGGATTTCATAAAAATAAATATCAATATATTTTTTAATCTTAAACGATTGTAACAATTGGCCTATAAATGAAACTTTATATAAAAGTCCACTATTGAACTAAATAATAAGTAAAAATACTCATTTAAAATAGATCAACTAGAAATGTATAATACAATAGGAAAGTTAAGGCTTCGTAACTCTAGAGTAACTAGATAAGAATCATAGTAGATAAACATAAGATAAATATAATAGTAATTAAGTGTTAAACAGTAAGAATACGCTAGAATTAGATTTTAGTTCAAAAGGCGAATGCATCAAATTTTCTATGAAAGATAAATAAAATTCTTTTAAGAACTGACCAAATATTTTAACAAAGACATTCTTCTAAAATAGCCAAATAAGTGGGGTGAAAAAGCATTCTCTTAAGCATGAATTATCGTATATTGACCGCAGTGCATATAATTAGGGTTTTATTAATCGAAGTCTAGCACGTTGGTTTATTTCGCTAATCGCACTCAAGGTGAGTTCTTCGGGCCCGTTTTAATATTTTTTTAACTGTTTTGGGGGAAAAGCATGGAACGGTACTTTTAATATATGATGGGTTAAACAGGATAATATATTATATGAGGGTATAAGTTTGGGTCAACATATGGGATATATACTATTGAGCCCTAAATCCCCCTATAATCATTAACCTCAGGGGTGAGGCCGCAGAATATAATGGTAGATCTATCGGTTAGAATGGCCCGCTCTCGCGACCAGTCGCGCTGGTCAGGTTGTGACGAGAGAGTTTATATGTCTGGATAGTTGTGGGGCAACGACGTGTTTCTTGGTTTGATTATGGGCTTATGACCTAAATTATCATAGTACCTCGCTAGTCTATGTGGAATATATTATGCTTGTTTTCATCATATTATTTTCAAAATGATTGTTTGCGAAACTACAAAACCCTGAAAGCTCACCAACTTTATGTTGACTTTATTACCCTTCATGCTTTTCAGGGTTATAGGTGAGCTCTATATGGATTTCCGGAACTTTGTCTTTGGAGGGTCAAACGTTTCAAATGTCTTTAAATAAAGTTAGGTTCATGTAATAAAAACAAGTATTATGTGTTACTACCGAAATGTTTGATGTTGTTTAACAAAATACTTTTATGATAATAATATATGATTTTCACAACTAACGTTATCCCTGAGTACGTTTGACTATAAAAGTTGGGTCAACTCCAACTTCCGCCACCACTACGTCACGCGACCTTCCGCTGCGGTATTCGGGGTGTGACATCAACAGAGACTTGAACCAGCAAGATGTCCTTTCCAGACTTCCTTATGAAAAGAGTCTTATCAATGGTACCTCTAGTGTAACCATTCTTCAGGATAAATTAAGACGATGTCTCATACCATAGCCTAGGTGCTTGGTGCAACCCTATAGAGCTTTATCCAATTTGCACACATAGTTGGGGTGTTGTGGGTCTTCGAATCCTGGAGACTGGCACACATATACTTCTCTATCTATATCCTCATATAGAAATGCACACTTGATATCAAGCTAGTAGACGGTGAAATTCTTGGATGCAGCATAAGCAAGGAAATCCTAACTGCCTCAAGTCTTGCAACATGTGCAAAGACATCAGTATAATCGATTTCCTCCTCTTGAGTGTATCCTTGAACCACTAGTCTTGCCTTGTTTTTGATAATCAAGCCTCTATCATCTCTCTTGTTTTTGAAAACCCATTTTGTGCCTATAGGTACTTGACCAGATGGTAGCGGACATAGGTTCCAAACCTCTTGTCTTTTGAATTGAAGCAGCTCCTCTTGCATTGATTCAACCCAGCTACTATCTTTCAAGGCATCTTCTACTCTCTTGGTTTCCATTTGAGATAAAAGAATGAGTACAAGCAGACATTCCCATGATGAGTTTGTCCTCTTGTTCTCACACCATCAGAGACTTCCCCTATGATATTCTTAGCTGGATGAGTGTTGTGAATCCTTAATCGAGGAATCACTTCCAGTTGCAAAGATAAATCCAGATTGGACATATTTTGCTTATGAGCTTGCACACTTTGTCCAGCTGTTGTTTCAAACTCATTCAATGAGGAATGATTGAATGAATGAGAAACATCATCATGTGTGGTTGTGAAGCAGCATTAACAGTTGCTTGTTCCATCAAGATGCTACCTTCATCAGCTTAGTGTTGTGTAGTGTCACCTGATGAGGTTTGAGCGCCAGCAGGTGAATCACTGGTTGAAGCTCCACTATCTCTTAAGATAGTCATACTGTCAGATATGCCAATAGTGGGAGCTTGATTTGTTGCAGCTCTTGGAGAACTTGGAATAGGTCTGGGTAGCCCAAATAGTTGGTCACAATTAGAGTTACTTTGAGCACCTGTTCCAGCTGAAACATTCTCACAAGATGGTTTAGAATAGTTTGAAAACAATTCTAAATCAAAAATATGATCAGGGCCTTTCCCCTTAACACAAGGAGTGTGCTCGTTGACAACAATGTTTGATGATTCCTCAAATTGTTGATTTTTGATGTTATAAACTCTATAAACTTTAGAGTTAGAGGAATATCCAACAAAGATATCATCATCCGACTTTTCAACAAATTTTACCAAATTGTTTTTTGTGTTAAGTATGGTACACCTACTGCCAAAGGACCTTAGAAAACCAATGAACGATGGCCTCTTGTTCCATAGCTCATAAGGGTTTTTTCCATGTGGCTTTACAACGAGAACTCTCTTCTACACATAGCATGCAGTGCTGACTGGCTCTGCCCAGAATGTTAGAGGCAGCTTCGAATCAGCCAACATAGTTCGAGCAGCCTCAATAAGTGTCTTGTTTCTTCTCTCAGCAACACCATTTTGTTGAGGACTTCTAGGAGCACTATATTGTCTGGCAATCCCTTTTGAGATACAGAATGAGTCAAGAATATGGTTCTTAAACTTAGTCCCTTGATCACTTCTAATTATTTTAACCTTGTGATCAGTTTGATTTTTTATTTTAAGAATAAAATATTTTAACGTTTCAGTAGTTTCATATTTAGGTCTTAAAAAGAATACCCATGTAAATCTTGTGAAATCATCAACAATCACAAGGCAGTAATTCCTTCCAATGCTCATTATACTTGTAGGACCAAATAGATCCATGTGCAGTAAGTGTAATGGAGTGGTGATAGAGTTAACAACTTTGGATTTATGACATACCCTGTGTTGCTTCCCTTTCAGGCATGCAACACATTTATCTTTGCATAAAAATTCCTTTTTAGGCAAACCATATACCAAGTTATTTTTAGCCAATGTATTCATTTTCTTAACATTTACATGACACATTCGTTTATGCCATAGTGTGGACTCATCACCATCAGCTTTGGAAAGAAAGCATGACATCACCTATTGGGGAAGCATTGTTCATATCAAGCTTGTACATATTCCCTTTCCTGGGAGATCTAAGAAGCACCAATTCTTGAGGAATTATCATTCCGGGCTTGAGGATAATGCACTCATATTTTGTGAAGAGCATTTGATACTTTTGATCACAAAACTAAGAAACACTTAATAGGTTGTGTTCAAACTGTTTGATAAAGTTAACTTTGTGAACTTTTAACTTTCCATTGGATATACTTCCTCTGCCAGAAATATATCCTCCGGCCTCACCTCCAAAATGGACAGGACCTCCATTATAATGTTGAAATTATTGAAGGAGAGATCTGTTCCCTGTCATATGCCTGGAGCATCCACTATCCACAATCCAAACATTGTTATTCTTGTCATATGGATGTCCCTGCACATAAGACGAGATGATTAGTTTTGATTGAAAACCCAAGCCTTGTTGGTCTTGGGTTCTTCCAATGATAGTGACATAATTGAACCAAAAGTTAAGCATGGGGGTTCAATGGATGTCATTGAAGAAGGGGTTTGGGCAGCAACATCTTCCTTAATCTTTGGCCATGTGGTTTTGCAGACCACACACTATGCATGCAATGTTAATCTTCTGGGAACTTGAGGATAGTTGTTTCTTGTTCTTTTTCTTTACATCAGCAACCTTTGCCTTTAACTTTTGATACTTTGGTAGGACAGAAGTGCTGGTACTACATTCCTTTCCTGAATCAAAGTTACCTACAACTTGGAATCTAGATGAGATGAATACACCCTTTTGTTTTGGGTCTATCTTCAGCTTAGACTCAACCACTTTCTTGGCAGTTTTTCTTGCTGCCTTAGTTCTGCTTCTTCTGGCTTTGGTGCTCAAGATTTGATCATCAATGTTCAGAGTGTGTTGATTCACATGTTCCTTCCCTGTGGTGGTCTTTATTATTGCATCATTCTTCAACTCAAGTGAAGATGGGTAAGCAATTGGGACCTCTTGCTCTTCAATACCACACCTTGGTTGTCTTATGGATTCATAAGAGTGTGGTGGAGTAGTTTCATTGGTCCCCAACCTCCTTTGTTTTGATAACAAATTTTGGAGTAGGAGAATGATGCAATATTAGCTTGGAAGTTTTGCTTAGAAATGGCATACTTCCTGGCTTGAGCCTCAGCAGTGACAGCCGGGCTTGAGCCTCAGACAATTTGGATATTAAATCCTTTATTTGAGTCTTATAGTTTGTATGTTCATGTTTTAACAAGGACACAGTTTTCTCAAACTCCTCAATTTTTCTTTGATAGTTAGATTTAGCCCTTTTAAAATCAGATTTTAAAACATTTAGAGACTCAATATCGGATTTAATCTCCATATTGTAGTCCTGATACAATTTAACCTTATTAATACATGTAGGAGTACAGAGATGTTCATATACCTTATTGTCATCTGTTTCGGCTATGAGTGCTTGAGCAGGAGTCACATCATGTACCATAAAGCTCCAGTCAACTTCTTGAGCCATTGCAGCTGTCTCTGTTGACTTTCTAATGGGCTTTGATGTAGAGGGATGTGTGGAGGCCTATGGGGTTCCCGAATTTGACTTGGGAGCCTTGCATTCCCTTGCAAAATGACCAAGTTGGTTATAGTTGTAACATTTGACCTTAGTTTTGTCAAACCCAATTTGTTGTTGGTTGGGTTCTAGGGAAATTGCTTTCTAGTTCTCTTGAAGAACTTTTTTGCTCTGTAGGTTAAGAGAGCCATTTGTTGGACTATGTCCACATACTCCACAACATTTGGACTTAAGCACTCTAGATCATCAAAGTAATACTGATAGTCACTAGAGTGTTCAATTCCTAAGACAAAGGCCAACTGTCCTAAAAGAACTATGTTGAGCCTGTTAAGACCTTGGAGTGCATAGGATGGTTCAGGGATCAAGTTCAAGTACTCTCAGTTTGTTTATACAAATTGCTTGCTAACTTGGACTCCTTAGAATATTATATGTTTCCTAGATATGTTCAACACATTCTCAACTGTGAACTGGGCTCACAGTTAAGGGACAAGTAATATTCTTTAAATGGGACAGATGAAGCCGACATCTTTAAAATTTTAAAGAAGCCAACTGTTGTCTTCTCTGGGGTAGAAACACCCTTGTCCTAAAAATGTTAGAGCAAATTCCTCAAGGTGACAACCTAACAACCAAGCTAGTGTTAAACCCACACCTTCTACCTCTCACCCACCAAAATAGCCACAAATCACCCTCACATACAAAAAAAATTCCAAACGAACCCTGCACAAGTTACTCAGTTTGTGCAGGTCTCCATACTACTACCCACATAGGAGAAAGAGAACACTGGAGCTCCCACTTCCCCTGAGGAGCAAACCACTCCCATCTTTTTAAGAATCAATGTTGAGGTTCCTCATGCTCAGCCTGATGAGCTCACTAGCCCAACAGCCATAAGCCTTCACTCAGAGTCTCAACTCTAATGAACACCTTCAGGGGAAAGTTACCATCCCCAACCTTTAGATCTTAACCAGCCAATCCCTAGCTTTGACTTTTATGATGAGTTGGGATTTAGTGAGTATCATGAGTCTCTCTTCTCTTCCCCCACTCAAAGAGAGATGAGTGCTCCTACTTCTCCCTTGTCTAGCCCACATCATCTACCCACTGCTGAGGTGGATCTTCCTAACTCTGCTCAGGAAGTCCATATGGAAAAGGCTCTCACTTCTGCTAGTGATTACATATTTAAGACCTCAACCATGGCAACTCAGCTCACTGATAATCCATCTGAAGTAGTTAGTGAGTAGAGGAAACCAGCAGCCAAGAACACCATGTTAGTAATGAGACTGAGGACTTTGATCCATTTATCTCATCCCCCAATGAATCTTCTGATGAATAAGAGGGAATTTGAGACTAAATGTGCAAAAACTATAAAAAACATGCACCTATCTAGTCTCTAAGGTTAGTCACTTGGAATCTCAAGTGACTACCTTTCACAACAAGGTCAATGATTAGCAACTTGAAATTTCTTATCTTAAGGAGAAACTAGATGGGAGACCTTTAAGAAGTGCTCAAACAGGAACACAAGAACCTGTAAATGTACTGACCTAACTCGTACTCACCTATGCAAGAGGGTGATAATACTAAAAAGGGGAATGGAGTCATAACAATTACAGAACCTGGAAGTTCTTCATAGAGAATGGACTTTGAAGACACACCATTTTCACTTGCAACTATCCATACTCAGCAATTTCCTCAAGTTCACATTGATGTAGACTCTATAGACTACTTTATTCAGAGTCTTTTTGAGGAAGGCATTCCAAGGACTATGCCATCTCCACCTCAAGGAACTTCTAATTACATCATAGGGTGGATGTATGATGCCAATAGAAGAGCCCTCATTTTTCAAAGCGTTCAAGGGTAACAATTTTTTTTTAATTTTCAGACCTTGAACTACTTTGAAGCCTTGACCTTGTCAACATGGCACTTGTCAATCCAAGCCAATCTAGACAAGCTAACAAGTTGGCTAAAAGGATTCAAGACAAGATTACTAAGAGTTCAACCTCAAAAGAGAGCAGAAGCAATCTGCCAATGTCATTGGTCAGCTGGATGTTGAGGCAGACTTGAGATTAGCTTCAAAGAAAACCTTGACTGAAGGCCCATGATTAAACTTGAGAGCCCTGTCACACCTATAACTGCTTCAGAAGTCCATTCCCTGATGAGACACATGCTGGTGAAGGTGTATCTCAACCTCTCTCTCGCCAAAGCTTGGATGTTACACTAAGTGACAGGATCAGCGATCACAAGTTTGATGTATTAGGATTCAAAGCAGCGGAATACAAACAGGAATTAGACAAATCGTAGCAAGCAATCGATACTTGTATGCATTAGGGCGCATACGGTTATAGGGAGAGAATATATATTTCTGATTTCAAGGAATGTTTATAGATGTAGAATATTTCTAATCAAATCATTCATTCATTCCATTCATTCATCATCGTTACAATAAGTTGTCACTCCTTATATAGAGTGTAACAATCACTGCTGTTATCACGGAAAGTGACAACTGGCAGATCTAATACAAAAATAACTAATTCTTAACAAATTACTGAAATGTTCACAACTACTGAGAACATATCAGCATGTTAAGTACAAAATATAAAACTACTGAAGCTACAACGACTGAAGAACAACTCTTCAGTCGTTTTACAAAACTACTGAAACATAAAAATATAAAACTACTGATATCACAACTACTGAAGAAGTACTCTTCAGCAGTTGTGACAAACTACTGAGGCTTCAGTACTTGATCTTCAGACTTTGACCTTCAGGTGTTTCATCAGCTGATGACTTCAGTAGATATCATCGCTGATGTCTTCAGTCTTTGTCTTCAAACTTTGTACATCAGTTGTTGATCTTCAGCACTTGTAAACTCTTCAGCTGTTGTACTTCAGTACTTTGGTCTTTCAGCTTCAGCACTTGTGTTCTTCAGCTGTTGTACTTCAGCACTTTAGTTCTTCAGCTGTTGAGTCTTCAGCACTTGATCTTCAGCTGTTGAAGTCTTCAGCACTTGTCAAACTACTGATGAGGCTTTCAGCAGCTGTTGTGATACCATGTGGGACTTGGAGGTTTTCTGATCTTGGCTCATTGGTTCTTTTGGTCCAACAAACTCCCCCTGAACCAATGCAGCCAAAACCTCTAACTTATTTATTATCCCACTTATTGTTGGCAAAATGTTGGTCTTTTTCCTTCTTGATCAGTAGAGAAGATGACCCATGTAAGCTCGGCCTGGGAAGAAATCTCAATATTTGTTTGGCAGAGTATGAATGGGAACTCTGTTTTGGGGAACTGGACACAGAGTTGTTATCCCATTCATGAGATTTACTTCCCCATAATGAGTCTGTATGACTCACGAACATAGGCCTCAAGGAGAACAACTTGTTCCTCCGAGAGAGTTCTTCTGCTCCTCCTTCGAAGAAGAACTCTGGACCATAGTACTCTGATAAGTACTTCATGGTCCTGCCATTTTTCAGCTCCACCGTAGTTACCTCCCTATATACAAATTCATCAATGGTTGCCTTCAAGGAGTAACTGGAGCTCATTCTTCTGGATGTCTTCAAGCTTTTTATATAGCACCCCTTCTTAATCATCTTGTTTTCTAGTAAAGCTTGAGGGGTCTTCTTTGCTTGGTGAGCTTTCTTGAATTCATCAATGATTTCCCAGGTGAGACTACAACGGCCAACATGATGGTAGATTCTATTGTTTTTCGTACCTGGCCGTTGTATCTGTGTGGGATAGTTCTTTTATGGATTCTAGAACTCACCCTGGGGTCTGGCCATACTCTCACTCTCTCCTTCTGATACTGAAAGGTGTGCCTGAGAGTGTACAGCCTTTGAGCATGCCCTTTCATGGCTTGAATAGATGATGACTGAGGAAATCCTTGTCAACCATCTTCAACAGTTGCTCATCGTGCTGTTTCTGCTGCTGTTCTTCTTCTTCTATCTTGACTCTGACCATTTCCTTTGAGAGTCAGGTGTGATCATGGGTTGACTTCGGGGTTTTGGTAGCTTCAGAACAGCAGAGAGTGGCAGACTATCATCTTCATCCTCCTCTTCTTCTTCTTCTTCCATCCTCAGCACCCTTCTCCTCCTTCTGGGTACATCACTGGATGATGGTTGGGTTGGTGAAGGAATTGGTTTTGAAGAATGAGGATATTTGGATTTTGGCTTAGAGATTGGTTGGGAGATTTGAGGGATAGGATCTGTTTGAGTGGGTGGAAGGGAAGGTTGATCCAGCATCTTTGTAGTTAGTTTCGCCTTTGTGAGTTTAGCCATCTCTAACCTTTTACCAGCCCCAGCCTCATCAAGGGCTTCCACAATAATCCCTTTGTTGAATTGCTCAGACAGACAGATTCTGGTGGCTATAGCCAGAATGCTGTCCCTGGTCCATGCGCGAATCTCCACTAACGATCTTCCTAAGTATTTTGCAATGAAGCGGATCATTATTTCCAATCTCTTTTTCTCAAGAGCATCATACCCTGCCCATCGGGTTTGTCTCTTGTACTTCTAACCTTCTGATCTCACTATCCAGTGTGGCTGTGTCAACCCCCTGCCTGAAGTTGTTCAATTATTTTATCCATGGATCGCTGTGTGTAGTGTCAGCTTCTTTGACCAGCTCCTCCAAGGATTTGTCTTCAGCAGTGTGATCATCAGCACTTCTCTTTCGCTTGTAAGTGAGTAGAGGTTGCTTTTCTTTTTCCTCCTCTTGGGCTTGCTTCTCTTCCTTCTTCTCCTCTACTTTTTCTCTTTTTTTCTTTCACTGCAGTACTCTCCCCCTTTTGGGGTGCATTGGAGGAAGGGGTTTGTACCGCAGAAAGAGTCTTTTGGACAGCAGCATCAACCAAGGGCTGTAAAGTTGAGGAAAGCCTCTCATCAATGGCTTTAGTCACAATATCAGTGATTATGGGTGTGATGAGAGGGAGGGAATTTTGAAGTACAGCACCTATTTGCTCAGGAGGGTTCTGTTCCTGAGAAGTAGGGCCTGAAGCAGAGGCAGGTGGTTGAGTTTGGAGTGGCTCAGTGTTTGGGAAACCTTCAAGTGAAGGTGCCATCTGTGGGTGGGTAGAGGCAGATGGTCTTTCTCCTTGTGAGAGTTGGTCAAGTAGGTTTTGTAGCCTACTGACTTTCTCTTCAAGGATTGTGTTCTGGGCAAGAACATCATAGAAAAAGCCCAGGTCATCATCAGCCGAAACTGAGTCATCTGACCTCCTGCTTAGAGCAGGATTTACATGCACTGGGTGTAGACCAGTTGGTGCATGTGCCCCTTGTGCTTGGTACTGGGGACTTCCAGCCTCAGGACAATGTCCATCATCAGCTGTTGCCTCTAGTGAGGTCTTAGCAATGTTACCAGCCTCACTCTGGTCATGTGCTGAGTCAGAGGAGGTGGCAGCCTCACTAGATATTCTAAGCTCCTTGTCTACACCAGGAGATAGAAGTGGGAAACCCCTGTGCTGTGGGTTCTCAAGTGCACTGTGTTCCTCCCCCTCAATTGTAGAGGTATTCCCAGTAGTAAGTGGTTTCTGGGGAGGGGGTGAGGAGTGCAATTGAGTCAGCACTTGTGCAACTATTAAAGTTGGGCTGTGAGGGGCGGTTGTTTGGGGTGAAGGGATAGAAGCAGTGTGCACCTGGGGAGGTTGGTGCTCTTCAATGGCAATCTCCTCAAGTGAGGAAGATCCCAGATATGTAGGTGCCCCTTGTGTGGTTGCTGCAGGCTCCTGTTGAGAGGAAGCCTAGCGGCTGTGGCTGGAGGAGTCATTGTATCCACTAGGGGGTTTGGACTAGTGATATATCCTGCGTTTGTGTTGCAGGGGCATCCTCAGGGGACTCAATTCCCTGAGTAGCTGTTTTGGGTTTCTTTTGGTGGGTTTGGTGGGGACTTTGGATTTGGAGGTGGTGGCTGTGGGTTCCAGCTGCGTGGGTTTTCGCAGCTTGGCAGCCATTTGAGTGTCCGGTCAGAGTTGTGCCGGAGTATACTTCCGGCAGAACAGCCGTAGCAGGGACTCCCAAGCCAACAAGTCCCTCAGCATTAAGCTGGTTTGTAATGATGGCCATTATGAACCGTGGATATAGTATCCAATGGGTGGCAGTTAGTTTTTGAGCCATATCCTTGAGCTCTAAAATATATTTTCAGAAAAATTAAGTGGTTGTTGCTCAAGAATAGAATACATTACCTGCTGCCATTTTGTCGACATTTGATCCCAAGACGACGTCTTAGGGGCCAAACATACCACCATGTGAAAAATCAGGCGCTCAGCGTCATTAAAGTGTTTCTTCATGATAGTGGAGGCACTGAGATCGCCTTGATATCCATGTTGAGCAAAGGATAGATCTATGGTGCCCTTCGGATATCCAGCAGGAGAACTAGCATCATTCAGTTGAAGAATTTGGCGGATTATTGCAGGAGTGATGACTACTTCTTTGTTGTTGACGACCGACTGGAGGATGGTGTGTTGTTCTCCCCAGTGGTAACAGTAGCGTTCATCCAAAATTGGTGCAAGGATTCGGCATGTAATATGGGATTCAGAAGAAATGCCGTGTTGTATTGGGACTGAACCATAAGATCGATAGCAGTATCGAACTTAGTCCAGATGGGCGATTTAGTGAGGTAGGCAACACAGTTGTGTCGCGTTTAATTTGCATAGACGCCATTGAGAAGAGGGAAGTTTTGGAGAGGAACGTTAGGTTTGAAGAAGATGAAGCATTGAGAGCTAAGGTTAGGGATATATATAGGGTACGGGTAAGAAAACGACTAAGGATGTGGTGTTAGTCATCAGTAGTTTTAAACGACCGTTGACATGGTATTATCCTTTCAGACGTTGAAACAGCTGAAGTCGTGGTGTTAGGCATCAGTAGTTTAGAAAACTACTGAAGACTTGGTTTTGACTTCAGATGATTAAAACAACTGAGGACTTGGTGTTTGTCATCAGTAGTTATGAAACTACTGAAGACAGTGGTTGTCATCAGCTGTTGTAAACAACTGAAGACTTGGGATTAGTCATCAGTAGTTATAAAACTACTGAAGACGTGGTTTTGCTTTAGTTGTTAAAATGAAACAGCAGTTGTACAAACGACTGAAGAGAAAGTTCTCTTCAGCTGTTTTCGTCAATTCTTAGCTTTTCAGCTGTTTCAACTGTCCTCAACACATTCATCAGTCTTTTTGGCTGATTTCAGTTGTTTCATAGGACATCAGTACTTATC
Source organism: Flaveria trinervia (assembly GCA_025506515.1). Classification (NCBI taxonomy): domain Eukaryota; kingdom Viridiplantae; phylum Streptophyta; class Magnoliopsida; order Asterales; family Asteraceae; genus Flaveria; species Flaveria trinervia. The sequence continues at coordinate 49,293,678 of CM046447.1, forward strand.
TGTTTTTTACTGATTGCAGTAGTTGTAACTGCATCAGTAGTTGTAACTACATCAGTAGTTTAGAACAGATGAAGTACTTCAGTACTTGTGAGACATTTAGCCTTCAGTAGTTATAAAACTACTGAGGGTAAAAGAGCTCATCAGTACTTATATTGACATAGGTACTCATGATCATCAGTACGAATTACTAAGATCATCAGTAGTTGTCACTTATTCTAGTTGCAGCATACCAAGCCTTAACACCAGGTTTTGGAAAGTTGAACTATCCAAGGCTTAGTAAAAATGTCTACAAGCTCATCAGCACTAGGCACAAACTTAGGATCAATCAGACCTTTTTCAAAACAATCCCTTATAAAATGATGTCTGATCTCTATATGTTTGGTCCTAGAGTGCTGGACTGGATTTTTGACAATGCAAAGAGCTGAAGCACTATCCATTAACAGGAGTCTTAGTCTCTGTAATGCCATAATCCAAAGTTGGTTTTGAAGCCAGAGTACCTGAGATGTACAACTTGCAGCAGCAATGTACTCTGCTTCAGCAGTGATGTAGCAACTGAGGTCTGTTTTTCTTGCTCTGCCAAGAAATCAAGCAGTTGCCTAGGAATTGACATCCACCAGAAGTTGATTTCCTGGTCAACTTACACCCTGCATAGTCACTGTCAGAAAAAGCAACTAATTTACCAGAATGTCCGTAGAATACCATAAACCTAGAGATGGAGTGCCTTGCAGATATCTAAAGATCCTCTTGACTGCAATCAGATGAGACTCTTTAGGTGCAACCTGAAATCTAGCACAAACACATGTAGCAAACATAATATCTGGTCTAAAAGCTGTTAAATACATCAAGGACCCAATCATACATCTGTAAAGTGTTTCATCAACCACTTTACCTTTCTGATCTGTGTCCAGTTGTGTGGTGCTGCTCATGGGAGTAGACAAGGCTTACAGTTTTGTAAATCAAACTTTTGCAAAAGATCTTTTGTATATTTGGACTGATGAATAAAAATTCCATCAGCCTTTTGTTTGATTTGCAACCCCAGAAAGAACTGTAATTCTCCCATGGCACTCATTTCAAACTTCTGTTGCATCAACTTTGTAAAGGCATCACACAACTTGGATCAGAGGATGCAAAAATGATATCATCTATATAAATTTGAACAAGTAGATTATGCTGCCCAGCTTTCTTAATGAATAAAGTCTTATCTATGGAGCCTCTAGTGAAATTGTTTTCCAGAAGAAAGTTTGATAATGTCTCATACCAGGCTCTGGGAGCTTGTTTTAACCCATAAAGAGCTTTATCAAGCTTATACACCCAATTAGGATGTTTATTGTCCTCAAAGCCTGGAGGTTGACATACATAAACCTCTTCTTTAATTTTCCATACAAAAATGCACTTTTGACATCCATTTGAAAAACTTTAAGGTTTTGATAAGCAGCATAAGCTAAAAGCAATCGAATTGCTTCCAGTCTGGCTACAGGGGCAAAGGTTTCATCATAATCAATACCTTCTTCTTGTGCAAACCCCTGAACAACCAGTCTGGCCTTGTTCTTAACAATAAGCCCATTTTCATCAGTTTTGTTCCTAAACACCCATTTAGTGCCTATTGCACACTTACCTGGAGGTAGAGGAACCAGTTCCCACACTTACTGTTTCTTGAACTGAAGAAGCTCAAGCTGCATGGCATCAACCCATCCATTGTCCTTTAAAGCAATGTGATAATTCTTTGGCTCTTGCTGACTGATGAAGAGAGCATAGAAGCAGAAATTTGACAATTGACTTCTTGTTGATACTCCAGCAGTGATATCACCAATGATTTGAGACATAGGGTGATTCTTCAGATCTTGATACACAATGAGATCTGTGCAAGTGTTTGTAGCCGGCTCAGCAGCAACAGATGGTGATGGTGAATCATTTCCTTGAAACCAATCATGGATGGTAATTCAAAGGAAGTTGAATTCGAAGAGATCTCATCAGCATTTGTTGTGGATGGTGCTACTGGAGCTACAGGAACATCAGGCTAGCTGAGTCAGGCAGCTGATCACTAACCTGAAGAGGTGAGTACTGCAATCATCATCATCATCAGCAGTACCACCAGGTGGTGAACTGTTGACAGGAGCAACAACAGGAGTTTGATAAGGAACATATTGCAGTATGTCCAAATCAAATAACTCCACAGGACTTTGTGGAATCTTGTCCTTTGGAGATTCATTAAACTTAACATGTAGAGTTTCTTCAACCATCTTTGTTCTGCAGTTGAAGACCCTGTATGCCTTGCAAGTAGATGAATAACCAACAAAGTACCCTGCATCCACCTTAGGATCAAATTTATGGAGTTGATCCTTTGTGTTGAGAATAAAACAGGGACACCCAAATGCTTTGAAAAATGAAATCAGAGGAGCCAAATGATGGAGAACTTCATATGGAGTCTTCATCAACCTCTGATTTACTAAAACTCTATTTTGCACATAACAAGCTGTGTTGACAGCTTCAGCCCAAAAGGTCAGTGGCAAACCTGAGTCAGCCAGCATGGACCTTGCAGCTTCAATGAGGGTCCTGTTCTTTCTCTCCACTACTCCATTTTGTTCTGGAGTCCTTGGAATGCTGAACTACCTTTTGATTCCCTTTGAAAGATAGAAGTCATCAAGTGTATGATTTCTCTGAACTCAGTTCCATTGTCACTCCTAATACACTTGACTGGAAGGAATACTGCTTCTCAATGTACAGCACAAGTGAATAATCTTCTGAGCAGCCTCATCCTTTGAATGTAGAAAGAAAGTCCATACAAATCTGGAGTAATCATCCACAATTACCAGACAGTATTTCTTCTTTGCCATGCTCATTACTCTCACAGGACCAAATAGATCCATATGCAGTAATTGCAAGCAGGCAGTGGACTTGGCACTTCAATAGGAAGGAATGAGACTTTGTGTTGTTTTCCTTTTAAACAAGCAGTGCAGGTTTCATCACAGTGGAACTCCTTTATTGGTAAGCCTCTGACTAAACTATTGTGGGTAAGCTGATTCATGTTTTTGAGATTAACATGACCAAGCCTCCTGTGCCACAGTTTAGATTCTTGAGAAGAGGCTTTGGAAAATAGGCAAGGATTGCCTTTGAGATCTATCTTCTTAGAAAGATCTAAGGCATACACTCTTCCTATCCTGTTGGCTTTCAGGAGAGTGTGATCATCCAACACCTTGTCAATCAAATGCAAAACTTTGGATGACAGAATCCTACAGTTTTGACTGGTGAAAAGGGCAACATGGCCTTTATCACACATTTGACTGACACTCAGAGATTGTAATTGAGATTTTCCACATGATTGACATCATCAATTTGATTTCTCCATTGGAGACAAAGCCCTTACCGATGATGTACCCCTAGCATCATTGCCAAAAGAGACAAATCCCTTCTTTCCTTGAGAGTAGTCATGAAGAAGAGAGTTGTTCCCAGTCATGTGCATAGATCCCCCACTGTCTACATACCAGATGCTACTTTGACATGTTGAAGAACCCTGCAAAATAAAATTTGTTAGTTTTAGAGACCCAAACCTTTTTGGTTTTGGGCCTGGTCTCATCAATAGATGGTAAACTAACAGTTTTATTGAAACAACAGCCTGAGAGGAAGAAGATGGTGTAGAAGAGGAATCCTTTGCTTGGACCTCCTTTTCTGTGGTTTCAACATAGGAGAATCTAGTTTGTTAACTCTACCCAACAGATGTTGTACCATCATCACCAGCTGTGTCTGATTTTGTGATAAAGCTTTCAGCTCATCAGACACATTGCTAGTGGAGTTTGATAAGTTCCTATGTTGCACCGTTTTCTTCTGAGCACCCTCAGCTGTCACCTGTTTAACCCCTTCCTTTTTGGATTTCTTTGATGACTTAAGGGTTACAGGTTTTGATGTTGCTGATACAAATGTGGTCTCAAACTCAGTTTTCATTTTAACCATTTTCTCATTAATTTCTTCTTTTTTGTTTGAGTTTGGAACCTCTTTGTACCAACAATCATCTGTAAGATGATTGAACAAACCACATACTTCACATGGTTTCTTCTTCATCTTAGGTTGATCATCAACTAAAGAGGGTGAAGCAACAGAAGACTTGTTCTTTAATGCTTTGGAAGCATTGTTTGCTTTCTTGACAGCCTCTTTAGTAGTCTTCAAACTCTTTCTACTGCCAGTTTTCTTCTCTTCAGTACTGACAGCAGTTGAAGTTAACTTCAGGTGTTAAATCCTGCTCTCTAGTCCTTTCAGGACCTTCAGAATTAACTCCTGAGTTGATCAACTCATTAATCATGTGAATGTCAGCATTTGAACCATCAACATCAGCTGATAGGTTCAAAGAGGGCTTGATGCTGACTGCTACTTCTGATTGTGCTGTATCAGAAGGTAGATCACATGATGTGATGGATTGGTTATCACTCTCACCATCAGATTCTACCTCTGCTCTTGGGGTAAAATCTAGGTGGAGCTGTGATTGTAACCAATTTCAAACTTCACATTTGAAGCAGATTGCTTACTAAGAAGCATTTCAAAACCTTTGCATGATTGTACCCATCTATCACACTCGACCTGGGTAACTGCAAGGGTTTCTTTGAGATCTTTGTACTTCTCTAGAAGTACTTCTTCTCTAGCCTTATCATCAATTATTTGGCAATTCAGTTTATAAATCTCATCATTTTTATCTTTGAGCACAAACTCAAACTCAGCTTTGTTTTTGGAAATATTTGTTCTAGCTCAATGTTCTTATTAATTAGAGCTACATTTGCTTCTCTAATGGAAGCAAATGCTGCTATGCATGGTTCAGAACATAATTTGGCTTTTGCCTCAGAGGATACCTGTGATACCTGAGGTGTAGAGGCATTAGAAAATGAAGTATCAGCAGACTCCAAGCCATAAGAGCTAGATTCCAAAAGGACTGTCACCACCATGTTGACCAGCACCTGAGAACAGTTGATCATGACCAGACAAGTCATCTGGTAAACTGCTCCAGTCAACACTCCTGGGGTGAAGAAGCTGTGTTGTTGAGATTGAGGTTGTTGATGAGATTGGGATGGCTGAGGTTCTGGTAGTGCATGAGGTTATGGTGCCATAGGAACTTGAACTTGATTTGACTGTGGCATGTAATACAAGGGTACGGATATGGCATTTGACCCTGAGAAACAAAAATGCCGGAGATTGTTGTTGAGAATGATGACTAGAGGTGACAGGATGTTGCCCTCTGTGTTGTTGACTTTTGCCAGGAAAAGTCACAAAGGGTGCAGTGGAGTTAGATCCAGTTTATCTACACTCTCTTGCAAAGTGTCCAAGCCTTTGGCATTTGTGACACCTCAACTTGCTCTTGTCAAAACCAACTTTGGTTTTGCCAGAGAGTCCTGGGAATTTTCTTCCAGTTCTTTTATAGAACTTCTGAGATCTGATATTTATCAAGGCCATTTGGCTCAAAATATCCATCTCTTCTAAGTCATCATCAGCAATCCCCTTGAGATCATCCATAATGAAACATAGATTGTCATTATTACACCCAGTAAACTGACCATCAACACTCACAAATGCAGAATCAGAAGTGCTTGAAGAGAAATTAATATGCTCATCATACTGGCATTCAGATGAAGCATATTCTGACTCATGACCCACCAAGGCAGTGTTGCCTTGTACAAGTCTTCAGTGAGCTTTCCAGATGAAGACAGCTTTCTCTTCTGTTCTATCTCTCTCTCAAAAGTGAGCAGTTTCCCATGGAGTTGGGTGAGAGATAGTTTGTCCAAACTTGCACTGGAGCGTAGGACAATAGTATATGTGTCCCATCTCTCAGGCAGTGATCTGAGAAATCTTTATTCATCTGAATATTGGTGTATTCAAGTTTGACCATTTTTAGTTCAGAGATCAAACAAGAGAACCGCTCATATTGTTGAGTCAGTGTCTCACCCTTTCTATGAGAGAATGTCTCATATTGTTGGGCAAGAATTTCTCTATTATTTGCCAAGACCTCATCTGTTCCTCCAAATTGTTCTTTCAAGGCATTCCAGAGGTCATGGGCAGTTTCATGATGCATTAGCCCAGAATAGATTTCATTTGCAGTGTCATGGCCAGAATTCCATGGGCTTTTGCATCAATTTCAAGCAACTTCTTATCCTCATCTGAGTATTGCTCCCTCCTCTTCGGAACCATTTGATTGGTTTCCGGTTATTTACCATAGGCTTGTGTGGACCATGTACCACTTGATGTCCAACACCCTGCGCTGTTAACAGACAGGTGATGGAGCATACGTCTTTGCCATATGTTATACTCATTCCTAACCAGCATGGTGCTTGGTTGAGGAACCAGTATTGTGAGGATCATTGGAGGTAGTAGTCATTTTCAGTTCAAACAATTTAGTTCAAGCTTTTAAAAGTTTTAGACAGACCACAACAAACTCAATGAGAACCAAGAAAAGATCTCAGGATGAATGAGCAGAAATACAAAAATTCAATCTCTATAACCGTTTCTTGCAAAAACAAAAGCTAATTCAATCAAACTTAGATCTTGAATAGCAGTTTCAATGATCAATTATTAGATCGATCAATGATTAACCAGCTCTGATACCATTTGACAGGATCAGCGATCACAAGTTTGATGTATTAGGATTCAAAGCAGCGGAATACAAACGGAATTAGACAAATCGTAGCAAGCAATCGATACTTGTATGCATTAAGAGCGCATACGGTTATAGGGAGAGAATATATTTCTGATTTCAGGAATGTTTATAGATGTAGAATATTTCTAATCAAATCATTCGTTCATTCCATTCATTCATCATCGTTACAATAAGTTGTCACTCCTTATAGAGTGCAACAATCACTGCTGTTATCACGAAAAGTGACAACTGGCAGATCTAATACAAAAATAACTAATTCTTAACAAATTACTGAAATGTTCACAACTACTGAGAACATATCAGCATGTTAAGTACAAAATATAAAACTACTGAAGCTACAACGACTGAAGAACAAGCTCTTCAGTCGTTTTACAAAACTACTGAAACATAAAAATATAAAACTACTGATATCACAACTACTGAAGAAGTACTCTTCAGCAGTTGTGACAAACTACTGAGGCTTCAGTACTTGATCTTCAGACTTTGACCTTCAGGTGTTTCATCATCAGCTGATGACTTCAGTAGATATCATCAGCTGATGTCTTCAGTCTTTGTCTTCAGACTTTGTACATCAGTTGTTGATCTTCAGCACTTGTAAACTCTTCAGCTGTTGTACTTCAGTACTTTGGTCTTTCAGCTTCAGCACTTGTGTTCTTCAGCTGTTGTACTTCAGCACTTTAGTTCTTCAGCTGTTGAGGTCTTCAGCACTTGATCTTCAGCTGTTGAAGTCTTCAGCACTTGTCAAACTACTGATGAGGCTTTCAGCAGCTGTTGTGATACCATGTGGGACTTGGAGGTTTTTTGATCTTGGCTCATTGGTTCTTTTGGTCCAACACCAAGCAATGAAGGCCAAAGCTTTCTCCACCCTGAGTCACAAAGGTGTATAAGTGACAAAGGAAAGGAAAATGACTCTTGAGGAGATTGAGGAGGAGAGAGAGAGAGAAAAATGAAGCTAAGGGATAAAGTTACTCTGCTGGGTCTACTGGCTTCATGGAAGCTACAATTAAAGCTGCTCCCAGATCAAACACTCAGAATGGTGAGTTAAGGGCAGTCAAGATTGCCTACTTACAGACTAGGAATTATGATATTGATAATATCATCTCCCTCCCATGAGAGGAATTAAATGAACTGGCTGACATGAAATTGTCAAGAGATAGAAAAGAAGTAGAGGATGAGGGAAGAAGCTGCCAAGACAAGAGCCATCATCCAGAAAAGTCAAAGGAAGTTTGCTAATAGGCAAATAATGATGAGCTTCTTGAAGCTGTATGGATTCTCCAGAAGGAGACTTGGCCCTATGTCTCTATCCACCATGGATGAGCATATTAGGGTGATTAAGCAGAAGATCAAAAGAGGAGAACTTACTGACTTACACTCCCCACCAAGTCAAGTCCCTCAAGAAGGGGAGGTTAAGGTTGAACCTTTTGAGAAAACACAACTTGGACCTCCTTCTAAATCTCAACATCTTTTGATCCATAACAGGGTTTAGTCCCTTCTCAATCTGAACCTGTGAGAGAGCAAAACCCAATTGAGCAAGACAAAAATGATCAACAAGGTACTGCAAGCCAGTTTTCTCAGTTAAAAAGTATGAAAAAGAGAAAAAGGATGAGTTTTAGACCAAAGTCTAAGAAGAAGAAGAAGAAAGAAGCATAATCTCCAAACCTCAGGATGAGTCAGAATTATTGTAAATAAGTTAGCTAAACTATTAAATATAAAGTAATAATTTCTAATTTATTATATGTTATAACTTTTAAATATTTATTATATTTTTATTTCAATAATAAATAATAATATCTAGAAAAAATAAAGTATTAATAAAATAAATAATTTTAATATATTTTATTTATTGTAGTAATATGATACATATTAATACAAGGGGTAACTTTGTAACATAGTAACCAACTTTCAAAAGTGTTCCAATTAAGTAACTCAAGTTTTAAAAGTGTTCCAATTAGATCATTCATTTTTATATTTTATACAAATTAAAAGTTATAACATATTTTTTAGCATGTTATACTTTTAGATTCAGTTAGAAAATATTTTTTCCTATATTTTGATGCTGATATAGAAAGTTAACGTAAATTTTAGGCACATTTTTAATTTTTATTTTTTTCATAATTAACATATATTTTTTATTTTTTAATATAATTTTATATATTAAAAATTCTAACTTCAATGTCTTTTCCATCATTACTTCTTGTCATAATAAAATTTGGTAATGACTCGATTTGATCGTGTGAAGGTTCAATTTGAGAAAAATATATATGAGTGACTAAATTAGAATACTTTTAAAACTTGGTTATTATTATTGGTTGATATTTTGTTGTAGTTATTTTAAAAGAACGAGAATGGAGAAGAAAGGTGTTGGAATAGATATTTTGTAAGAGGCCGGTGCTTGATCTCCCGAGTGAAAACGAAGCCCATAGGAAATAGGAAATTAGGCGGTTCTTCTCGGATGGGTGTTCCGGCGTTCTACCGATGGCTGGCGGAGAAATACCCGATGGTGATCGCCGATGTTATAGAGGAACAACCCGTGGAAATCGACGGCATCACAATCCCCGTAGACACAACCAAGCCTAACCCTAATCAGATCGAGTACCACAACCTCTATCTCGATATGAACGGAATCATTCACCCCTGTTTCCACCCCGAAGACAGAGTACCCATTCATCTCTCTCCATTACTAGTCTATTATTTTATAGCTATTTTGGTCTTACTGTATGATTCTTTTCATGCACCCAGCCTTCTCCAACCTCCTTTAATGAGGTGTTTCAATGCATGTTCGACTACATAGATCGGCTTTTTGTGATGGTGCGTCCTCGGAAACTGCTTTATATGGCTATTGGTGGGTATCGACTCTTAAAACCCCCTGTAAGGTTTTGCATATTAGAAACTGGTAAATTGCTGCAAAACCTTGTGATTCTCAAAACATCTCTGAATATTTGTTGCAGATGGTGTTGCCCCTAGGGCAAAAATGAATCAGCAGCGCTCTAGACGGTTTAGAGCAGCCAAAGATGCAGCCGATGCGGTATGCATCTTTACGTATGAAGGGTTTTTCCACTTCAGCTTTTGTTTTGACTAACATGTTTGACTTTGGTTCTCTAGGCAGCTGAGGAGGAGAGGCTAAGGGAGGAGTTTGAGAGGAAGGCAGAAAACTTCCTCCCAAACAAGATTCCCAAACTTTTGACTCTAATGTCATCACCCCTGGGACTGAGTTTATGGCAGTTTTATCAGTTGCTTTGCAGTACTATATTCACCAAAGATTAAACAATGATCCCGGATGGAAACCCATAAAGGTAACTTTTCACAGAAAGATTTTATCAAGTTATGGTTTATCAAAGAAGTATTTTTACAAAATCACTGTCTTACTTAGCCTGTTATGGCTGTTTATTTTTTTTAAAGGTTATCCTTTCTGATGCAAATGTTCCTGGTGAAGGGGAGCATAAGATAATGTCCTACATTCGTCTTCAAAGAATCTTCCTGGTTTTGATCCAACACCCGCCATTGCTTATATGGTTTGGTATTGTTCACCCTTAACATATTTCTTTTCTTTACATTTGACTAGTGTGTTCTCCTTAACTTGTTGTATTTTTTGTTTGCTTTGTATTTATATTTGTTTCCAACTACAGGATGCTGATTTAATTATGTTGGCTTTGGCTACGCATGAAGTTCATTTTTCAATACTTAGAGAGGTATATCCTTAAGACTTTAGTAAAAACCAAAGTAGTGAAGGGGTTATGTAATATTATATCTTCCAGAAGAAAAGAGTAGCTGAATGTTTATGCCAAATAGCATAATTGTGATGATAGGCGTTTATCCAACAAAGTTAATCTAGTACTTCAATATAAATGTGTAGTCAACATCCAGTTTTTGCTGCATCATTTTGATGTTTCAGGTTGTATATACTCCCGGACAACAAGACAAGTGTTTTATCTGCGGCCAAGTAGGTCATTTAGCAGCAGCTTGTGAAGGGAAAGCAAAGAGGAAGGCAGGTGAATTTGATGAAAAAGGAGGTGCTGATGCTGTGCCTAAGAAGCCATACCAGGTATTTTATTATTTCTCAGTTAATTATGTTTATTTCATTGATAGTTATGTTGTTAAATTGTTTCTTTACATGTACATTTTTTTGCAGTTTCTCAACATTTGGACTCTTAGGAGTACCTGGAATATGAGATGAGAATTCCCAATCCTCCTTCTAAGATAGATTTTGAGCGCATAGTTGATGATTTTATCTTCATGTGTTTCTTTGTTGGCAACGATTTTCTACCGCATATGCCTACTTTAGAAATTCGTGAGGTACATTTTCAACTTTTTGCATGTGTCTATAGCATATATTTTCCATCTAAGGACGCTCAATGCTTATCATAAATAATTTTCTACTTCTGATTATCTTTTTCTAGGGTGCAATAAATTTACTTCTAGCTGTATATAAAAAGGAGTTTAGGACCTTGAATGGGTATCTAACTGATGGAAGCAAGGTAACTATCTTTTGTTTCATGTTTATTTTGGTTTTTGTTTTTACTTCGAGGTTTCTACCTTATAGTCATTCAAGTCTTATGGTACTCAATGTTTCTTTTATTACTTTCTTTATTCACTCCCAGCCAGACCTTAGCAAAGTGGAACAGTTTATTCAGGCTGTGGGATCATACGAAGACAAAATTTTTCAGAAAAGAAGCCGCTTGCATCAGGTAAAAATTGGGAATTTAGATATCTATATGTTTTCTGAAAAAAGTTGAACCAAATTATTGTCTGCTTTTTTTTTAACATCCTGTTTAGAGACAAGCTGAAAGGATAAAACGAGACAAAGCTCAAGCAAAATCTCAAACAATAAGAGGAGACGATGCTAGACCAGAAATAGAACCTGACTCGATAGTTGCAGTTGGAAGGTTTCATGGCTCGCGGCTTGCTTCTGGGCCTTCACCGTCACCTTACCAATCTAAGGGTGACTCAAGCCATTCACGACCACAAAAACTAGCGCGTATATCATCTGGGTCTCCTGTTGGTGCTGCCATTGTTGAAGCTGAGAGCAGTCTAGAAAGAGATAATGTATGTTTTTTTAAAATATTAAGCTGGAGAAGTTTTTGAATGTGTTGCATATATTTTTTTGGTAACTTTTTTTTCTGTTGTTTTACTTTTACTTACCTTTTAGGTACTTGAAAACAAAGAAGAACTGAAAACAAAACTGAAGGAGGTACTTCGAGAGAAGTCTGATGCTTTTAATTCTGACCAGCCTGAAGAGGATAAGGTTAGAGATTAAAAATGCATATAAATTAAAGTTTTTGCTTACAATGAATGCACTACATTATTTTTTGTTTTTATAAAATTTATAAAACTGCATACTTGTAATCAACTATCAAGAGTCAAGACATGCATATCATTAACTTTGACCATTTAATTTCTAGAACTACTATATAGTGTTAATGTTTCTATGTTTCACATTTTCATGATGTCAGATACAACTAGGAGTGCCTGGGTGGAAAGAGAGGTACTATGAAGAGAAGTTTTCTGCAAAATCCCCTGAAGAGCTTGAGGAAATACGGAGAGATGTTGTAATATATCTAAACCTTTATAGACTCCAATTCTCTTATAAGTGAAACGTAAATGAAAAACTAAAATGGAACGAACATAAGGAAAAAAGGATTGATATTGTAACAGTTATAGTAATGTTACTAAAAGTTGCAGGTAGACTATTTAGCCTCCCTTATTTGGTGGAGATTAAAGATGTGCTGTAAAAATATTAAAGTGTATTCTTTATTCAGTCTGTACTCTGTCTGCTTGAAAGTCTTCTTGTTAACCTTCTACCAATATGGAAATTAAAATAATATATATATATATTAACTTCTCACAGGTTCATAGATATACTGAAGGATTATGTTGGGTGATGCATTATTACTATGAAGGTGTCTGTTCCTGGCAATGGTAATTCCTTCTTTTTTATTTTTTTATTTTTATTATTTTTTATTTTCTGAATCTATTAGCCACTAGTTATAAACACAATTATTTCTACTACAAGATGGTATGTAAAAGAATTTGGAATCTTGTTGAAGCATTTTCCTTTTTGTTCCAAAATGAAAAATTATATAATGTTCTATCTGGTATATTTTATTACTGATGTACATTACTCAATATTGCCCTTTCAGGTTCTATCCATACCATTATGCACCATTTGCTTCTGATCTGAAGGATCTTGGGGAATTAAATATTAGTTTTGAACTAGGTTCACCTTTTAAACCGTTCAATCAGCTGATGGGCGTGTTTCCTGCCGCAAGGTTAAACTTGTCGCATTTTTTTCTTTAGACTTGTTTCGATTTTCCAAAATCTAACTAGATTCCTGTATGCAGTTCCCATGCTCTTCCTGAACATTACAGAAAGTTAATGATGGATCCAGATTCACCCATTATTGATTTTTACCCAACAGGTAATGTCGCTGCCTTGGCTAAATAAAAGCTTTTGTTCTATTGTTCCAATATGTATATTTTGTTTCAGATTTTGAGGTCGACATGAATGGCAAGCGGTTTGCGTGGCAGGTTTGTGATTGTGTTAAAGTCATAGTTGACTATTGTGATACCTATTGTAAGGAATTGATCAAATGACAACCTTAACTGCTTTGGTATTCATAGGGAATAGCAAAGTTACCATTCATTGATGAAGGGCGTCTTCTTGCAGAAGTGACAAAAGTAGAGCATACGTTAACGGTACGAGGATGGAGGAGTATTACATACAAATCTAATCATTTTCTATAATCCTACAATGAAAATGGTTATATTAACTCTTGGTTAATTTATTTCTTGCAGGAAGAAGAGGCTCGGAGAAATAGCACGATGTATGACATGCTATTTGTGGCATTATCTCACACATTATCTCCATATATATTTTCTTTAAACGACCGTTGCAAAGAATTGTCGGATATGGAACGAGTTAAAGTCAAAGAACAAATTGACCCACTTGCAAGGTCTGTATTGCAATGTCTAACTTTTTTTTTCATGCTGTGATTTTTGTCTTCAAATTAAATTTGGGTGTGTTGCAGTGGTGGAATGAATGGCTATTTATCTCTTTGTGCTGGAGATCCATGTCCTCCAGTATTCAGTTCACCTGTTCAGGGTATGGATGATATTATGGACAATCAAGTCATGTAAGTTTTAAATACAATGTCTTTTTGCTATTGTTTATTGTACGTATTGTGTTATTAAGGTCTTATTATGTTTTAAGTTTATATATTGACTTTTTACTGATATTTCTTTCAGATGTGTTCTATACATGCTTCCAGAATATCATAACCATATATCTCGACCACCTCCAGGGGTCAAACTACCAAAAAAGGTACTTAGTCTGCTGTTCATATGTACAAAACCGGTATTGACCCTTTGTTGACCCTGTGTTGACTCTGTGTTGACTTTGTGTTGACTTTCTGCAGACTGTAACGGTGAATGATGTGCAACCAGAGCCTCCCTTATGGCATGAAGATACTGGAAGGAAGCCATGGGAGAATGGAAGGTACACTTACTTTCAATATGCATATTGAAACACCACTTAAATAGATATCTGGCTTTCTGCTGTGGTTGTCTTGTTTATGAGATTTTCTAAAAAGATTATTTATTTATTTATTTTTTGAATTTAGGAATGGGCAAAACAACAGGAATCAAAACCATAACCCCCACGGAGCTATATCTGGCCGACACCTTGGAGATGCTGCACATCGACTAGTCACCAATAGTTTACAAGTAAAGCCAGATAGACATAATGGTCATCATAAATCGTATGACAACATCCCTCATGGTCCACCTCCTCCTTACCCACCTTATCAGAGTAATAGACCCTACCATGGTCCGGACCCAAGTAGGATGGTGCAACCTAGTTCAGGTTATCCTCCACATAACTACAACCAGGGTTACGGTCAACCTTATGCTTCAAACACCCATTACAGTAGGTCAAATCCTCAGACGCATGGATACCACCAGAATCAACATGGCCATGCTCCACCACGTGCGCCTCATCAACGTCAACATTCAACTGTTAGCAGTCATTACGATCCACATCAGGGTGGTGGCTATGCACATTACAGTGCCGCCAACTATCATCATCAACAACAGACTGCAGGCTACGGGAATCATGGTGGTGGCAGAGGCCAGGTCCGCTCTCAACACAGTGGTGGCAACCAATTTTCAGCATTGAGTAGAGATGGAAGTGGTAGAAGGTCACATCAGTCTCATCGCTGATAGACGATGCGGTAATATTTGAACATTAAACTGTTTAATTCATTGACATAATAACATGTATCATTAGCGTAATAGTCCTTTCATTGTATGAGATTCATTGAATTCGCACCTAAGATTTACATATAGCCATATAGGTCAGGTGCAGAAGATGATTGGATCTTACATTTTTCTTGTTAGAAGTAATTACTTTCTCCTCGCTCTAATTTTCTTATCTTGCTCTTCCCAGTTACGCTTATTTAATCAATGGTTATACAATGGGTCTGCCACGTTTTTCATTTTTGCAAGTGAGCAATCTGGTCCAAGCCTGAGGCTGCACTTGGTCTTGGAAGTTATGATTCCCGCAGGTCTGGTTAAAGCCCAGCGTTCATGGTTCAGTTCTAACATCAAATCCACAGACCGCTTAAAAGCTTGAGCTCGGTGAAGACCTGGTTTAAGAACCAAGTTTGGTTGGTTGTAGCTCAAGGTGTGATTCAGAGGCCTCTCTTTGTTGGCTACAAGTGCACCATGTGTTTTCGACTTTCATGTGTTTTATGACTTTTTCTAACTTTCCAAATGATTAGTTAAGCTTCCATAACTTGTGTCTGATAGGTGACGGTACTTATCTTTTGCCTAAACCCTAAATTAATAAAAACATATTTTGTAAACGGGTGGTGTTTTGGATGGGGGATATATATAGATGTGTTTAACTGCCAACATTTTTTTTATTTATAAAGTTTTTTAAAAAACATAAAAAATGAAATATATATAGTTATGTACTTCAGTATGGTTTGGAGGTGATTTCGTTCTTGAATTTATATTCTTTGTTAAATTGATATTATGGATTTAAACGTGTTGAAAGTCTAGTGGGCGGATTCTTTGACCTGCTGACCCATTTTTACTTGTGAACCTTTTTCGTTCTGGCCCCTTTAAATAAAAAAAGGGTTACATAATTTATGTTTGAATTACATAATTTGGGTTGGGTTTTTACTTATGGAACTTTTCCGTTCTGGTTTCTTCAGCGTAAATTATGTTTGAGTTGCATAATGTCAGTTGAGTTTTCGCCACCATTGATTATGTGGTGCGTTGATCGCAGACATGTATATTGGGTATTTGGGTGTAAGCTACTGCTGCCATTTTATTCAACTAGACATTTGAATGAATATATATCCATCCTCATTTCCAGTGCTTAAGAAGGTTTAAGTTTGACTTGAGAATAATTTTATTTCACTCATTTATCAATACGATAAGGACATGTTTGTTCTTTTAAAAATCGTAAGAGTTAAAGCTCTCTTCTATAAATTTGATTAACTTAATTATCTTTTACACATGCTAATTATTTGATTATACTTATTAGTTTATGAATTAACTTTCTAAATGATTATTAAATGACTATACCTTTTCATACGTTAGTAATTTTTATAGAGTTACACCATAAAAATGTGCTCAGCACGATTGTAATTTCTCAAACTTACTGAATCATATTCGGTTTGATGATGCAAAATCCTTTGAGAGTTAATATTTATTAAGTAAACAAGACATAAATTTTTTTAAAATACTTATATAAATTACTTTTCAACTTAAAGTTTTTTTACAAGACTTTTTCAAGCATCCAGAATGAATTACAATAAGAAATTATATATATTACTATTTACAGCTGGTTATACTTTAATACCAGTTGTAAGCTTACGACTAAACAAATACTGCATTGCTAGAAGTAATGTATCTAAGATAAAATACTATCCTACATTTGGTAGTTACGATATATTTATGACTTATCTTTTGTCAACAACTAAAGTTGGTAACTATATTAACTGATAAATGATGAATAGTGGAATAAAGTATGATCAATTACATGAGCGTGGGAAAGCACTATGCTGTATATCAGAGGTTGCAGCGGTTTGTTAGAGGGACCATAGTTATGTCCACTAGTTTATAGTAGGTTCTTCCGAAGGTTAACTGGCTTTGGAAGAATAAGTTCTTCCGAAGCCACTTATACTTCGGAAAAGTCTACTTCCGAGACTTGTGCTGATCTTCATGGTTTCATACTTTGGAAGTCATTGTCTTGAAATCTTGTAAGTGTTGAACTTAGGAAGAAGGATAACTTTGTCTTCAAAAGTTAGGATTCCTTTTCGGAAGTTCTTTTAGCCTTAATCTTTCGAAGTGTAGCTTTTCCCTTCGGAAGTTCTTTTATAGGTGTACCAAGATTGTTTTTAAGTGTTTGTTTTTAGTTGCACCAGCCTTACTTGATCCAACAAACTCCCCCTAGGTTGATGCTACCAAAACATCACTTGTTTCTATTTCTTAAAACTTTCAGCACCAATGAGAGCATATACTTATTTGTCTCTTTATTCTTTCTAGAGGTGATGATGAGAAGTTTGTACAACTCATTCGTAGACAGAAGATCTAGTCTATTACTTTGAATGACATGCAACTTTTGTAGTGTCCCTCTAAACAGAGTTGTTGATGGGAGTTGTATTCATACTCAGATCGAACAATGGGTTTCAATTCATGGCCTTCAACCATTTGCAAGAAAGCTTTTCCTTTGGTGGTTGACCTTTACTTTTCATCCTTTTCTCTTAGTTTCAACTCCTCTTAAATCTTGGCCTTTGTAGTCAATTCAGCCAGATGAAGGCTGCTCAGATGGTTTCTGATGTGAGCAACTACTTCAGAGTTGAAGGGATTGGAGAACGGTTTCTTTTCTAACTCAACAATGTCAAATCTGGTGTAGTGTAGTAGAGAAGATGCATCAAGTCTGTTGACTTCACCATTCTCTCTTTCCATAACAAAGTTGTAAGAAGAGTATTCGAACCTCCACTGTACTATCTTTTTCCTAAGAACAAGGGGATGAGATGGTAGCTTGTCTCCCTTCCTAAAATCCAATATAGTCATCAACCTTCTTTATAGCTTCTTCTCTTCTTCCTTAAGGGAGTCAGAGTTAGTTGCCAAGAGTCTGAGAGTCTGGTCCAATGTTCCTCTGGGCAGATCAAGGAATTGTTCTCTTGTGAGGGAACACGAGGAGCCATCAGTGAAGGATAATTTGATGGACCCCTCCTCACAAGAGATGTCGCTTAGAGTAGTGCAGTTGATGAGCTTTCTCTTGATCTCCTTGAATTCTTCCAAGGTCGGAGGTTTGGATAATTAAGAGGATGACTTAGGTGGTTGATGGGTGGATAATGGTTGGGTTTTGGTAATTGTTTTAAGTTTAAGGATAGGTAGTGGTGGTGGTTGTTGTAATGCAATGAAAGAGGATGAGGGTATGGTTGATGATATGGGTTTAGGGGTGTAAGGCTTAGTGGTTGGCTCAGTTTTGATGGGGAAGGGGAAAGCTATTGATTCAGGTTGAAGTTATGGTGAAGGTTTGGAATTCATCCAATGTATATTTTTGTATACCTCTTTCCTTCTTCCTAAGCGAATGTCAGCCTTGATGTCACTAACATGTCGTTGCAGGGTCCTTTCCGACATGGGGCCAACTTGTCTGCTAGAGAAGACATGGGCCCTGAGATAAGACTTCATCTAGGCTTTGTCTCCCATCTTCTTCGCTGCCACAAGTTGAGCTTCTTTTTCTTTCTTCTTATTCTCCCTAAGCTTTTCCTTGGATGTCCTCTTTCTCTCTTTGTCCACTTGTAGCTAATATCTTCCCAGTGGTTCCAACCTTTCCTCCTATAATAGTTCTTCCGCAGTCAACTTCCTTTTGCTTTTGATGTCTTCAAAGGCTTGAGCCTTTGGAGATTCTAGTGCAAAGAATTCAGGTTGGTGAGTGGTGATTTGAGCTTGTGGTAATGAATGTGGTTGAGTGAGAGGGGTTCTGAGAAAGTCTTCACTATTCATCTCAGAGGCTAGTTCAAGATTTTCCTTTGTGATAACTAGATCATTAGACAAGGAAGATAACCCTTCTACAGCTTGTACTTCAGCTTCAAAAGTTAGAGGGATTGCACTAACTGTCCTAACTGATTTAGTTACTAGGCCATCAGTCCCTATATCCCCTTCGAAATCAATCTTAGGTTCAATATGGACCTTAGGTTGACCAACTCATTCCTTAGTGGTATGAGGTGCATTCAACCTTTGAAGCTCTTCGGCTCCAAAGTATGCCATAACAACATCTGGACTTGGTTTTTCAAGTGAGGAGCCTATTAGGAACTTAGTTAAGAACCTATTCCGATCTATAAGCATCATTGGGTACACTTTAAGGGTAATAGGAGAAGGCTCAGGGAAAACTGTTGCTTGCTGATCATGGTATCTTGAAGATAGTATAGAAAGAGCCAAGCTTTCATGCTTCACATGTGTTTCACTCTAAACATTCTTCTCTTTTTTGGTAGCATCATCTTGAGAGCTTGATGAGCTAGAGAAAGAAGTCAGAGAGACTTGGATTGGTACATGCCTAACAGATCTTTCAATTTTTTTCTCAGCTAGTTGAGCCTTGAGATTTTTAATCTCAAGTTGCTGAGTGGCAGACCTATCCTTTAAAGTCTTAACCCTGGATTCAAGGTTTGAGACTTTAGAAAGTAGGTCTCTTATTGTCAGGTGCATACTTCCCTCATATTATTTGGAAGAATCACGGGGATATAAGGTAACATACATAGTATGTTCATACTCACCACTAGATGTGGTTTCTAGGCACCCTGGTTTTCCTTGCTTAATGATGTTTCTTTCAGAGTTATCAAGAGATAAAGTTGTCGTCGATTCAGTCTTAGAGATGTTACCACTGTCTTGAGAGTCTAATGAGATATTCTCATGTCACACCCCCGTTTATAGCGGAAACACGAGGATGTAACAGATGAGATCGTCATAACACATTGTTAATTAATAGAGATGCAATAAATGATGAAAAGTCAACGTGTCATGACGTAATCCGACACAAATGGAGACATGTGTGGTAGTTAGTCAATTCCACGACCAATATAGTCATACAAACCAAATATGTATAAATCCCATAACCCAGGAACAAGTGAACATAAACTGAATAATAAAAGTCAAAGCTATTGTCAAGACATCTAATGAATTTAAATATACAATTCTAAGGCCATCGTTAAGGCAACATCCCTAGCTATCCTCAATAATTGTTACTTGAAAAGATATGCTCAAAACGTCAATATATTTTTAGTAAGTTTGCAAGTTTAAAATATAAACAAAACTTGATGCTGTGTATAAGTTTGGTAGGACATGAGTGCATAGAGTTATAAGCAAGTAATATCACATGTAAACATGAGCATCACAACTAAACCTACGATGTACACACATAACTTGTCGGAACATATTAACCCTAAGGCCCGTATCTGGTCATTTTTAGTCCCAGCTAGTATACTAACAAATAAGGGTGGGGTGTCAGCCCAATAGTACTATCAATATCTATCCGTCGGCTGCAACACCGGAGTTAAATAGTTGTGAATAAAGAACCACACAGCTAACTCATGCATGTACCATATATATACTTACAAAACTATAAAGACAACAATCCTAAAGATTGAATAATTTCATGACATAAAAAGGGTGAACATACTTTTCCCCCTAGTTTATTTATAATGAAAATGGGGCCGCGAAACACACCTTTAGTGAGACGAATTAAAATGGACAAAAACTTCAAAGGATGAGAACAAACGACGATCAAACACCTATATCTAATTATAATTAAGATCTTTGAACACGTTCAATGAGAAAGGGTACGTTCGTTCGGTTTCAGATTGGTTTGGGTTCGACGTGCGATACGCATGCAAAATATGTATACCATCATACATCATACACATTACATATCACTTGTAATAATTATAATACTTATCATTGTATGACTAATAATAAGAATAACCTTTTTAGTAATAATAATAATAATAACACAAAAAAAAGAAAAACACACACAATCACATACACGGTTACACACACTACACACATGTAACACCCGGTTATTTTAAAAGTCAAAGAAATAAAGAATAAGTGAAGAAAAAAGAAAGAAAAGATATATTACCCAAGTTAAGTGGTAAAAAGTGTAAAAAGAACAAGTACTTTTGAAGCCACTTACACTTCGGAAGAGGCTACTTCTTTCGAGGCTTGAGGACTTCTTCTTTTCTTCATACTTTGGAAGTAGTCTTCTGATTTCTTCTTTTTAAACTTGATCTTCGGAAGTAAGTTCTTTGACTTCGGAAGTAGAGTTTGTCTTTGGAAGTTGATCTTTCACTCTGTTTTTGAAAGAACTCTACTTCCTTCGGAAGTTCCACACTTGGCTTCAGAAGCCTTTGTAAGTAGCACCAAAATTTGTCTAAGTGATTTGGTTTTGGTTGCACCAGCCTTCTTCTTGTTCCAACAAATTCATGTGTTTATGATGTTCTTAACTGGTTTTATCCTTGGTTGTATGCTTATGTATGTTGTATGTGTTCGGGTGTGTGTTTTGGTGGGTTTCTAGGCGGTTGAACTCAGTTGCAAACAGGTTTTGAAGAAGTCATACCAACGGCTGCAAAGGTGAGTTCTAGAACCCCCTTTTTCTTGTTTTAAACTGATTTAGGGCTGGAAATGAATGTATGTATGTTTTTATAAAAGTTGGGTTTATACCCGTATGTGTGTATGTGTGCGTTTGCGGGTGGGGTTTGATTTTGGGCTATGTTTGTGTTTGATGATGTTATGGTTATGTTTCTAAGGCTTAGAATGTATGATTTAAGCTTAGAACATGATAGATGATGTTTGGGGACTGAATTATGATGTTTAAGAGTGACATAAACTGCCCATGCGCCTAAACAGTGGCCCATGCACCCAACGGAAATAACTGCCTAAGTGTCCCATGCGCCCAAATAGTACACATGTGCCTAGAAATAGGTTGAAATTGACTAAGTGTTCGTACGCCCAGATAGCTCATGCGCCTGCATAGTGCCCATGCGCCTAGAATTTCCTAGAATAGACTGTGTTGCTCATGCGCCCCTACAGTGCCAATGCGCCTGAAGGTTTCTCATGCCCCTAAGTGTCCCCCATGCGCCTGCATAGTGCTCATGTGCTTGTATAGTGCCCATGCGTCTAAAGACTTAGAAATATTTTCTGATTTTGGGGAAATTGTTAAATGTAGGCTTTGACTAGGGAGGTTCCCGTGGGCTATGAAAGTTGACTTTTGAGGTCATAGATGATGTGATAGGTGATGTATGATGTGATGTATGATTGATTCTTGAGCATGATGATGTGTGATTGATGATGTATGATGATTATGTATAACGTATGTTATGTATGTATGATGTGTCTTGTATGGTGATGTTGTACATTCATGTTTATGTTCCTGTTTATGTATGTTTATCTTTCCTATGGCTTTATGTGTTATAGTTGTGAAAGAAATGATAAAGTATTATGTAACGTAAAGTGAAAGATAATAAAAAGTGGAACATAATGATAGAACACATGCATTGATGAAAGAGAAAGATGTTGCACCCTGAAAGGATCATACATGCCAACTCAATGGGTGATTTGATGATTGCTCTGCTGGAATCCCTCAAGTCCAAGAAGAAATACGGATGAAATTCTGCTAAGGAAAAGAACAAATGTTGTCTTCCGCATTTGTCAATGCGGAAGACATAATGCTAATGCGGACAAGTATTTACTCTTCCGCATTGACTAATGCGGAAGACTAAAAGTTACTGCGGACAAGACTTTGCTCATTCGCATTTGACAAATGCGGATGACTGAAAAAATGCGCATAAGTATTTGTTAATCTGCATTAACCAATGCGGATGACCAACATACTAATGCGGATGATCAAGTGAAGAAATGTTGATCAAGTTAACTCATCCGCATTTGTCAATGCAGATGAACAAGCAAAGATGCGGATGAAGACTTAGACTAGTTCTGATGTAATAGGTCAGGGTTAGTTTAGTCCTTTTGTAAAATGCATCTTGTCTGCCTATAAATAGAATAGATACCTCGTACATGAGGTGACGACTGATAGATAGAGAATTTTTGTTGTAATTATTCTCTGTAATTTTATCAACATATATATACAATACAAAAGCATTTATGAGTAATTTTCTTGCATTGAATGTTCTTTGATTGTTTGTTTCTGCTATTCAATCACTGACTCGATTACTATATTCGATTCACAGTAAGAATCTCACTCTTACTAAACCCCAGTCAATTGGTATCAGAGCTTTGGCTCTCTATTCTCTTTCAGATCTGCGCAAGAATTGAATAGAATTCGATTGATCTGGTAATTGAGTTGCTAGTAGAGTACATTATCTTCTCTACTTGGTAAACAGCAAAAAACTACTCTTGTCAACACATTCTCACCAAAATACTCACAACAGCAAGAAACTCAATACCATCTCAGATCTGGTTCTGAAATCAGTTTGAACTGTTTGGACTAGTTGGACTAATCAATCCTAAAATATCATCTAAATCTATAATATACCAGTTAAACACATAGTTAAAATGGATTCTAACAGCTACTCAGAACTTGGTCATACACCTAAACCTCCAATGCTTAAACACAATACGAGTTTAAACAGTGGAAAATCAAGTTTAGGAATTACATCACTGGTGTAGATCCTGATTTCTGGATCTCAATATACAAGGGGCCACATATCCCTGTTACTCTGTCTGCAGATCAAGCTATAATATACAGAACTGCTAGAATACCCATTGAAGATCTGACCTTAGATGAAGAAGACTACAAGAAAATCAAGATCGACCTCAAAGCCTACTCAATTCTGACTCAAGCACTCAAGATGGATGTGCTGAAAAGATTGGAGAAGTATGGAACTGCAAAAGCTGTGTGGGATGCTCTCAAAATCATGTGTGAAGGAACCGGTGAGGTGGCTGAGATCAACAAGGACAAGCTTGTTAATCAGTATGAAACATTCCACCACACCAAGGGAGAATCAATATCTAAACAACTGCATAGATTTATACAGTTAGTAAATGACTTGGAAATCATGGGAGTCACTTACAAGATTAAAGAATTAAACAAAAAGATGCTTCACAGTCTCCCTGAAAGCTGGAAATAGAATATAACCATGCTGAAAAATACTCTTGACCTTGAGAATACTACTTTAGACATCATGATAGCCAAAATTGAAGCCTTAGAACTTGATGAAAGAAGCAGAAATCTTGGTGGACCTAGAGTGATTGAGGCTTACAAATTTCCATCAGAATCTTATTCTGTGGAAAATGCCTTCATCACTGAGGAGGATGATTTTATCTCATCAAGAGATGAAATGAACAACACTGGGTTCATTGCAACTCCACCAATCAATCATCCTTCAACCTCATCTCAAACTCCTAGAGTCACTGCTACTCCTCAAACTTCCAGAGTCACTGCTGTTCCTCAAACCACTCCTGAAGACTCAAGATCAGAAGAACAAAGGCAACGTACAATGCATTTGTTGCAAGCTTTGAATCCTACTTGGGAGGAAGACTCATTTCTGCTCATCTAATTCAAGAAGATCTGGAGGAAATAGATCCAGATGATGTGGAAGAAATGGATCTACAATGGCAAATGGCCATGATTGCAATGAGAGCTAAGAAATTCTTCAGAAAAAGAAGAAAGCTGAGCCTGAATGAAAATACAAAACTTGGATATGATAAATCCAAGGTGAAATGCTTCAACTGTAGCATGGCTGGCCACTTTTCAAGAGAATTCAATGCCCCCAAGAGAAACGACTATCAAAGGAACTCTCCAGGCCAATCATCCTCACAGCCTAACTCAAGCTTTCACTCAAACAACCAACAACAACAGTATCATCAACACCAATCATATCAGAATCCACCCCAATTGACAAATCAAGCTCATGGAAGCAGTCAATCTTCAGCCAGTGCTCTAGTGATAAAGCAAGATGGAGTATGTGACTGGAGTGTGTATGCAGAGGAAGTAAAGCTTCAATTTCAAAATCATGCTCTTATGGCTCATATCAATGATGGACCATCTCCAATGCCTACTGAGGTAAAATCTAACCTTTGTAGTGAAAAATGCATTAATGAATTGTAAAGGTATAAGGAGCATAATCACAAACTGGCTGATAAAATCAAAAAAGAAAAAGTAAACTCAGAGATGATGAAGAGAGAAATAAAAAACTTTGAAATCAAAATTAAATCTCTCATCTTTGACATAGAAAAACTGCATGGTGAGAAGTACACTCTTGCAGTTGAGAATGAGCTACTTACTGAAAAATTAGCTAATCTAAGGCTCAACAATCTATGACTGAAGTGAAACTTGAAAAGTTTCAAATGTCTTCAGTCAAGCTGCAAGTGATGCTTGATTCCCAAAAGGATCCAAAGGACATGTCACGGATTGGGTATAATTCATGTCCTCCACCATACAATGACAACTACATTGTCATGCCTGAATCTGTCTCACTCACTGAAGCAATTGAAACTAAAACTATGGAACCTAAATCTGTAGTAAAATAGGTGACCAATCCTCAAAACAAACCTGACGTTTATATTGAGACCAATGAGGATAAAATCAAGTTAGGTCACCCAATCAAAATCAAAGAGTGTTCAGACAAGACAGTGAGTGTCATGAAACCATCAAGTCCTGTAAAAGCAATTGTACCTTTTATAAAATTCATACCATCTGTTTCACAAGGCAAAAAGAAATATGTGAAGATAGTGAAACCCACTACTGAGAGTAGTTCTGATAATGAGATTATATCTCCACAAAATTCAAGCAAATCAGAAAAGGTTTCTCTGTAAAAGAAACAAACTGTAACACTGAGTTCAACACATAAAACATCAATAGACCCTCAGTCTTCAAGATTAAGGTAGGGAGTTGGGTTTGATATCTGTAACAAGGAACATGTTGACCAGCTTGAGAAAGAAGTAAGAAATAAGTTGAAGAAACAGAAATAGCCCAGACAATTAAACAAAAGTAGTGTTGTGAAGCAAACTACTAAAGGGCTAAGTCTGATTCATCACCTAAAGAAAAGAAAGGACTCATCAAAAGAAATATCAGTTGAGTCACACAAGGAAAAATCTGATTCAAAAACAAACAAATGTATTGTGACATTTATGAAATGTTCAATCACAAGACAGATAAATGCTTTGTTAATCAATATTATTCAATCTGTGATATGAACAATCATTCCACCAAAAACTGCTATTTCAACAAGTATTGTTTAATCTGTGACATGAACAATCACAATACATCTGATTGTTACTTCAATTAGAAGGGTTTGAGAATTCCCTAACACAAGCCCATCTCAAAAACATCTACTGTGATGCACTCTGTCAGACCTAATCTTCATAATACTCAATCTAGGACACCTAGATCAATAAATGACAGAAATAATTTGAAGGAATTGAGGAAGGGTCAAAGAAATCATCTCACAATAAAACACAAACTTGACCTTCCAAAACAAAAACCTACTTTTGATAATGAAAAACGGGCTAAATATTTACAAAGAATAGATACCAATGATTTCATTACTCATTTGAATCCTCAGTAGATGTTGATGAGATGACTCAACCCATTCATTACCAAAAATCTCCCACGACACCTCCATCTAAACCACAATTTAAAGGGAAATACTAGGAGGTCACCATCATGAATAGGAACGGGAAACCCAAGACCATCATGGCTTGGGTTCCTTATTCTAATTAGTTGTTTTTGCTTGCAGGTTCATCCACACAGGTCTAACAGCCTATGGTACGTAGACAGTGGATGCTCCCGACACATGACTGGAGATCGTTCCCTCCTTCATGACTTTAAGCACATACAAGGAACTACTGTGGCATTTGGTGGAGATTCAGAAGGTGGTAGAATTACAGGAGAAGGATCTGTGACAAACAGGATGCTGACCTTTGACAGAGTGAACTATTGTGAACAACTGAATTTCAATATGCTAAGCGTGTCTCAGATCTGTGACAAGAAATATTCCACTCACTTTACAAACACTTATTGCTACATTCTGAAACCTGGATTTCAGATCCCTGAAGAATGGGTTGTCTTAAAGACTCCAAGGAAGAATAATACATGTGTCTTAAACCTGTGTTCTGCATCACCTAAAGAAGAAACATGTCTTTTGTCTAAAGCATCATTTGATGAGTCACAGCTTTGGCATAGATGTTTGGGGCACACTAACTTTAAAAATATGAACAAGTTAGTCAAAGGAAATCATGTCATTGGTCTTCCTAAAAAAGAATTCAATTTTATTGATCAATGTTCAGCATGCCTCAAAGGAAAACAACACAAATCGTCTCACAAAACCAAGCTGGTGAACACTAACAATACTCCATTGAAGCTACTTCACATGGATCTATTTGGACCAACTCATGTAATGAGTATGGGAAAGAAACAGTATTGTTTAGTGATCATTTATGACTTTTCACGATTCACATGGGTGTTCTTCCTACTTCATAAAAACGAAACATCCCAAATCATACAAGAATTTATCACTAAAATTGAAAATCAACTTGATCTTAAGGTCAAAATAATAAGAAGTGATAATGGTACTGAATTCAAAATGAAAGTATGAGTTCCTTTTGTACAACCAAGGCTTTGCTAATCAATTCAGTGCAGCTAGAACTCCTTAACAAGATGGGGTAGCTGAAAGGCGAAATAGAACACTGATTAAAGCAGCAAGAACGATGCTAGCCGATGCTAAACTACCAATCACCTTCTGGGTAGAAGCAGTTAACACATCGTGCTTTGTACAAAATCGAACTCTGATTGTTAAAGAAAGTAACATGACACCTTATGAACTGATCTTTCATAGGAAATCATTTATTGGATTCCTCAAATCATTTGGTTGTCCAGTCTCAATATTAAACACCCGAGACCATTTGGGAAAATTTTCATCCAAGTCTGATGAAGGATTCTTTGTAGGTTATTCTTCTTTGTTTCAAAGGCTTATAGAGTGTTGAATCCCAGATTGAACATTATTGATGAATATACAAATGTTCAATTCAAGGAACATTCATTTCCCAAATCTACTAATGGTCCTGACTGGTTGTTTGATATTGACACGTTTACAAAATCATTTAACCAATTTCACTTGTCTGATGCAGGAAATATACATTCAAGTGATACTTCATCAGCTGTAGAAAGAAGAGATAATTATCCATTGATTCCACCTATATTTGATGAACACATGAATGAAGATGTTCATCTTCAAGCTGATCCCATCAGACAACTGTCACAAAACCTTAGTGTTTTTTCCGAAGAAGGTCCCAGCCTGGTACCATCTCACTCAGATGACTTGTCATATGAGATCAGAAATCAAACAAGGCTTCCCCTCTAATTGAAACACAAGGTACATCAATGATGCAAGCAATCTTAGTGCTGCTGAAGATGTAGCAATTACTGAAACAGAAGTTAACAATCTTCATAATTCAACAACTACAAGATGAATGTGCCTTGACCATAATGAACTGAATGTCTCCAATCTTGATGTAACTATTGCTGGTGACACCATTCCAACCACAAGAATACACAAGAATCATCCAGTTGAAACCATTATTGGTGATCTTAATGAGAGGGTGACAAGAAGCAAGTCCAGTATTGCAACATATGTTTTTTTTCATGCTTTCTATGTCAAACAGTACCAAAAACATCAAAGAGGCTCTTCAAGACAATAGCTGGATTGAAGCAATGCAGGAAGAATTGCTACAATTCAAGAAGCAATAAGTATGGCAACTGGTAGATCTTCTCGAAGGACAATACCCTATTGGTACCAGATGGCTGTACAGGAACAAGACTGATGATAAAGGGATCGTCATCGGAAACAAAGAAAAACTAGTGGCACAGGGATACACTCAAGAAGAAGGAATCGACTATGACGAAGTGTTAGCTCCTATTGCCAGACTAGAAGCAATCAGAATCTTTCTTGCATATTCTGCATCCATGAAATTTACTGTTTATCAAATGGATGTAAAGTGTGCCTTCCTGTATGGAAAGATTGCTGAAGAAGTCTATGTGAGTCAACCACCTGGCTTTGAAGATCCAGATTTCCCTCACAAAGTTTACAAGCTTGACAAAGCTCTGTATGGTCTTCATCAAGCACCAAGAAAGTGGTACGAGACTCTATCATCCTTTCTTTTGAACATGGGTATGAAAGAGGAAGATTGATCAGACTCTCTTCAGAAGAAAAAGAGGAAAAGATATGCTGTTAGTTCAGATCTATGTGGATGACATTAAATTTTGCTCAACAAACAAGCAACTCTGTAAATAATTTGAAGACCTTATGCACTCAAAGTTCCAAATGAGTGCTATGGGAGAACTTACCTTTTTTTAGGGGTGCAAGTCCAACAGACAGTAGATGGAATCTTCATCAATCAATCAAAATATGTAGAAACCATTTGAAGAAATTTCACTTTGCTGACTGTCAGTCTATCAGAACTCTTGTAGATACTAAAGTGAAGATTGGACCTGACCCTGAAGGCAAATCAGTGGATCAGACTCACTATCGATCAATGATCAGTTCAGTTATGTATCTAACAGCCAGTAGGCCTGACATTATGTTTGGTGTTTGTGTGTGTGCCAGATATCAAGCTGATCCAAAAGAATCACATATGAATGCAGTCAAGAGGATATTTAGATATCTGAAGGGCAAACCAGCTCTTGGGTTATGGTATCCAAAGGAAGGAGAATTTAATCTCTATGCCTACACAGACAATGATTATGGAGGATGCAACTTCAACAGAAAATCCACCTCTGGCGGTTGTCAATTTCTTGGTCCCAGACTAGTATCCTGGCAATGCAAGAAGCAGACAAATGTATCTGTGTCCACAGTAGAAGCTGAGTATATTGCTGCTTCAACATGTTGCTCTCAAGTACTCTGGATTCAAAACCAGATGCTTGATTATGGTTTTAACTTCTTGCACACACCAATTTCTATTGACAACACAGCAGTTGTCATTATAACTAATAATCAGTTCAACACTCAAAAACAAAATATATTGAGATTAGATATCACTTTTTGAGAGTTTGTGCTGAAAAAAGTTTAATCAAATTGATTCAAGTACCAACTGAAAATCAATTAGCTGATTTGTTTACCAAGGCATTTGAACCTAGTAGGTTTGAATTTCTGGTTCGGTCAATTGGCATGATTAACCTTGAGTAAAAACTATGAAGAACATCAAAAACAATTAAAAACAACAGAAAACCACAAAAAGAAATCAAGTGTGATGAAGACAAGAATTTATTGGGAAATGATATAATTACAGTCGATATATCATTCACTGTGCTTAATTTCAAAATGTGAAAGACTGAAATGACTTACCAGATATGTTGGTAGGCTCAACTTGGAAGAAAAGATACATGCAGTGATGAATTAAAGACTTATTCAATTGTGAAACACTCATCACAAAGTACGGGCATGCATTGGCTTATCTGAATGCATGTGTGTGTAGTAGCCTAAACACACTAGGTAATGATACTTTATGAATCTCTTTCACCACATCATGTTTCATCTTTGTTTTGCTGAGCAAAGACCTGATGAAACTTGCACATAGTGAAGATGTTATGATCCAAAAGATTCCCAATGTGGAACACATCCAAAATTGGACGAATCAACAAAAGCAATACATTCCAAGTGAATGAACAAAAGAATCCTATCATGGATCACCTTCCAAAGTGAAGTGAAAAGAATCCGAATGTGGATCATCATGATATAGGATCAAAGTAAAAGAATCCCAATGAGGATCAATGAAAATGAGATTTCATAACTTAAGTGACCTGGTAAGAAAAGCTATGAATAAAGTTCTACCATGCATTGTATAAGGAGGGTTGATCATTCCATGCTTATGTGTGTGAGGTACACATTGAATAATTAAATCAACCAAAACATGATAAAAGTCATTTGCATCAAAATATCAACCAGGTATGAGTTTAAGAGGACAAACATACCTTCAATCTTCAAGTTCATGATCATGTCCATTTAATCATAAAGGATGCACAAGTGTAATGTAAGACTAATATGATCCCAACAAAGAGATAATTCTCTTCATTATTAATAATCAAAATAATATTCAAAAGGTTTTAAATCTTTAAAGTTTTTATCCAATGTGGATATAAACTTTAGGGGGAGTAATTTCAAATTTTTGAGTAAGTCCAAATTTTTGTTTATTAACTTAAGTTTGAAAAGCAAAACAAAAAGAGTTTTAGTTGGTGTTGTTGCAAAAAGTCATACCATTATATCTCAACTTATGCAGATTCTTAGAAGCATGATAAGTCCAAGATCTGTCAAAATTAGGAAACTTGTATCACTTGTGACATACAAGTCAATCCAAGCAAGAATTGACAACTTCAACAGTCAACCTCATAAGAAAAATCAATCAAGGACAAATCTTCATAAGATGAATAATCAATTCAATCACATTAACTTTTGATTAAGTTCAAAAGCTAATGCAAGTAAGTGCATTGGTTAATACGGGTGAAGGTAACCCATGCATGTAACTAATACGGGTAACAGTATATTTTCAAGTGCAACTAATGCGGACAATGACTTTACTCTTCCGCATTAATGTGAAGTAAATGTGGATTTTACACTACCACATTTGCTACTATAGTCAAATGCGGATGAACATCTCTCTCTCGCATTTGCTACAGTGCAATGCTGACCAAGTGTTGTCAACCGCATTGGTGTTGTCGCACAAATGCTGACTGAATTTGTTCTATCGCATTTGCTACAATGTACAAATACGGATAGGGTAAAACAAGCAACAACACTACCGCATTTGCTACAGTTGTTAATGCTGATGAACAAAATCACAAGTTATTCTTCCACATTTACTACAACACAAATGCGGATAGTCAATGTTCTCAAATTTTAACTTCCGCATTTGCAACAGTACACAAATGCGGTTAGAATAAATCAAAAGTAACAACTTCCACATTCACAACAGTGACCAAATGCGGATAGCCAAAGTCAAAAGTTTGTCTTTCGTATTTGCTACAGTCAACAAATGCGGATGACCAAAAGTCAAAAAATTAACCCTTCCGCATTTGCTACAGTGGTGACCGCATTTGCTCTAAAACTTGTAAAATCTTTCAAAATGCATTATTTGACTATTTAAAGGAATTTAAATAGGTCATTTAATACTTTTCAAATTTGAGAGACTTTATAATGAGACGAGCGCAAATGCACAGTACACCATCTTCGATCATCTTCATCATAAACAATCAAAGATTTTCGTGTGATTCTACTTAATAGACTCTTGTTATCAATTCTGAAACCACATTTGTATTGGAAACAAGGTGAAATTTCCATAAAAATTTTAATCAAGACCTAAGTTTCAGAATGTTAAACCTAAATCAATCAATGAACCAACTGATAATGAAGAACACCAAAACATGTCTTATTGATGTAGCATAATACACCTTTTTGACGTCAATGAGCATGCAAACCAACAGATATTCTTATCATCATGAAAACCTTGATATTTATGTTTGTTGTAAGAACAAAGCATGATGAAAAATGAAACAGTTGTAACAAATCAATGAAACAATATCTCTTTAATGGTTCAAACATAGAAACTGTGATTGTTGAATAACAAACTCACCATTTTCTATGACAACAATGTAACAGAAATGACAAGCATTCATCCTTGTCAATTTAAAGTCAAATTGATAACTAACACACATGTCTCTTATGCAGATTACATGGCAAATCTTACATGGAGCAAGCTCTATAATGTTAGTGGTTATTTAAACCCTGATGTGCCTGAAGCTGAAGGACTTAGAGATATGATCAGATTCTTATCTACCACAAGGGTAGCCTATGCTATCACTGTGAGACCCACAATATATGAGAATCTCATCAGGTCCTTCTGGAACTTAGCTAAGATAGTTGAAGCTGATGGTGTTAAAACATTAACGGGAGAATCAACAATGATCTCACTTTGAGTATCACTAATGATTCTGTTAGAAGATGCTTACAATTTGGTGATGATGCTAATGCTCCTCTGGAGCTAGATGATGAAGAAATAACCACATTTTTTGCTGAAATTGGTTATGAAGGAGGATATGAAGCAAAAAAATTGTTAAAGGATTAGTTGATCTACGTTGGAGATTCCTAATTCATATGTTTCAACACTGTCTGTCCAAGAGAAAAACAGGATGGAATGACATTCCAGTCCTCACATCCTCTACAATCTGTGCTCTCTGCACTAACAGGCCATTTAATATGTCTGCCTATGTTTTCAATGGCCTAATATCAAACATTCAAGAAGGGAGAAGATACAAGTTCCTGATGTATCCAAGATTCATTCAATACCTGATCAATGAATCATTCTATGATATTGCTAATGAAGGACCCGTGCTTGATATTCCTCACTATGATGCAAGATCTTACAAATACATTAAGAAGAGGGACCCAAGAAACTTTTACAGTGGTGCTCACTCACCTCTTCTTCCATGGATGATTCAACAGATAAATCAAGAAGGTCAAGTACAAGAACAAGCTGCACCACAACCATCACCACAACCATCACCACAACCATCACCACTACCATCACCACAACCATCACTACAACCAACACCACAACCAACACCACAACCAACCCCTCAACCTTTCACCAATATCAACTCAACATCACTCTCCAATCTCACCACCACATCAATCACCTATATCACCATACCAACCTTTGCCATCCCATGATCACCCTGCTGAAGTTGAAGGATCAACTAGTGATACTAAAACATCCAAATCATCTTCTGATGAGGAGGATCATCATATTCAAATTCCTGCAAAAAGAGCAACTTCTAAGACTGCTCCTTCAGAGAGCTTTGCTGAATCAAATGTGAATAGGCCTGATGAAAAGGATGAGTTGATAACTAAACTGTTGCAAAAGGTTGAAAGAATGGAGAGAATACTAAACAAGAGGGCTAGAATTATTGATGATAGAATTCTAGAGCTTGATGAAAAGGAGCACGAGCTGAAAGATCTCAAAAAAAACATAAAGCTGAAATGAAGGAGAAAGAAAAGGAAATTGAAACTTTAAATGATGCACTTAATCATTCAAGAGAAGAAGTTAGTGGACATGTAGACACTCTTGCAATTCAAACAATAGCTAGGGAAGAACAAGAGAACATTATAGAAGAACAAGCTGAAATCATCTCTAGTCTTGAAAAAGAAATTGATAGCAAAAACAAAAGGATCTCTGAACTTGAGCTGATAATTGAGATTCAAAGAAATGAAGTGGATGATGATAAGAAAGATGAACAAGAAAAGGTTAATGATGATGAACAAGAAAAGGTTAATGATGATGAACAAGAAAAGGTTGATGATGAAGAAAAGAAATGGGTGATAATGATGATAACAAGTCTGTTTCTGACAATGAAGAACAAGAAACAAGTCAAACAAAGTATGAGGAACAAAGTCTAGAGATGGTGATATACTATGAAAAAACCTATGCTGCTCACACTAAGAAAGCTGAATTTGAGGATCTTTCTAGTGCTTTAGACAACTTCACATCTGAAGAATTCAGTGTAGATGATGACTTTTGGGATTTTGTAAACAATCAAAGAACTGCTTCTGATCCTATTGTATTCATCCCCAAATCTCCAGTTCCCTTGGAGAAAGAGCTAAGCATGCAAATTGTCCCTGCAGTGTCACTAACTGAAGAACAAAAGGAAAAGATAAGAGAAATGTGTGAAAAAGAAAGAGAAAAAGAAACAGAAAAGGAGAAGGAGGAAATAAAAGTGAATGATCAAGAACAAACCATACCCAAGAAAATGTCAGAAGTGATTGAAAAGGGTGAAACTTCAAGTCCACAACTTCAAACATATTCAAAAAAAAGAAAATATCTAGCTGAAAAAGCTAAGGGTAAAAAGACCAGTGATTGAAGAAGAAAGTGTTAAAAAGAAGAAAGATGATCTAAGAAGCCTAACTGCCATTGCTGAATTTCTTGAAGAACATGAGCAGGTGAAGCTCAATTAAAGAGACAATCTTTTATCATTGATCTAGAAGAGGGAGAAATAGCTGGTGGATATGATGCTGAAAAGGATGTTCATATGGACAGTCCTATGAAAACAGAACAGGCAGTGGAAGAAATGGTGTCAAAAGCCCAAACTGATGACTTAATGATCAAAGCTATGTTTCTGATCAATCAAGGGTATGATCCAGATGAAGTATTTGGAATGACATATGAAGGAATGAAGGCAGAGGAAGATAAAGTGAAAAGGCTACTTGATCCAAATATTGAAACATAATATGAAAAAGCAATCACCAAAGATGCTCCAATGCATAAAGAGTCTTCTATGAAGAAACCAACTGGGTATGAAAGACAATTGCCAAGAAAGGTTCCCCTACCCAAGCTGTCTTCAATGAAGAAATCATCCCAAACTCATGAACCACTATTTCCTAATCCTTATAGTATGTCAGATAAGGAAATGAAGGATTACCTCACCGGTCAGGGCTTCACCAAAAGAAAATTGGCAAACATGAAGACTATTTCACTAAAAGCTGCAACACTTAAGTTGATAAATGATAAGAAAGAAAAGTTGAAGCAGTTAGAAGAAGAAGTGCTCAATAAGAAGCCAAGATCAAGAGTTTCTGCACATGACATGAATCTTACTCATAAAGATCAAGACTATCTTGCACCTGTTATTCATAAATATCCAGAGTGGTTTGCTGAACCCTCCTAACTGAAACTTCAGGAAGGGTTGACCACTGCTGAGATGATCAGAGGAGTATCTACTCTAAAAGGCAAAACAAACCAAAAAATTATTGCCTGGAAGTATGATAGTTCATGGAATATGTTTATGGTTAAAAGGATCTCTGGTCTAGTGCAATTTTTTTTACAGAATACTCTGCTATGGTAAATGCACTTGAGATTCATGACCTGAAAGAACTGGCTAATCTGGAGCTGATCAACCATAATGCCATGTTCAAAGGATATGAATTTGAAGGAATACTCAAAATGTTCAAGAGAACCAACAACTTCAATTCTTTGAAAGCAACATGTATGATAAAAGACAAAACATTCAAGAACCCTCTGGAAATGAAACAAACAAAACCAGCTGAAGAAGTAGTGTTTCTTGAACTTAGAGTGGAACCTACTAAATCATTGAAAAGAAAAATGGTAGCTGGTACACATTCCTCAACACCAATCTCAAATATTTATTATGATGAGAAGACCTATGAATTGGTGATTGAGAGGAAGTGGGAGGCAAAGAAGGTGCTGAAATCAGATTATTCAGTGGCTATGAAGTGAGACCACTGGATCAATCATACATTCAATACATATACACAAGGCACTTCAGAGAGATATCAAACAAATTGGGTCTAGAAGATCTACATTTCTTTCTAAAGTGTATCAAATTATTGAAGATGGCTTTTGATCAGATTAGCTAAGAGGGAGAAAAGGAAGAAGAAGAAGACACCTTTATAGTTGGGCAACATTGTCAAACTTGAAGTTGATGTAGATGGTTCTCCCTTGATTCACAGGGATGGGCTATCAATAGTGTCTATTTAGGAACCAATTTCTCTAAAGAAACTACCACTTGAAGCCATTCATGATATGAGCAGAATGAAGATTCATGTACTAAGCAAGGATAAAATGTCAGATGCTAAAGATTTTGTCAACATGATCAAGGCAATTTTGGATCCAAGACAAGCAGCACCTTTTGCACCACCGAAAGACTCGGCTAAATCATCACAACATCAATCACCTCCCAAACATTGAGGAAAACTAGGCTGTATAATCCTTAGGGGGAGTATTGTTGCACCCTGAAAGGATCATACATGCCAACTCAATGGGTGATTTGATGATTGCTCCGCTGGAATCCATCAAGTCCAAGAAGAAATGCGGATGAAATTCTGCTAAGGAAAAGAACAAATGTTGTCTTCTGCATTTGTCAATGTGGAAGACATAATGCTAATGCGAACAAGTATTTACTCTTCCGCATTGACTACGGAAGACCAAAAGTTAATGCAGACATAACTTTGCTTATCCGCATTTGACAAATGCGGATGACCGAACAAAGGCGCATAAGTATTTTTTCATCCGTATTAACCAATGCGGATGACCAACATACTAATGCGGATGATCAAGTGAAGAAATGCTGATCAAGTTAACTCATCTGCATTTGTCAATGCGGATGAAGAAGCAAAGATGCGGATGAAGACTTAGACTAGTTCTGATGTAATAGGTCAGGGGTAGTTTAGTCATTTTGTAAAAGACATCTTGTCTGCCTATAAATAGAATAAATACCTCGTACATACAATTATTCTCTTTCATATATACAATACAAAAGCATTTTTGAGTAATTTTCTTGCATTGAATGTTCTTTGATTGTTTGTTTCCGCCATTCAATCACTGACTCGATTACTATATTCGATTCACAGTAAGAATCTCACTCTTACTAAACCCCAGTCAAAGTAAAGAAAGGCTTGCAAGCAAAATGTACGGAGGTGCACGACTCTTAAATGTTGTAAGCTCAACTGTGTGTGGTTTAGCTAACCCTTAAGGATACATGCAGGGGTCAAGTCTTTATGACTGACTAGTGATATAGTACATGGTTTATAGTGATTACTCACCCCGGTGCTGGTGCCAGGATATGTGCGTTATGGAAGTCAATTATGATCTTCGGCCAATACCCGCTTTGTGCATACGTTTAGGGTGTAGTATATAGTTGGGATCCTTGTCGCTTGCCTCGGTGTTAGTGCCAGGCTATGTGATTTATGGAAGTCATTTATGATCTTCGGTGCAGTACCCGCTTTGTGTATATGTTTGGGGTATAGCTGATGACACTAATCCAGAAAGAGGTAAAGAAAGAAAGTGATGAATAGTAAAGGAAGATAATAATGTTATTATCTATGTGTACGTACAATGCGTGATCATGTACGAAAGTATAGTATGATTTGAAAGAAAGTAAAGAATGTTTTTAAACAAAAGTAAAGTATGTTTTATTTTAAAACTAGAACTCACTCAGCAACACTGACTTTTATGTGTTTCCAGTTGGCAGGTAAAGGTTGCTAAGGATGGCATGGGGTAGCTACTTGCTCTTTTTGGATGGCATTCTTTTGTTTAATGTTTTTGCATTATAACGCGAACAAACGATGTTTTGTAATGAATGTTGTATTAACTTGCAAAAGTATTTATATTGGAATAAATAGTTATTTTAATGT
This sequence comes from Flaveria trinervia, assembly GCA_025506515.1. Lineage (NCBI taxonomy): Eukaryota > Viridiplantae > Streptophyta > Magnoliopsida > Asterales > Asteraceae > Flaveria > Flaveria trinervia. The sequence goes on from CM046447.1 coordinate 49,331,528, forward strand.
TTCTTGGTAACATCTTATTAAAGTTAATGTACTTATATGTTTTATGTGCGATGACTGACCAGCTGTGAGCGTCCCAGGAACGGGGCCTTACAAGTTGGTATCAGAGCCAAAGTTTAAGTGAAATGGGAATATTTTCAAAAGAAACCTAAACTTAAACTGAGAATGGGACAAAAAGGGAGGGGATGCCAGTCTGAGTAGCTGCGTCCATCAGGTATCTTCTTTAATGTTAACCGTCATTATGTGCATATGTTATGTGGTTTATGTGCTGCTAGTAGATTTAGATACTGATGTAGTCAGGATAGGAAATGCTTGGGGTATGAAGAGTAAAGTAAGTGGCTAATCACAACTGGCCACTGTAATTAGGGACTTACTATACTTGACATAAACTAAGCTATTCCCTAAAATGACCGTGTTAGTGTTTGAATCTTATAGTGTGCTAGAGGATGGCCGATGGTAGATCATCAAAGGCTTCACGTGGTGGAGGTCGTGGTGGACGTGGTACTGAACCACGGGTTACAAGAGGAAGGCCTAGAGCCGAAAAACTGGTTCATGAAGAACCCGAGACCCCTCATCTAGAGGGCGGAGATGAGAGTGCTAACTTAAAAGCCTTAGTGAAGGAGGCTGTTGTGGAGGAGGAGCATCAGGTCATGCAGGCGATCTTACCGTATGTGGTGACTGAAGTGATTAAGACTATAGAGAAGGAGAAAGAAGGTAGAGGAATAGGTCCTCGGGAGGTCAGGAGCGACCGGAGACTGAGACGGTTTTCTTCGAAGATGAAGAAAAGGAAGAAGGGCCTGCGTCGGAGGCGGCACAAGGCTGTAACTACGGGGCATTTCAGAGATGCAAGCCCCCTACTATTTATGGTAATGGCACTGCTACTGCTGCTCACCAGTGGGTGAGAGAGATGGAAGCTGTTCTTGACATCAGCGAGTGCTGGGAAGACCAGAAGGTGAAGTTTGCTACCCACTCATTTGTGGACTCGACTTTGTGCTGGTGGGACAATATTGTCCAAGGCGAGGATAGTCGGGTAATTGGAAGGATGAACTGGGCAGAGCTGAAGAAGTTGGTCATCGAGGAGTCCTTTCCACATAGGGAAATGGATAAGGTTGAAAGGGAATTCCTGCAGCTGGAGGCGGGAACCATGACAAATCAATAATACACCACTAAATTCAATGAAATGGTATGGCTGGTGCCTGATCAGGTGACACCTTTGTCATGAAAGATTAAGCGGTATATTCAGGGCTTGCCAGCGGATATTCGCAGGCACATGATCGCTGCTTGACCAAGCGTGCTTAGGTTGGCGGTTGACTTGGCGGGAATGTTGTGCGATAAGCGGACGATGGTGGTGACTGAAGCCAGCAAGAAGAGTGGTGGTGACCGGAATTAGAACGGGAAGTGATTTGGACGTGGCGGAGCCACTCCAAACAACAAAGGTGCATGAGTGGATGACCGACGTGTGGTCACATCCGGTGCGGGGTTGAGGAGGTGTGTTAAATGTGGATGAGAGCACACCGGGGAATGTAGAGTGGGATCCAATGTCTGTTTCCAATGTGGGAGGACCGAACATGTGGCAAAGAACTGCGGGGTAAGGAGGTGTTATACGTGTGGCGAGGAGGGCCACATGAGCAGGGACAACAAGAAGCCAAGGGCTAGAGGTTCGGGAGTGAAAAAGGCTGGAGAATAAGGGCAGAGGGCGAGTGCCAGAGCATTCACAATGATGCAGGAGGAGGCTAGTACGGACCCCGATGTTGTGTCAGGTACGTTTCTAGTAAACCAAACTTTAGCCTATGTGTTATTTGATTCTGGTGCTAGTAAAATTTTTATTTCTACGGCTTTTTGTGCTAAATTGCCTGTTAGTAGTAAGAATATTGATAAGCCATCCGATATAGAAACTGCCATTGGTAAGTCTACCAGAATCACTGAGATGATAGAAGGTTGTGACATAGAATTAGAAGGTCACAAGTTTCCTGTTTGACCGTTTGTGATGACCTTAGGCGGGTTCGATGTAGTCCTAGGAATGATTGGTTGGCGGACTACGAGGCAAACATTGTGTGTCGCAAGAAGATGATTCGATTGACAGCGCCTGACGGGAATACGGTGATGGTTTATGGTGATCGAGTCATGACGATCCCGAAAGTGATTTCGATGGTAGTGGCGGGAAAGTGCATGAGGCATAGATGTAGTGCCTACTTGGCTTATGTGAAGGATGTGGATACGTCAACACGATAACTGTCTGATGTACGAGTAGTGTGTGACTTTCCAGATGTGTTTTCTAAAGACTTACTAGGAGTGCCACCTGACCGCGAGATCGAGTTTCGGATTGACTTGATACTGGGTGCCCAACCTATAGCTAAGGCACTGTATTAGTTGGCTCCGACTGAGATGAAAGAGTTGATGGAGCAATTGTAGGAATTGCTCGATAAGGGGTTCATTAGACATAGTATCTCTCCTTGGGGTGCTTCGGGTTTATTCGTTAAGGAGAAATACGATAGTATGAGGCGTGTGTTGACTACCGAGAGTTGAATAAGCTGACGGTGAAGAATCTGTATCCCTTACCGAGAATTGATGACCTATTTGACCAGCTTCAGGGTGCCAGTTGGTTCTCAAGGATAGACCTTCGATCTGGCTACCATGCCTGGGTAAGTAAGATTGAGATTCTTACTGAGAATCGAATATGGTAATCAAGTCAATGATTGAATGGCGGAAACAAACAATCAAAGAACATTCAATGCAAGAAGAATACTCATAAATGCTTTTGTATTATATATATGAAAGTTGATTGATTACAGAGAATAAATAACAACACAAATTCTCTATGTCTATAATCCGTCAATCAGCCGTCACCTCATGTACGAGGTTATCTATTTTATTTATAGGCAGAAAAGATGCCTTTTACAAAATGACTAAACTACCCCTGACCTATTACATCCGAACTAGTCTAAGTCTTGATCCGCATCTTTGCTTGTTCATCCGCATTGACAAATGCAAATGAGTTAACTTGATCAGCATTTCTTCACTTGATCATCCACATTAGTATGTTGGTCATCCGTATTGGTTAATGCGGATGAACAAACACTTAGGCGCATTTGTTCGGTCATCCGCATTTGTCAAATGTGGATGAGCAAAGTCTTGTCCGCATTAATACTTGGTCTTTCGCATTTGTCAATGCGGAAGAACAAATACTTATCCGTATTTGTTTTATGTCTTTCGCATTGACAAATGCGAAAGACAACACTTGGTTTTTCTGAGCAGGATCTTCATCCGCATTTCTTCTTGGACTTGTGGGATTCCATCAAAGCAATCATCAAATAACCCATTGAATTGGCATGTATGATCCTTTAATGGTGCAACAATACTCCCCTTGAGGATTATACAGCCTATGTTCTTCAATGTTTGGGAGGTGATTGATGTTGTGAGGATTCTGCTGGGTCTTGTGGAGGTAATAAAATGCAACTTTAGTTGGATCCAGAATGGCTTTAATCAGGTTAACAAAATCTGTTGCTTCTGACATTCTGTCCCTACTCAGCACATGTATCTTCATTTTGCTCATATTGTAGATGGCTTATATTGGTAATTTCTTCAAAGAAATAGGTTCCCAAATAGAAATAGTAGAGAGACCATCTCTGTGAATCAGTAAGCTTCCACCCACATCTACCTCAAGTTTGACAATGTTCCCAAGTTTTAAGGGTGTCTTCTTTTTCTTTCTTTTGTCTCTTTTGGTATTGATACGATCATAGGCCAATTTTAGCAACTTGATGCACTTTAGGAAGAAGTGCATATCTTGTTCACCCAGCTTATTGTTTATTTCCCTAAAGTGTCTGGTATATTATAGTGAATGTAGGATTCATCAAGCAATCTTACTTCATATCCACTAAATAGTCGTATTTCAGCACCCTCCTTTCCTCCCCACTTCCTTTCAATCACCATCTCATAAGTTTTTTCATGATAGTACACATTTGAGATGGGTGTGGAGGAATGAGTACCAGACACCATTTTTCTCTTTAAAGCTTCTGTTGGTTTGACATTCAACTCAGGAAACACAACTTCTTCTGCTTGCTTTGTCTTCTTATTCTCAAGGGGGTTAATAAATGACTTATCTTTTCATGCATATTGTCTTTAGTGAATTGAAATTGTCAGTCCTTTTGAACATTTTGAGTATGTTTTCAATTTCATATCCCCTGAACATAGCTGAGTGATTGAGCAGTTCCAGTTGAGCTAGTTCTTTTAAGTCATGGATCTCCAGGGCATTTACAAGAGCTGAGTACCCAGTAAAGAATTGGACTAGCCCGGAGATCCTTTTCACCATGAACATGTTCCATATGCTATCATACTTCCAAGCAATTATTTTCTGATCAACTTTTCCTTGGGAGTAGACACCCCTCTATATAACTTAGCAGTTGTTAATCCTTCTTGTAGTTTTAACTAAGAGGGTTCTACAACCATTCTAGGTATTTATGAACTACAGAAGCCAACAGTTCTTGATCTTTTTGGTTTAGCATCATGTCTTGAGCAGTTACTATAGATCTTGGCTTTTTGTTTAGGATTTCTTCTTCTAACCTCTTGAGCATATATTTATTTTCATTGATCATTTGGAGAGTAGCAGCCCTTGATGAGTTTGTCTTCATATTCCCAATCTTTCTTCTTGTGAATCCTTGGCTTGAAAGATAATCCTTCATTTCCTTATCTGACATGCTATAAGGATCAGGAAATAGTGGTTCATGAGTTGGGGTTTTCTTCATGGATGATAGTTTAGGCAGAGGAACCTTTCTTGAAAATGATCTTTCATATTCAGCAGTGGTTGATTTCTTCATAGCAGGCTCTTTAGGCTCAGGAGCCTTTCTGGTGACTGATTTTTCATATTCAGTTTCTAAGTTTGGATCCAGTAGCTTATTCACCTTTTCTTCTTCTTCCTTCATTCCTTCATATGTCATGGCAAAGACTTCATCTGGATCATATCCATGATTGATCAAAAACATTGCTTTTATCATCAAGTCATCAGTTTGGGCCTTTGACACCATTTCTTCCACTGGTTGTTTTGTTTTCATAGGATTGTCCATATGAACATCCTCTTCAACATCATAACCTCCAACTATCTCTCCTTCTTCCAGATCAATAGTAACAGCTTGTTTCTTTAATTGAGCTTCAGCCTGCTCATGCTCTTCAAGAAATTCAGCTATTGCAGCCAAGCTTCTGGGGTCATCTTTCTTATTTTTCTTCACACTCTCTTCTTCAACCATTGGTCTTTTGCCCATAGCCTTTTCAGCTATATATTTCTTCTTTCTGGAGTATGTTTGATATGGAGGACCATAAGCAGATTCAGCTTGTTTTATCTCCTCAGGAAATTTTCAGCCTCTTTTTGTATGTTTACTTGATCATCATCCTCTTTTTCTATTTCCTTTTCATTTCTTACCTTTTCTTTTTCACATAATTCTCTTATCATTTCCTTTTGTTCCTCAGACAGTGCCACAACAGGTACAATCTGCATACTCAACTCTTTCTCCAATGGAACTAGATATTTAGGAATGACTACAATTGGTTCAGAGGTGGTCCTTTGGTCTGCAACAAAGTCCCAAAATCTTCATCTATTGTGAATTCTTCTGAAGTAAAGCTATCCATAGCACTGATTAATTCTTCAAATTCATCTTTCTCAGTCTAAGTAGCCTTTGATTGCCCAGAATAAATCACCATTTCTAAGCTTTGTTCCTCATTCTTTGTTTGGCTTCCATCTTCTCCTTGTTCATCATTCTCAGAGGAAGATTGTTTCTCATTATCAATAACCTTTTCTTCATCATTTTTGTTTTGTCCAGTCACAACACTTCTTTGAATTTCAATTAACAATTCAAGTTCAGAGATCCTTTCAGTTTGAGTTTCAACTTGACTTTGGAGATTGGAGATGATTTCAGCTTGTACTTCAATAATGTTCTCTTGCTCTTCCATAGCTATGGTTTGAATGGCAAGAGTGTCAACATGGCCACTCACTTCTTCTCTAGAATGGTTTAGGGCAGCTTTCAAGTAGTCAATTTCTTTCTCTTTGTTTTTCTTTTCAGCTTCATACTTTTCTTTTAGTTCTTTTAATTCCTGCTCCTTTTCATCAAGCTCTAAAATCCTGTCATCAATGATTCTAGCTCTCCTATTTAGTATTCTAATCATCCTTTCCACCTTTTCTAGTAGCTCAGATATCAACTTATCCTTTTCATCAGGCCTGTTTGTATTAGATTCAACAAAGCTTTCTGATGGAGCAGTCTTAGAAGTTTCTCTCTTTACAAGAATTTGAGCATGTTGATCCTCCTCATCTGATGAAGTTTTGGATGCTTTAGAATTGCTATTTGAGTCTCCAAATTCAGTTGGGTTATCATGGGTGGGCAATGGTTGGTGTGGTGATGTTGGTGAGTGATGATGTGGTGATATTGGTGAGTGGTGAGGTGGTGATATTGGTGATTGATGAGGTGGTAATATTGGTGATTGATGAGGTGGTGATGTTGGTGAGTGATGAGGTGGTGATATTGGTGAGTGTTATGGGGTTGTTTGTGATGTTGGTAGTGGTGTTGGTTATGGTGTTGGTTGTGGTGTTGGTTGTGGTGATGGTTGTGGTGTTGGTTGTGGAGTTGGTTGTGGTGTTGGTTGTGGTGATGGTTTTGCAGCTTGCTCATTAGCAGCCTGTTCTTGTCTTTGATTTATCTGTTGAATCATCCAAGGAAGAAAAGGTGAGTGAGCTCCACTATAAAAGTTTCTGGGGTCCCTCCTCTTAATGTACTTGTATGATTTTGCATCATAATGAGAAATATCAAGCACTGGTCCCTCAGTAGCAATATCTAGAAATGCTTCATTTATCAGGCACTAGATGAATCTTGGATACATCAAGAACTTGTATCTTCTCTACTCTTGTATATTTGAATTCAGGCCATTAAAAACATAGGCAGACATATTGAATGGCATGTTTGTACAAAGAGCATAGATTGTTGAGGAAGTGGTGATTGGAATATCAGTCCATCCTGTTTTTCTCTTGGATAAGCAGTGCTGAAACATGTGGATTAGAAATCTCCAAGGCAGATCAAGCAATCCTTTAACAATTTGTTTAGCTTCAAATCCTCCTTCATAACCAATCTCAGCAAAGAATGTGGTTATTTCATCATCATCCAGCTCTAGAGGTGCATTAGAATCATCACCAAAATGCAAGCATCTTCTAATAGTATCTTCAGTTATGCTCAGAGTGTGATCATTGTCAATTCTTCCAACAAGAGTTCTAACGCCATCCGCCTCAATTACCTCAGCTGAATTCCAGAAAGACCTAATGAGGTTCTCATAGATGGTGGGTCTAACAGTGATAGCATAAGCTACCCTTGTGGTAGAGATGAATTTGATGATATCTCTGAGTCCCTCAGCTTCTGGCACATGAGGGTTTAAATAACCGCTGACATTATGGAGCTTGCTCCATGAAAGATGTTGGACCAAAAGAACCAATGAGCCGGATCAGAAAAACCTTTAAGTCCCACAGACGTCACAACAACTACTGAAGACCACAACAGCTGAGACAATAGCTGATTACAAAGTCTGAAGACAAGTGCTGAAGACAAAGTCTGAAGACAAGTGCTGAAGACAAAGTCTGAAGACAAGTGCTGAAGACAAAGTCTGAAGACAAGTGCTGAAGACAAAGTCTGAAGACAAGTGCTGAAGACAAAGTCTGAAGACAAGTGCTGAAGACAAGTCTGAAGACAAGTGCTGAAGACAAAGTCTGAAGACACAAGTGCTGAAGACAAAGTCTGAAGACAAGTGCTGAAGACAAAGTCTGAAGACAAGTGCTGAAGACAAAGTCTGAAGACAAGTGCTGAAGACAAAGTCTGAAGACACAAGTGCTGAAGACAAAGTCTGAAGACACAAGTGCTGAAGACCAAAGTATCAGACGTTGTCACAATAGCTGAAGAGGTCTTCTTCAGTAGTTGTGACGGTTTACCTTTCAGTAGTTTTATGTTTAATCTGTTCAGTAGTTTGACACAACAGCTGAAGAATACTTCTTCAGTTGTTGTGCTCATCAGTAGTTTTATGTTTTTCAGTAGTTTTGTAAAACGACAGAAGAGTTTGTTCTTCAATCGTTGTAGTTTCAGTAGTTTCTTATCAGTAGTTTCATATTTTGTACTTAACACGCTGATATGTTCTCAGTAGTGTGAACATTTCAGTAGTTTGTTAAGAGTTAGTTATTTTTGTAATAGATCTGCCAGTTGTCACTTTCCCGTGATAACAGCAGCGATTGCACTCTATATAAGGAGTGTCAACCTATTGTAATAAGTAGAATGATTTGATAAGAAATATTTGATATTATAGAACATTCCTTGTTACAGAAATATATTCTCTCGTTATAACCGTACTTGTTCTTAATGCATACGAGTATCAAATTCTTGCTACAATTTGTCTAATTCTTGTTCTTATTCCGCTGCGTTACGCTCTATTACATCAAACTTGTGATCACTGATCCTGACAAATGGTATCAGAGCAGGTTAATCATTGATCGATCTAATAATTGATCATTGAAACTGCTATTCAAGATCCAAGTTTGATTGAATTAGTATTTTTTTGCAAGAACGGTTATAGAGATTGAATTTTCTGTGTTTCTGGTCATTCATCCTGAGATTTTCTCTTGGTTTTCATTGAGTCTGTTGTGGTCTATGTAAAATGTTTAAAAGCTTGAATTAAATTGTATTTGGACTGAAAATGACTACTCCTTCCAATGATCCTCACAAATTTGGTTCCTCAACCAAGCCTCCAATGCTGGTTAGGAATGAGTATAACATATGGCAATGACGAATGCTCCATCACCTGTCTGTTAACAGCGCAGGTTGTTGGACATCAGTGGTACATGGTCCACACAAGCCTATGGTGAATAACCCGGAAACCAATCAAATGGTTCCGAAGAGGAGGGAGCAATACTCAGATGAGGATAAGAAGTTGTTTGAGATAGATTCAAAAGCCCATGGAATTCTGGCCATGGCACTGCCCAATGAAATCTATTCTGGGCTAATGCATCATGAAACTACCCATGACCTCCGGAATGCCTTGAAAGAACAATTTGGAGGAACAGATGAGGTCTTGGAAAATAATAGAGAAATCCTTGCCCATCAATACGAGACATTCTCTCATAGAAGGGTGAGACACTGACTCAACAGTTTGAGCGTTCTCTTGTTTGATCTCTGAATTAAAAATGGTCAAACTTGAGTACACCAATATCCAGATGAATAACAGATTTCTCAGATCACTGCCTGAGAGATGGGACACATATACTATTGTCCTACGCTCTAGTGCAAATTTGGACAAACTATCTCTCACCCAACTCCATGGGAAATTGCTCACATTTGAGAGAGAGATAGAACAGAAACGAAAACTGTCTTCATCTGGAAAGCTCACTGAAGACTTTGTACTAGGCAACACTGCCTTGGTTGGTCATGAGTTAGAATATGCTTCATCTGAATGCCAGTATGATGAGCATATTGATTTCTCCTCAAACACTTCTGATTCTGCGTTTGTGAGTGTTGATAGTCAGTTTACTGGATGTAATAATGACAATCTATGCTTCATCATGGATGATCTCAAGGGGATTGCTGATGATGACTTAGAAGAGATGGATATTTTGAGCCAAATGGCCTTGATTAATATCAGATCTCAGAAGTTCTACAAAAGAACTGGAAGAAAGTTCCTAGGACTCTCTAGCAAAACCAAAGTTGGTTTTGACAAGAGTAAGTTGAAGTGTCACAAATGCCACAGGCTTGGACACTTTGCTAGAGAATGCAGATCATCTGGATCTAATTCCTCTGCACCATCTGTGACTTTCCCTGGCAATAGTCAACAACACAAAGGGCAACATCCTGTCAATTCTAGTCATCATTCTCAACCACAATCTCCTGCATATTTGTTCCTCAGGGTCAAATGCCATATCCTTACCCTTGTTATTACATGCCACAGTCAAATCAAGTTCAAGTTCCTATAGTACCACAACCTCATGCACTACCAGAACCTTAACCATCTCAATCTCATCAACCTCCTCAACATCAACAACACAGCTTCTTCACCCCTGGAGTTGTTGACTGGAGCAGTTTACCGCATGACATGTCTGGTCATGAACAACTGTTCACAGGGGCTGGTCAACATAGTGGTGACAGTCCTTTTGGGAATCTGGCTCTCATGGCCCCGGAGTCTACTGAGGGTTCCTGCTCGAATGCATCATCTTCACAGGTAACTCAGGTATCTTCAGAGGCTAAAGCCAAGTTATGTTTTGAATCATGCATTGCTGCCTTTGTCTCCATTAGAGAGGCAAATGTAGCATTAATAAATCAAAAACTTGAGTTTGAGAAAACCATTTCCAAAAGAAAAGCTGAGTTTGAGTCTGCTCTTAATAGTAAAAATGATGAGATTTATAAGCTTAAATGCCAATTAAATGATGAAAGGCCAAGCTAGAGGTTATTCTGGAAGACCAGAGAAGTCTCAAAGAAACCCTTGCAGTCACCCAGGTAGAGTGTGATCGATGGGTACAATCATGCAAAGGTTTTGAAATGCTTCTTAGTAAGCAATCTGCTTCCAATGTGAAGTTTGGTATTGGTTATAATCACACTGCTCCTCCTACAGATTTTGCTTCAAGAGCAGAAGTGAAATCTGATGGAGAAAGCAATAACCAATCCACCTCATCATGTGATTCACTTTTTGATAGAGCATCATCAAAAGTTGAAGTCAGCACTAAGCCCTCTCAGAACCCATCAGCTGATGTTGATGGTTCCACTGCTGACACTCACATGATCAAAGAGATGATCAACTCAGGAGCTATTTCTGGAAGTCCTGAAAGGACTGGAGAGCAAGATTTAACACCTGAAGTTCAAACTCCAACTACTGTCAGCACTGAAGAGAAGAAAACTGTCAGTAGAAAGAGTTTGAAGACTACTAAAGAGGAAGTCAAGAAAGCAAATAATGCTTCCAAAGTACTGAAGTGCAAATCTTTAGTAGTTTCATTCTCTTTAGTTGATGATCAACATAAGATGAAGAAGAAACCATGTGAAGTATGTGGTTTGTTCAATCATCTTACAGATGATTGTTGGTACAAAAGGGGACCCAAACTCAAACATAAAGAGGAAAGTAAAGAGAAAATGGTTAAAATGAAAACTGAGTTTGAAGCCACATTTGTACCAGCAACATCAAATCCTGTAACCCTTAAGTCCAAAAAGAAATCCAAAAGGAAGGGGTTAAACAGGTAACAGCTGAGATTGCTCAAAAGAAGAAGGTGCAACATAGGAACTTATCAAACTCCAATGCCAATGTGTCTGAAGAGCTGAAAGCCTTATCACAAAATCAGACACAGCTGGTTATGATGGTTCAACATCTATTGGGAAGAGTTAACCAATTAGATGTTCCTATGTTGAAACCACAGAAAAGGAGGTCCAAGCCAAAGGATTCCTTTTCTTCACCAGTTTCTTCCTCTCAGGCTGTTGTTTCCAACAAGCATGTTAGTTTACCATCTGTTGATGAGAACAGGCCCAAGACCAAAAAGGTTTGGGTCTCAAAATCTAACTAATTTGTTGTATTTTTCAGGGTTCTTCAACATACCTCAGAGGCATCTGGTATGTAGACAGTGGAGGATCCATGCATATGACAAGAAACAGATCACTTCTTAATGACTACTCTCAAGGAAGGAAGGGGTTTGTGTCATTTGGAAATGATGCAAAGGGTTACATCATCGGCAAAGGCTTTTTTTCCAATGGGGAAATAAAGTTTGATGATGTTAACCATGTGGAAAATCTCAAGTACAACCTCTTGAGTGTCAGTCAAATGTGTGACAAAGGCCATGTTGCTCTTTTCACCAGTCAGAACTGTCGGATTCTGTCATCCAAAGTTCTAAGTTTGATTGATAAGGTGTTGGATGAACACACTCTCCTAAAGGCCAACGGACAGGAAGAGTGTATGCCTTAGATCTTTCCAAGAAAATAGATCTCAAAGGCCATCCTTGCCTATTTTCCAAGGCTTCCCCTCAAGAATCTATTCTATGGCATAGAAGGCTGGGTCATGTTAATCTCAAAAACATAAATCAGCTGATAAACCATGGTTTAGTAAGGGGACTGCCTATGAAGGAGTTCAAGTGTGAAGATAACTGCACTGCTTGTTTAAAAGGAAAACAGCACAAAGCTTCATTTCCCTCCATAGAAGAACCTAAGTCCACTGCCTGCTTACAGCTTCTTCACATGGATCTCTTTGGTCCTGTGAGAGTGATGAGTATGGCTAAGAAGAAATACTGTCTGGTAATTGTGGATGATTACTCCAGATTTGTATGGACTTTCTTCTTGCATTCAAAGGATGAGGCTGCGCAGTCCATTATGAATTTTGTGTTACACGTTGAGAAGCAGTATTCCCTACCAGTTAAGCGTGTAAGAAGTGACAATGGTACTGAATTCAGAAACCACACACTTGATGAGTTTTACTTATCAAAGGGAATCAAGAGGCAGTATAGCATCCCAAGAACTCCTGAGCAAAATGGAGTAATGGAGAGAAAGAACAGGACCCTTATTGAAGCTGCAAGGTCCATGTTGGCTGATTCTGGACTGCCAATGACTTTTTGGGCTGAAGCTGTCAATACAGCTTGCTATGTACAGAATAGAGTTCTAGTAAATCAGAGGTTGATGAAGACTCCATATGAAGTTCTTCATCATTTGGCCCCTCTAATTTCATTCTTCAGAGCATTTGGGTGTCCTTGTTTCATTCTCAACACACGGGATCAACTCCAAAAATTTGATCCTAAGGTGGATGCAGGGTACTTTGTTGGTTATTCATCAACTTGCAAAGCATACAGAGTCTTCAACTGTAGAAAAAAGATGGTTGAAGAGACTCTACATGTTAAGTTTGATGAATCTCCAAAGGACAAGATTCCACAAAGCCCTGTGGAGATATTTGATTTGGACATACTGCAATATGTTCCTTATCAAACTCCTGCTGTTGCTCCTGTCAACAGTTCACCACCTGGTGGTTCTGCTGGTGCTGATGATGATGATGATAGCAGTACTCACCTCTTCAGGTTTAGTGATCAACTGCCTGATTCAGCTAGACTTGATGGTCCTGTAGCTCCAGTAGCACCATCCACAACAAATGCTATTGAGATTTCTTCAAATTCAACTTCCTTTGAATTACCATCCATTGATTGGTTTCAAGGAAATGATTCACCATCACCATCTGTTGCTGCTGAGCCTGCTACAAACACTTGCACAGATCTCATTATGTATCAAGATCTGAAGAATCACCCTATGTCTCAAATCATTTGTGATATCACTGCTGGCGTATCAACAAGAAGTCAATTGTCAAATTTCTGCTTCTATGCTCTCTTCATCAGTCAGCAAGAGCCAAAGAATTATCACATTACTTTAAAGGACAATGGATGGTTGATGCCATGCAGCTTGAGCTTCTTCAGTTCAAGAAACAGCAAGTGTGGGAACTGGTTCCTCTACCTCCAGGTAAGTGTGCAATAGGCACTAAATGGGTGTTTAGGAACAAAACTGATGAAAATGGGCTTATTGTTAAGAACAAGGCCAGACTGGTTGTTCAGGGGTTTGCACAAGAAGAAGGTATTGATTATGATGAAACCTTTGCCCCTGTAGCCAGACTGGAAGCAATTCGATTGTTTTTAGCTTATGCTGCTTATCAAAAACTTAAAGTCTTTCAAATGGATGTCAAAAGTGCATTTTTGTATGGAAAGTTAAAGAAGAGGTTTATGTATGTCAACCTCCAGGCTTTGAGGACAACAACATCCTAATTGGGTGTATAAGCTTGATAAAGCTCTTTATGGGTTAAAACAAGCTCCCAGAGCCTGGTATGAGACATTATCAAACTTTCTTCTGGAAAACAATTTCACTAGAGGCTCCATAGACAAGACTTTATTTATTAGAAAGCTGGGCAATAATCTACTTGTTCAAATTTATGTAGATGATATTATTTTTGCATCCTCTGATCCACAGTTGTGTGATGCCTTTACAAAGTTGATGCAATAGAAGTTTGAAATGAGTGCCATGGGAGAATTACAGTTCTTTCTGGGTTTGCAAATCAAACAAATGGCTGATGGAATTTTCATTCATCAGTCCAAATACACAAAAGATCTTTTGGAAAAGTTTGATTTACAAAACTATAAGCCCTGTTCTACCCCCATGTGCAGCACCACACAACTGGATACAGATCAGAAAGGTAAAGTGGTTGATAAAACACTTTACAGATGTATGATTGGGTCCTTGATGTATTTAACAGCTTCTAGACCAGATATTATGTTTGCTACATGTGTTTGTGCTAGATTTCAGGCTGCACCTAAGGAGTCTCATTTGATTGCAGTCAAGAGGATCTTTAGATATCTGCAAGGCACTCCATTTCTAGGTTTATGGTATTCTACTAGACATTCTGGTAAATTAGTTGCTTTTTCTGACAGTGACTATGCAGGGTGTAAGTTGACCAGGAAATCAACTTCTGGTGGATGTGAATTCCTAGGCAATTGCTTGATTTCTTGGCAGAGCAAGAAACAGACCTCAGTTGCTACATCAACTGCTGAAGCAGAGTACATTGTCGCTGCAAGCTGTACATCTCAGGTACTCTGGCTTCAAAACCAATTATTGGATTATGGCATAACAGAGACTAAGACCCCATTGTTAATGGACAGCTCTTCAGCTCTTTGTATTGTCAAGAATCCTGTCCAGCACTCTAGGACTAAACATATTGAAATCAGACACCATTTTATTAGAGATTGTTTTGAAAAAGGTCTGATTGATCCAAAATTGTTCCTAGTGCTGATGAGCTTGCAGACATTTTTACTAAGCCTTTGGATAGTTCAACTTTCCACAACCTGGTGTTAAGGCTTGGTATGCTGCAGCTAGAATAAGTGACAACTACTGATGATCTCAGCTCACAAGTACCGATGATCATTAGTTCATTATTGTCACATATACTTTATCTGTTAAAACAGCTGATGTAGCTACAACAGCTGATGTAGTCACAACAGTTGATGCAGCTACAACTACTGATGTCAGAAATGTAGATAAGTACTGATGACCAATGAAACGTCTGAAACTCAGATCTAAGTCTGATGAGTAAGAGTGAAGGTCAGACTGAAACAATTGAAAAGCTATGAATTGACGAAAACAGCTGATGAGTAATTACTCTTCGTTGTTTCTACAACTGCTGTTTCATTAAAACAACTGAAGCCAAAACTATGTCTTTAGTAGTTTACAACTACTGAAGACTAACACCAAGTCTTCAGCTGTGACTACAACTGCTGACAAAACCACTGTCTTCAGTAGTTTCACAACTACTGATGACTAATACCAAGTCTTCAGTTGTTTCATCACCTGAAGTCAAAACTGTCTTCAGTAGTTTTATAACTACTGATGACTAAATCAGAGACTTCAGCTGTTTCAACGTCTGAAAGTTAATACCACGTCATCAGTAGTTTCAACAACTGATGACTAACACCAAAACCTTCAGTCGTTTTCTAACCCGACCCTTTAAATACCTTATCCCACCTTCAGAGTTTTTATCTTCTCTTCTCAAACCTAACGTTCAAAAACTCTCTACCCTCTCTTCATCAATGGCGACCATGCAACTAAAACCACGACAAACTGTGTCGCACATCTCACCGAATCGCCATACTGGACCAAGTTTCACAACGCCATTGATTTAATGGTTCAGTACCCTACAAAACGGCTTTTCTGGTAAATCCCACCATATATGCCGAATCCCTTAACCAATTCTGAACAAACGTCACTCTGGTCTCTGAGGAGAATGACACAGAGTCTCTTCAATCGTTTGTCCATGGCCAAAAAGTGGTCATTACTCCAGACACTCTTCGCCAAACCTTAATCTGGATGATGCCACTTTCCCAACTGGTTATCCAAAGGGCACAACAGATCAATCATTTGCCCACCATGGATACCAGGTAACCTGAGTGCATCTACCATACTGAAGAAACATTTCCCAGATGCCGAACGTCTCATATTTCATATGGTAAATGTATGCCTTGCCTCCAAGACTTCATCATGGGATCAAATGTCCACAAGGTGGCAACATGTAATGTACTCCATCCTTGAGCAACAACCTTTAAATTTTTCTGAAATACTATTTTTAGAGCTTAAGGATATGGCCCAAAAACAAATGCTAACCGTTGGATATTATATCCTCGGTTCATAATGGCCATAATTGAAAACCAGCTTCAAGCTGAGGGACTTGTTGGCCTGGGAGTCCCTGCTATAGCTGTACTGCCGGAAGTATACTCCGGCACAACTCGGACCAATCACTAAAAATGGCTGCCAAGCTGCGAAAACCCACGCAGCTGGAACCCACAGCCACCACCTCAAAATCCAGAGTCCCCACCAAACCAAAAACAAAATGCCCCGAAACAGCTATTCAGGGAGATGAGTCCCCTGAAGATGCTCCTGTACCACCAAGGCAGGATATACTTGCTGGCTTAAACCCCCCAGCAGTATCAGAGACTCTCCCAGCCACAACCGCTCAGGATTCCTCTCAAAAGGAGCCTGCAGCAACCACAGAAGGGGTACCCACAAATCTGGGATCTTCCTCATTTGAGGAGATTGCCATTAACCACGGGTTTTACCCCATCTCCCCATGCAACCGCCCCCCAAAGTCCAACCATTATCATTGCAAACGTGCTGACTCAGCTGCATGCCTCTCCTCCTCCCCAACAACCGCCAACAAAGGGGAGAACCACAACTATTGAGGACGAGGATCACCATGCTTCTGACAACCCACAGCACCGGGGTTTACACGTTCTATCTCCTGGTGTGGATATGGAGATTAGAACATCTAGTGAGGCTGCCACCTCTTCTGAATCAGCACATGATCAGAATGAGGCTGGTAACATAGCTAAGACCTCACTAAAGGCAATAGCTGATGAAGGACATAGTCCTGAGGCTGGAAGTCCCCAGTTCCAAGAAAAAGGGGCACATGCTAAAACTGGTCTACACCCAGTGCATGTACATCCTGCTACAAGCAGGAGGTCAGGTGATTCAGCATCTGCTGATGATGACCTGGGCTTCTTTTATGATGTTCTGGCCCAGAACACAATTCTTGAGGAAGAAGTCAGTAGACTACAAAGACTACTTGACCAATTCTCTCAAGAAGCAAGTCCATCTGCCACCAACATAAACCCACAGATGGCACCTTCACCTGAAGGTCTCCCACACACTCAGCCACTCAAAACTCCAAGCCACCAGCTTCTGTTTCTGGCACTGCTTCTCAGGGACAGAACCCCTCTGAGCAAACAGTTGCTATCTTTCAGCAAACCCTACCTCTCATCACCCCAATGATCACAGACATTATGATCAAAACCATGGATGAGAGGCTTCCCTCAGTCATACAACCCCTGGTGGAGGAGATTGTGAGCACCAGGCTTTCTGCTACTCAAACCCTTGCAACCAATGCATCCAAAAAGGGGGAGAGTCAGTCAGTGAAAGCAAAGAGGAAGAGCAAACTAAAAGAAAAGGAAACTGAGAAGGAAGAGGAGTATGTGAAGGGAACCAAAAATGATCAAGTGGGTGAAAGTCACAAAGACTTTCATGTCACATATAAGAAGAGGAAGGGTGAAGGAAAAGAGAAAGAACTCCAACTCGATGAGATGATCAAAATGGCAGATGCTACACATAGTAAATCAATGGATGCCATTATTGATCAACTGTATAAACAAGGGTTCGATACTGCACAGCTTGACTCAGAGATCAGGAGACTTGAAGTTGAAGAAATTAACTCAAGATGGGCAAGTTATGATGCATTAGAAAGAGAGAGACTAGAGATCATGATCAGATTCATTGCAAAATATCTTGGGAGATCATTGATCGAGATTAAATCATGGACCAAGGACAGTATCTTGGCCATAACCTCCAAGATCTGTTCGTCTGAAGCATACACTAAGGGTTTTGTAGTCAAAGCTTTGAATGAAGCATGAGCAGGGAGCAGGACTGAGCTAGCCAAACACTCAAAAGCCACACTCACCTCTAAAATGCTAACTCAGCCTGTCAACATTCCCTCTCCAAAACAACCACAACCACAACCCACAAAACCAACTCCCTTACCCTTTAAACCAAAAGCCGATGATGCACCCAAGAAGAAGAAGAGAAGGGTGTTGAGGCTAGAAGAAGAAGAAGAGGATGATATGGAAGAAGATAGGCTGCCTCTGTCTGCAGTCCTAACATTGCCTAAAGCCAAACCCATGCCCATCACTCCCACCTCACAGATGGAAACTGTGAGAGTAAAGATTGAAGAAGAGTAGCAGCAAAGGCTTCATGACGATTAGATGTTGAAAAGCATCGACAAAACTTATGCTGCTTCTTCATCAATAATTAGTATGAAGAAAGAAGCTCTGAGGTTGTACACCCTTGCCAACACATTTCAATGTCAGAAGGAAAAGGTGAGAGTATGGCCTGATCCTAGGGTGGCTCACAGGATTGTAAAGAAAGACATTCCTTCGAGATACAAGGCCAAGTAAAAAGGATCGTAGATGAAGAGATCACAGTGGTCCTTGTAGTATCACCCTGGGAGATTGTAGAAGATTTCAAGAAGGCCTATGAGACTAAACAGCCACCCCAAAAGATGTTAGAGAACAGAGTTATTAAAAAGGGGTTAGTCTACAAGAGGCTAGAGAACTTCAAACAAAATCTGTTGCTTCTGACATTCTGTCCCTACTCAGCACATGTATCTTCATTTTGCTCATATTGTAGATGGCTTCTATTGGTAACTTCTTCAAAGAAATAGGTTCCCAAATAGAAATAGTAGAGAGACCATCTCTGTGAATCAGTAAGCTTCCACCCACATCTACCTCAAGTTTGACAATGTTCCCAAGTTTTAAGGGTGTCTTCTTTTTCTTTCTTTTGTCTCTTTTGGTATTGATACGATCATAGACCAATTTTAGCAACTTGATGCACTTTAGGAAGAAGTGCATATCTTGTTCACCCAGCTTATGTTTATTTCCCTAAAGTGTCTGGTATATATATAGTGAATGTAGGATTCATCAAGCAATCTTACTTCATATCCACTAAATAGTCGTATTTCAGCACCCTCCTTTCCTCCCCACTTCCTTTCAATCACCATCTCATAAGTTTTTCATCATAGTACACATTTGAGATGGGTGTGGAGGAATGAGTACAAGACACCATTTTTCTCTTAAAGCTTCTGTTGGTTTGACATTCAACTCAGGAAACACAACTTCTTCTGCTTGCTTTGTCTTCTTATTCTCAAGGGGGTTAATAAATGACTTATCTTCTCATTCATACTGTCTTTAGTGAATTGAAATTGTCAGTCCTTTTGAACATTTTGAGTATGTTTTCAATTTCATATCCCCTGAACATAGCTGAGTGATTGAGCAGTTCCAGTTGAGCTAGTTCTTTTAAGTCATGGATCTCCGGGCATTTACAAGAGCTGAGTACCCAGTAAAGAATTCGACTAGCCGGAGATCCTTTTCACCATGAACATGTTCCATATGCTGTCATACTTCCAAGCAATTATTTTCTGATCAACTTTTCCTTTAGGAGTAGACACCCCTCTGATTAACTTAGCAGTTGTTAATCCTTCTTGTAGTTTTAACTGAGAGGGTTCTACAAACCATTCTAGGTATTTATGAACTACAAAAGCCAACAGTTCTTGATCTTTTTGGTTTAGCATCATGTCTTGAGCAGTTACTATAGATCTTGGCTTTTTTGTTTAGGATTTCTTCTTCTAACCTCTTGAGCATATATTTATTTTCATTGATCATTTGGAGAGTAGCAGCCCTTGATGAGTTTGTCTTCATATTCCCAATCTTTCTTCTTGTGAATCCTTGGCTTGAAAGATAATCCTTCATTTCCTTATCTGACATGCTATAAGGATCAGGAAATAGTGGTTCATGAGTTGGGGTTTTCTTCATGGATGATAGTTTAGGCAGAGGAACCTTTCTTGAAAATGATCTTTCATATTCAGCTGTGGTTGATTTCTTCATAGCAGACTCTTTAGGCTCAGGAGCCTTTCTGGTGACTGATTTTTCATATTCAGTTTCTAAGTTTGGATCCAGTAGCTTATTCACCTTTTCTTCTTCTTCCTTCATTCCTTCATATGTCATGGCAAAGACTTCATCTGGATCATATCTATGATTGATCAAAAACATTGCTTTTATCATCAAGTCATCAGTTTGGGCCTTTGACACCATTTCTTCCACTGGTTGTTTTGTTTTCATAGGATTGTCCATATGAACATCCTCTTCAGCATCATAACCTCCAACTATCTCTCCTTCTTCCAGATCAATAGTAACAACTTGTTTCTTTAATTAAGCTTCAGCCTGCTCATGCTCTTCAAGAAATTCAGCTATAGCAGCAAAGCTTCTGGGGTCATCTTTCTTATTTTTCTTCACACTCTCTTCTTCAACCATTGGTCTTTTGCCCATAGCCTTTTCAGCTATATATTTCTTCTTTCTGGAGTATGTTGATATGGAGGACCATAAGCGGATTCAGCTTGTTTTATCTCCTCAGGCAATTTTCAGCCTCTTTTTGTATGTTTTCTTGATCATCATCCTCTTTTTCTATTTCCTTTTCATTTCTTACCTTTTCTTTTTCACATAATTCTCTTATCATTTCCTTTTGTTCCTCAGACAGTGCCACAACAGGTACAATCTGCATACTCAACTCTTTCTCCAATGGAACTAGATATTTAGGAATGACTACAATTGGTTCAGAGGTGGTCCTTTGGTCTGCAACAAAGTCCCAAAAATCTTCATCTATTGTGAATTCTTCTGAAGTAAAGCTATCCATAGCACTGATTAATTCTTCAAATTCATCTTTCTCAGTCTAAGTAGCCTTTGATTGCCCAGAATAAATCACCATTTCTAAGCTTTGTTCCTCATTCTTTGTTTGGCTTCCATCTTCTCCTTGTTCATCATTCTCAGAGGAAGATTGTTTCTCATCATCAATAACCTTTTCTTCATCATTTTTGTTTTGTCCAGTCACAACACTTCTTTGAATTTCAATTAACAATTCAAGTTCAGAGATCCTTTCAGTTTGAGTTTCAACTTGACTTTGGAGATTGGAGATGATTTTAGCTTGTACTTCAATAATGTTCTCTTGCTCTTCCATAGCTATGGTTGAATGGCAAGAGTGTCAACATGGCCACTCACTTCTTCTCTAGAATGGTTTAGGGCAGCTTTCAAGTAGTCAATTTCTTTCTCTTTGTTTTTCTTTTCAGCTTCATACTTTTCTTTTAGTTCTTTTAATTCCTGCTCCTTTTCATCAAGCTCTAGAATCCTGTCATCAATGATTCTAGCTCTCCTATTTAGTATTCTAATCATCCTTTCCACCTTTTCTAGTAGCTCAGATATCAACTTATCCTTTTCATCAGGCCTGTTTGTATTAGATTCAGCAAAGCTTTCTGATGGAGCAGTCTTAGAAGTTTCTCTCTTTACAAGAATTTGAGCATGTTGATCCTCCTCATCTGATGAAGTTTTGGATGCTTTAGAATTGCTATTGAGTCTCCAAATTCAGTTGGGTTATCATGGGTGGGCAATGGTTGGTGTGGTGATGTTGGTGAGTGATGAGGTGGTGATATTGGTGAGTGGTGAGGTGGTGATATTGGTGATTGATGAGGTGGTGATATTGGTGATTGATGAGGTGGTGATGTTGGTGAGTGATGAGGTGGTGATATTGGTGAGTGTTATGGGGTTGTTTGTGATGTTGGTAGTGGTATTGGTTATGGTGTTGGTTGTGGTGTTGGTTGTGGTGATGGTTGTGGTGTTGGTTGTGGAGTTGGTTGTGGTGGTGGTTGTGCAGCTTGCTCATTAGCAGCCTGTTCTTGTCTTTGATTTATCTGTTGAATCATCCAAGGAAGAAAAGGTGAGTGAGCTCCACTATAAAAGTTTCTGGGGTCCCTCCTCTTAATGTACTTGTATGATTTTGCATCATAATGAGAAATATCAAGCACTGGTCCCTCAGTAGCAATATCTGGAAATGCTTCATTTATCAGGCACTAGATGAATCTTGGATACATCAAGAACTTGTATCTTCTCTCCTCTTGTATATTTGAATTCAGGCCATTAAAAACATAGGCAGACATATTGAATGGCATGTTTGTACAAAGAGCATAGATTGCTGAGGAAGTGGTGATTGGAATATCAGTCCATCCTGTTTTTCTCTTGGATAAGCAGTGCTGAAACATGTGGATTAGAAATCTCCAAGGCAGATCAAGCAATCCTTTAACAATTTGTTTAGCTTCAAATCCTCCTTCATAACCAATCTCAGCAAAAGCTCTAGAGGTGCATTAGAATCATCACCAAAATGCAAGCATCTTCTAATAGTATCTTCAGTGATGCTCAGAGTGTGATCATTGTCAATTCTTCCAACAAGAGTTCTAACGCCATCCGCTTCAATTACCTCAGCTGAATTCTAGAAAGACCTAATGAGGTTCTCATAGATGGTGGGTCTAACAGTGATAGCATAAGCTACCCTTGTGGTAGAGATGAATTTGATGATATCTCTGAGTCCCTCAGCTTCTGGCACATCAGGGTTTAAATAACCGCTGACATTATGGAGCTTGCTCCATGAAAGATGTTGGACCAAAAGAACCAATGAGCCGGATCAGAAAAACCTTTAAGTCCCACAGACGTCACAACAACTATTGAAGACCACAACAGCTGAAGACAACAGCTGATTACAAAGTCTGAAGACAAGTGCTGAAGACAAAGTCTGAAGACAAGTGCTGAAGACAAAGTCTGAAGACAAGTGCTGAAGACAAAGTCTGAAGACAAGTGCTGAAGACAAAGTCTGAAGACAAGTGCTGAAGACAAAGTCTGAAGACAAGTGCTGAAGACAAAGTCTGAAGACAAGTGCTGAAGACAAAGTCTGAAGACAAGTGCTGAAGACAAAGTCTGAAGACACAAGTGCTGAAGACAAAGTCTGAAGACAAGTGCTGAAGACAAAGTCTGAAGACAAGTGCTGAAGACAAAGTCTGAAGACAAGTGCTGAAGACAAAGTTTGAAGACACAAGTGCTGAAGACAAAGTCTGAAGACACAAGTGCTGAAGACCAAAGTTCTTCAGTAGTTGTGATGGTTTACCTTTCAGTAGTTTTATGTTTTATCTGTTCAGTAGTTTGACACAACAGCTGAAGAATACTTCTTCAGTTGTTGTGCTCATCAGTAGTTTTATGTTTTTCAGTAGTTTTGTAAAACGACTGAAGAGCTTGTTCTTATGTCGTTGTAGTTTCAGTAGTTTCTTATCAGTAGTTTCATATTTTGTACTTAATACTCTGATATGTTCTCAGTAGTTGTGAACATTTCAGTAGTTTGTTAAGAGTTAGTTATTTTTGTAATAGATCTGCCAGTTGTCACTTTCCCGTGATAACAGCAGCGATTGCACTCTATATAAGGAGTGTCAACCTATTGTAATAAGTAGAATGATTTGATAAGAAATATTCGATATTATAGAAACATTCCTTGTTACAGAAATATATTCTCTCGTTATAACTGTACTTGTTCTTAATGCATACGAGTATCAAATTCTTGCTACAATTTGTCTAATTCTTGTTCTTATTCCGCTGCGTTACGCTCTATTACATCAAACTTGTGATCACTGATCCTGACAAAAGATTTGCCATATAATCTGCATAAAAGACATTTGTGTCAGTTTTAGTAAGAACTCATGAGTATCATTTATCAGTTTGACATTAAATGGTCATAGATGAACTTTTGACATTACCTTATCATTGTTGTCGCAGCAAATGGTGAATTTGTTGTTCAACAATCACAGTTTCTATGTTTGAACCATTTATTAGATGTTATTTCATTGATTTGTTACACATTTTCATTTTTCATCATGCTATGTTCTTGCACCAAACATGACTATAAAGGTTTTCATGATGAGTAAAATTTCTATTAGTTTGCATGTTCATTGAAGTCGAAAAGGTGTATTATATTACATCAATGACCGAATTTTTGTGTCCTTCATTATCATTTGGTTATTTATTGGTTTAGGTTTAACAGTCTGAAAGTTGGGTCTTGATGAAATTTTTGGAAGTTTCACCTTGTTTTCGATGCAACTGTAGTTTCAGAATCAATAACAAGAACAGGTTGAGTAGAATCACACAAAAATATTTGGTTGTTTATGATGAAGATGATTGAAGTGGGTGTACTGTGTATTTGCGCTCATCTCACTATGAAGTCTCTCAAATTTGAAAAGTATTAATGACCTGTTTAATTTCTTTAAATAGTCAAATAATGCATTCTAAAAGATTTTACAAGTTTAAGAGCAAATGAGGTCACCACTATAGCAAATGCGGAAGTGTAAATTTTTGACTTTTGGTTATCCGCATTTGTTAACTATAGCAAATACGGAAGACGAAATTTGGACTTTGACTACCCGCATTTGTTCACTGTTGTAAATGTAGAAGTTTTGTTAATATTGTTTTCTTCTATCCGCATTTGTTCACTATTGTAAATGCGGAAGAACTAAGTTTATCAGCATTTATTCACTGTAACAATTGCGGTTGACAAAACTTATTCAGCATTGCTCACTATAGCAAATGCGGTTGAATAAAATTTGTCAGCATTTGCTTACTGTAGCAATGCAATAGAGTAAAATCCACATTTACTTGTTCATCATTCATTCACAAGAGATTGATCACTTAATTATTTCTGCTTGATCATACATGAGCATTGAAGATGTGTATCCACAAATGCGGATGAGTAAAACAAATACGGAAGAGTAAATTTCATCCATATTAACAAATGCGGTTGAACACTTAAAAGTTATTTTATCCACATTGACAAATGCGGTAGAACAATTTTTGTTCCGCATAGGTTTTAACACTTCAAAATTTCATGTATACTTGTAACACACTAATGCGGTAGAGTAAAATCATTATCCGCATTAGTTTCACTTGAAATATAAAGCTACCCACATTGGTTATAAGCATGGGTTACCTTCACTCTCATTAACCAATGCACTTACCTGCATTAACTTTTAAACTTAATCATAAGTTAATGTGACTGAATTGAATTTTCATATTATGAAGTTGACTGTTAAAATTGTCTATTCTTGCTTGGATTGACTTGTATGTCACAACTGATACAAGTTTTTCAATTTTGACTGATCTTGGACTTTTCATGCTTCCAAGAATCTGCATAAGCTGAGATACAATGGTATAAATTTTTACAACAACACCAAAATTCTTTTTGTTTTGTTTTGAAAGTAAGTTAAGTTAGTAAACAAAAATATGGACTTGCTCAACAATTTTAAATTACTCCCCCTAAAGTTTATATGCATATTTGGATAGAAACCTTTAAAGATTTAAAAACTTTTTGAATTTTATTATGATTATTAATAATGAAGAGAATTATATCTTTTGTTGGGATCATATCAGTCTTACATTACACATGTGCATTCTTTATGATTAAATGGACATGTTTATGAACTTGAAGATTGAAGGTATATTTGTCCTCTTAAACTCATACCAGGTTGATATTTTGATGCAAATGATTTTTATCGTGTTTTTGGTTGATTTAAGTATTCAATGTGTACCTCACACACACAAGCATGGAATGATCAACCATCCTTATACAATGCATGGTAGAACTTTTTCACAACTTTTCTTACGAGGTTACTTAAGTTATGAGAACTTATTTGCACTGATCCTCATTGGGATTCTTTTACTTTGATCCTTTTCATGATGATCCTTATTGGGATTCTTTTTACTTCACTTTGGAAGGTGATCCATGATGGGATTCTTTTGTTCATTCACTTGGAATGTATTGCTTTTGTAGATTCATCCATTTGGATGTGTTCCTCATTGGGAATCTTTTGGATCAAGACATCTACACTATGTGCATATTTCATCATGTCTTTGCTCAGCAAAACAAAGATGAAACTGATGTTGGTGAAAGAGATTCATAAAGTATCATTACCTGGTGTGTTTAGTTTACTACACACACATGCACTCAGATAAGCTAATACATACCTGTACTCTGTGATGAGTGTTTTACAATTAAATAAGATTTTAGTTCATCACTGCATGTATCTTATCTTTCAAGGTGAGCCTACCAACATATCTAGTAAGTCATGACAGTCTTGTAATTTTTGAAATTAAGCATAGTGAATGATATAATGACTGTAATTATATCATTTCCCTAGATTCTTTTCTTCATCAGAATTGATTTCTTTTTGTGGTTTTCTCATGTTTTTAATGTTTTTGATGTTTTTCATGGTTTTACTCAAGGTTAGTCATGCCAATTGACTGAACCAGGAATTCAAAACTACTGGGTTCAAATGCCTTGGTAAATAAATCAGCTAATTGATTTTTAGTTGGTACTTGAATCAATTTGATTAAACCCTTTTCAGCATAATCTCTCAAAAAGTGATATCTAATTTCAATATGTTTAGTTTTTGAGTGCTGAACTGCATTATTAGTTATGAAAACAGCTGCTGTGTTGTCAATGTAAATTGGCGTGTGCAAGAAGTTAAAACCATAATTAAGCATCTGGTTTTGAATCCAGAGTACTTGAGAGCAACAAGATGATGCTGCAATATACTCAGCTTCTGCTGTGGACACAGATATATTTGTCTGCTTCTTGCATTGCCAAGATACTAGTCTCGGACCTAGAAATTAACAACCACTAGAGGTGGATTTTCTGTTGAAGTTGCATCCTCCATAATCACTGTCTATGAAGGCATAGAGATTAAATTCTCCTTCCTTTGGATACCATAACCCAAGAGCTGGTTTGCCCTATCTGAATATCCTCTTTACTGCAAGCACATGTGATTCTTTTGGATCAGCTTGATATCTGGCACACACACAAACACCAAACATAATGTCAGGGCTACTAGCTATTAGATACATAAGTGAACTGATCATTGATCAATAATGAGTTTGATCCACTGATTTTCCTTCAGGATCAGGTCTAATCTTTACTTTAGTATCCATAGGAGTTCTGATAGACTGACAGTCAGCAAAGTGGAATTTCTTTAACATGGTTTCCACATATTTAGATTGATTGATGAAGATTCCATCTGCTATCTTTTGGACTTGCACCCCTAGAAAGAAGGTGAGTTCCCCTATGGCACTCATTTGAAATTTTGAGTGCATAAGGTCTTCAAATTCTTTGTAGAGTTGCTTGTTTGAAGAGCCAAATATAATGTCATCCACATAGATCTGGACTAACAACATATCTTTTCCTCTTGTTCTTCTGAAGTGAGTCTGATCAATCTTTCCTCTTTCATATCCATGTTCAAGAAGAAAGGATGAGAGAGTCTCATACCACTTTCTTGGGGCTTGATGAAGACCATACAAAGCTTTGTCAAGCTTGTAAACTCTATGAGGGAAATCTGGATCTTCAAAGCCAGGAGGTTGACTCACATAGACCTCCTTAGCAATCTTTCCATACAGGAAGGTACACTTTACATCCATTTGATAAACAGTAAATTTCATGGATGTAGAATATGCTAGAAAGATTCTGATTGCTTCTAGTCTGGCAACAGGAGCAAACACTTCATCATAGTCGATTCCTTCTTCTTGAGTGTATCCCTGTGCCACTAGTCTTGCTTTGTTTCTGATGACGATCCCTCTATCATTAGTCGTGTTCCTGTACATCCATCTGGTACCGATAGGGTATTGTCCTTCACGAAGATCTACCAGTTTCCATACTTCTTGCTTCTTGAATTGGAGCAATTCTTCCTGCATTGCT
Source organism: Flaveria trinervia (assembly GCA_025506515.1). Classification (NCBI taxonomy): domain Eukaryota; kingdom Viridiplantae; phylum Streptophyta; class Magnoliopsida; order Asterales; family Asteraceae; genus Flaveria; species Flaveria trinervia. The sequence continues at coordinate 49,359,223 of CM046447.1, forward strand.
TCAATCCAGCTATTGTCTTGAAGTACCTCTTTGATGTTCTTGGGTACTGTTTGACACAAAAAGCATAAGAACAAACAGATGTTTGCAATACTGGATTTGCTTCTTGTCACCCTCTCATTAAGATCACCAATAACGGTTTCAACTGGATGATTCTTGTGTATTCTTATGGTTGGAATGGAGTCACCAGCAATTGTTACATCAAGATGGAGACATTCAGTTCATTATGGTCAGAGGTACATTCATTTTGTACTGTTGTTGAATTATGAAGATTGCCAGACTCTTTCAGTTCCTGCTACAGCTTCAGCAGCACTATGATTGCTTACATTATTTGCTGTCCCTTGTGTTTCAATTAGAGGAGTAGCCTATTTTTGATTTCTGATCGCATTTGACAAATCATCTAAGTGAGATGGTACAAGGCTTTGACCTCCTTTAGAAGAAACACTAAGGTTTTGTGATGATTGTCTGATGGGATCAGCTTGAAGAGGAACATCTTTATTCATGCATTCATCAAATGTAGGAGGAATCAATCGAAAATTATCTCTTCTTTCTACAGCTGACGAAGTATCACTTGAATGTGTATTTCATGCATTAGACAAGTGAAATTGATTAAATGATTTTGTAAACGTGTCAATATCAAACAACCAGTTGGGACCATTTGTAGATTTAGGAAACAAATGTTCCTTGAATCAAACATTTGTTGATTTATCAATAATGTTTAATCTAGGATTAAACACTCTGTAAGCCTTTGAAATAGAAGAATAACCTACAAAGAATCCTTGATCAAACATGGATGAAAACTTTCCTAGATAGTCTCGGGTGTTTAATATTGAGACAGGACTACCAAATGATTTAAGAAATCCAATAAATGGTTTTCTATGAAAGAGCAGTTCATAAGGAGTCATGTTGTTTTCTTTGACAAGTAGAGTTTGATTCTGTACAAAGCATAATGTATTAACCGCCTCTGCCCAGAAGGTAATTGGTAGTTTAGCATCGGCTAGCATCGTTCTTACCGATTCAATCAGTGTTCTATTTCTCCTTTCAGCTACCCCATTTTGTTGAAGAGTTCTAGCTGCACTGAATTGATGAGCAATGCCTTTGGTTGCACAAAAAGAACTCATACTTTCATTTTTGAATTCAGTACCATTATTACTTCTTATTATTTTGACCTTAAGATCGAGTTGATTTTCAATTTTAGTGATAAATTCTTGTATAATTTGGGATGCCTCGTTTTTATGAAGTAAGAAGAAAACCCATGTGAATCGTGAAAAGTCATCAATGATCACTAAACAATACTGTTTCTTTCGAATACTCATTACATGAGTTGGTCCAAACAGATCCATGTGAAGTAACTTCAATGGAGTATTGTTAGTGTTAACCAGCTTGGTTTTGTGAGACGATTTGTGTTGCTTTCCTTTGAGGCACGCTGAACAGTGATCAATAAAATGAAATTCTTTTTGAGGAAGACCAATGACATGATTTTTTTTGACCAACTTGTTCATTTTTTTAAAGTTCGTGTGCCCTAAACATCTATGCCAAAGCTGTGAGTCATCAAATGATGCTTTTGACAAAAGACATGTTTCTTCTTTAGGTGATGCAGAACACAGGTTTAAGACATATGTATTGTTCTTCCCTGGGGTCTTTAAGACAACCCATTCCTCAGGGATCTGAAATCCAGGTTTCAAAATGTAGCAATGAGTGTCTGTAAAGTGAGTGGAATATTTCTTGTTGCAGATTTGAGACATGCTTAGCAGATTGAAATTCAGCTGTTCACATTAGTTCATTCTATCAAAGCTCAACATCCCGTTTGTCATAGATCCTTCACCTGTAATTCTAACCCCTGTGAATCTCCACCAAATGCCACAGTAATTCCTTGTACATGCTTGAAGTCATGAAGGAGGGAACGATCTCTAGTCATGTGTCGGGAGCATCCACTGTCTATGTACCATAACCTATTGGACCTGTGTGGATGAACCTGTAAGCAAAAAGTGCTAATTGGAATAAGGAACCCAAGCCATGATGGTCTTGGGTTTCCCGTTCCTATTCATGATGGTGAATTCTTGGTATTTCCTTCTAAATTATGGTTTAAATGGAGGCGTCCTTGGAGATTTTTGGTAATGACTAGTTTGAGTCATCTCATCAACATCTACTGAAGATTCAGATGAGTAATGAAATCGTTGGTCTTTGTTTCTTTGTAGAAATTTAGCCCGTTTTTCATTATCAAAAGTAGGTTTTTGTTTTGGAAGGTCAATTTTATGTTTGACTGTGAGATGTTTTCTTTGACCCTTCCATAATTCCTTCAAATTATTCCTGTCATTTGTTGATCTAGATGTCCTAGATTGAGTATTGTGAAAATGAGGTCTGACAGAATGTGTCACAGTGGATGTTTTTGAGATGAGCTTGTGTTGGGGAATTCTTAAACCCTTCTGATTGAAGTAAAAATCAGATGTATTGTGATTGTTCATGTCATAGATTGAACAATACTTGTTGAAATAGTAGTTTTTGGTAGAGTGATTGTTCATATCACACATAGAGCAATATTGATTAAAAGAACATTCATCTATCTTATGATTGAACATTTCACAAATGTCACAATACATTTGTTTGTTTCTTGACTCAGATTTTGCCTTGTGTGACTCAGCTAATATTTTCTTTTGCTGAATCAGTTTCTTTTCTTTAGGGGATGAATCAGAACCAACCCTTTTTGTAGTTTGCTTCACAACACTACCTTTGTTTAATTTTCTGGTCTGTTTCGGTTTCTTCAACCCATTTCTCACCTCTTTCTAAAACTGGTCAACATGTTTCTTGTTGCAGATATCAAACCCAACTCCTTGCTTTAATCTTGAAAACTGAGGGTCTGATAATGTTTTATGTGTTAAACTCAGTGATCTTGTATGTTTCTTTCGCAGTGAAACCTTTTCTGATTTGCTTGAATTTTTTGGAGATATGATCTCATTATCAGAACTGCTCTCAGCAGTTGGTTTTACTGACTCCGCATATTTCTTTTTACCTTGTAAAACAGAGGGTATGAATTTTATAAAAGGGACAATTGCTTTTACAGGGTTGAGGGTTTCATGACACAAACTGTCTTATCTGAACACTCTTTGATTTTGATTGGGTGACCTAACTTGATTTTATCCTTATTGGTTTCAATATAAACATCAGGTTTGTTTTGAGGATTGGTCACTTGTTTTACTATAGATTTAGGTCCGTAGTTTTAGTTTCAATTTCTTCAGTGAGTGAGACAAATTTAGGCATGACAGTGTAGTTATCATTGTATGGTGGAGGACATGAATTATACCCAATCCCTGACATGTCCTTTGGATCCTTTTGAGAATCAAGCATCTCTTGCAGCTTGACTGAAGACATTTGAAACTTTTCAAGTTTCACTTCAGTCAGTGAATGTTCAGCCTTAGATTGAGCTAACTTTTTAGTAAGGAGCTCATTCTCAACTACAAGAGTGTACATTTCACCATGCAGTTTTTCTATGTCAGAGATAAGAGATTTGATTTTGATTTCAAAGCCTTTTATTTCTCTCTTCATCATCTCTGACTTTACCTTTTCTTCCTTAATTTTATCTGCCAGTTTATGGTTATGCTCCCTATAACCTTGCAATTCATTAATACATTTTTTAGTACAAATTTTAGATTTTACCTCAGTAGGCACTAGAGATGGACCATCATTGATGTGAGCCATAAGAGCATGATTCTGAAATTGAGGTTTGACTTCCTCAGCATACACGCTCCAATCACATACTCCATCTTGCTGTATCACGAGAGCACTGGCAGAAGACTGACTGCTTCCATGAGCTTGATTTGTCATTTGGGGTGGATTTTGATAGGATTGGTGTTGATGAGAATGATGATACTGCTGTTGTTGGTTGTTGGAGTGAAAGCTTGAGTTAGGCTGTGAGGATGACTGGCCTTGAGAATTCCTTTGATAATTGTTTCTTTTGGGGGCATTGCATTCTCTGGAGAAGTGACCAGCCATGCCACAGTTAAAGCATTTCACCTTGGATTTATCATATCCAAGTTTTGTATTTTCATTTAAGCTCAACTTTCTTCCTTTTCTAAAGAATTTATTGGCTCTCATGGCAATCATGGCCATTTGCCATTGTAGATCCATTTCTTCCATATCATCAGGATCCATTTCCTCCAGATCTTACTAAATTAGATGAGCAGAAGTGAGTCTTCCTCCTAAGTATGCTTCAAAGCTTACAACAAAGGCATTGTAAGTTGCCTTTTGTTCTTCTTTTCTTGGGTCTTCAGGAGTAGTTTGAGGAGCAACAGTGACTCTAGATGTTTAAGATGATGTTGATGGATGATTAATTGGTGGAGTTGCAATGAACCCAGTGTTGTTCAGTTGATCTCTTGATGAGATGAAATCATCCTCCTCAGTGATGAAGGCATTTTCCACATAATGAGATTCTGATGGAAATTTGTAAGCCTCAATCACTCTTGGTCCACCAAGATTTCTGCTTCTTTCATCAAGTTCTAATGCTTCTGTTTTGGCTATCATGATATCCAAAGTAGTACTCTCAAGATTAAGAGTATTTTTCAGCATTGTTACATTCTGTTTCCAGCTTTCAGGGAGGCTGTGAAGCATTTTCTTGTTTAATTCTTTGATCTTGTAAGTGACTCCCATGATTTCCAAGTCATTTACCAACTGTAAAAATATGTGCAGTTGTTTGGATATGGATTCTCCCTTGGTGTGGTGGAATGTTTCATACTGGTTAACAAGCTTATCCTTGTTAATTTATGCTACCTCACTGCTTCCTTCACACATAATTTTCAATGCATCCCACATAGTTTTTGCAGTACCATACTTCTCTAATCTTTTCAGCACATCCATCTTGAGTGCTTGAGTTAGAATGGAGTAAGCTTTGAGGTCAATCTTGATTTTCTTATAGTCTTCATCATCAAGAGTTAGATCTTCAATAGGAATTCTTGCAGTTTCGTAAATTGCAGCTTGATCTGTAGACAGAGTGATAGGGATATATGGCCCCTTGCATATTGAGATCTAGAAATCAGGATCTACATCTGTGATGTAATTCCTAAACCTGATTTTCCACTGTTTAAACTTAGATTTGTGTTTAAGCATAGGAGGTTTAGGTTATGACCAAGTTTTGAGTAACTGTTAGAATCCATTTTATGAATATAGATTAAGGTGATTTTTAGATTGGTTAGTCCAACTTGTCCAAATAGTTTTAATGGATTTCAGAATCAGATCTGTGATTGTAGTGAGTTTCTTACTGTTGGGAATATTTTGGTGGGAATGTGTTGACAGGAGTATTTTTTGCTGTTTACTAAGTAGAGATGATGATATACTCTACTAGCAACTTAATTACCAGATCAATCGAATTCTATTCAGTTCTTGCGTAGATCTGAAAGAGAACCGAGAGCCAAAGCTCTGATACTAATTGACTGGGTAAGAAAGATTGAGATTCTTACTAAGAATCGAATATGGTAATCAAGTCAATGATTGAATGGCGGAAACAAACAATCAAAGAACATTCAATGCAAGAAGAATACTCATAAATGCTTTTGTATTATATATATGAAAGTTGATTGATTACAGAGAATAAATAACAACAAAAATTCTCTATGTCTATAATCCGTCAATCAGCCGTCACCTCATGTACGAGGTTATCTATTCTATTTATAGGCAGACAAGATGCCTTTTACAAAATGACTAAACTACCCCTGACCTATTACATCCGAACTAGTCTAAGTCTTGATCCGCATCTTTGCTTGTTCATCCGCATTGACAAATGCAGATGAGTTAACTTGATCAGCATTTCTTCACTTGATCATCCGCATTAGTATGTTGGTCATCCGCATTGGTTAATGCGGAAGAACAAATACTTATGCGCATTTGTTTGGTCATCCGCATCTGTCAAATACGGATGAGGAAAGTCTTGTTCGCATTAATACTTGGTCTTCCGCATTTGTCAATGCGGAAGAACAAATACTTGTCCGTATTTGTTTTATGTCTTCCGCATTGACAAATGCGGAAGACAACACTTGGTTTTACTGAGAAGGATCTTCATCTGCATTTCTTCTTCGAATTGTGGGATTCCATCAAAGAAATCATCAAATCACCCATTGAATTGACATGTATGATCCTTTCAGGGTGCAACATACCATCAGCTGAAGGTTAAAGAACAAGATGTTCCTAAAACAACTTTTCATACATGTTATGGACACTACGAGTTTCTCGTTACGTCTTTTGGTTTGACCAACGCGCCAGCTGCCTTTATGGACTTGATGAATCGAGTGTGTCGGCCGATGTTGGATAAATCAGTGATCGTGTTGATTGATGATATCCTGATTTATTCAAAGAGTGAGGAGGAGCATGCCTATCACATTCGAGAGGTGTTGGAGACGCTGAGAAGGGAGAAGTTGTATGCTAAATTCTCCAAGTGCGCGTTTTGGTTGCGTGAGGTTCAGTTTTTGGGTCACGTAGTGAATCCCAAGCGGATTATGTGGACCTAGCAAAGGTGGAGGCGGTGATGCAATGGAAGTCACCAAAGATGCCATCCGAGATCCGCAGTTTCTTGGGTTTGGCAGGTTATTACAGAAGATTTATTCAAGACTTGTTAGGATCAGCGATCTAAGTTTGATTAATTAGAGTAGATTGCAGCGGAATACGATCAATGAATTAAACAATTTTGCAAGAACACAATTGATATTCAATGGAATAGTGCACGGTTATAGAAAGAGAGAGAATTCTGTAAAAGGAATATTTTCATCCATACGCTTTCATGGTGGCTTCAAGTCACAGTTACAATTAGGTCAACAATCCTTATATAAGGAATGTGACGTCTAATGATGTCACTTGATAGTGACCTTTAACAGATTTATACAAACTACTGAAACAATGCAAACTACTGAGAATGTTCTCAACAACTGATCACATCTCAGAGAATGCTAAGTACAGAAACATAAAACTACTGATCTAAAACTACTGAAACTATAAACTACTGAAACTATAAACTACTGAAACTATAAACTACAAGTACTGAAAGGAAAACCATCACAACTACTGAAGTTAATAACTTCAGCTGTTGTGACAACTACTGATCACTCTGGTCTTCAGTCTTTGTCTTCAGTCTTTGTCTTCAGTACTTTACTTTCAGACTTTGTCTTCAATAGAAGTCTTTAGATTTTGTCTTCAGACTTTGTCTTCAGACCTTGTAATCAGCTGATGTCTTCAGCTGTTGTAATCTTCTTCAGCAGTTGTAATGTCTGTGGGACTGTTGGAGCATATATAGTCATATATAGTGTGTCCGTCGCTTGTCGAATAGTCTAGGCTTAATGTAATACACCTGATATGTTGTAAACACATGAAACTGGGTCATTCGTAGGAGCATATGCAAATGAGACTCAGTCGTACGACTGAGCCATGCTAATGGACCAGCCGTGCGACTGAGAGATACGATTGGGACATTCGTAAGACTGAACCATACGCATGGTCCAGTCGTACGATTGGACCATACGCATGGTCCAGTCGTACGATTGGACCATACGCATGGTCCAGTCGTACGATTGGACCATACGCATGGTCCAGTCGTACGATTGACCATACGCATGGTCCAGTCGTACGATTGGACCATACGCATGGTCCAATCGCACGAATGGGCCCAGTCGCATCTGACATGGGCCGAGGCCTATATATACCAGTTTTAATGTGTAGAGAGGAAGGGGGTTGAGATAGGAGTCTGCCCGGAGCCTACGGCTGCCGGATGAGAGGGGAGATCATGCTCGATCTTCCCCTTGCCAAGAGTCTTGATTCTTATGTTGTAACGAACTTGTAATCGTTAGGTTTTATCAATAAAACCATTCAATTATAGTTCGTATTATTATTTGACTTTTTGGTTTGTGCTGTTGTTTATCCTTCCGTCTAGGACATGCTCGGATGTTTACCGATCCAGCGACTTCAAGGGGGAATTTGTTAGAGCATATATAGTCATATATAGTGTGTCCGTCACTTGTCGAATAGTCTAGGCTTAATGTAATACACCTGATATGTTGTAAACACATGAAACTGGGTCATTCGTAGGAGCATATGCGAATGAGACTCAGTCGTACGACTGAGCCATGCTAATGGACCAGCCGTGCGACTGAGAGATGCGATTGGGACATTCATAAGACTGAACATAAGAATGGTCCAGTCGTACGATTGAACCATACGCATGGTCCAGTAGTACGATTGGACCATACGCATGGTCCAATCGCACGAATGGGCCCAGTCACACCTGACATGGGCCGAGGCCTATATATACCAGTTTTAATGTGTAGAGAGGAAGGGGGTTGAGATAGGAGTCTGCCCGGAGCCTAGGGCTGCCGGATGAGAGGGGAGATCATGCTTGATCTTCCCCTTGCCAAGAGTCTTGATTCTTATGTTGTAACGAACTTGTAATCGTTAGGTTTTATCAATAAAACCATTCAATTATAGTTCGTATTATTATTTGACTTTTTGGTTTGTGGTGTTGTTTATCCTTCCGTCTAGAACATGCTCGGATGTTTACCGATCCAGCGACTTCACAGGGACTTAGAGGTTTTTCTGAATATTTGATTGGCTAAGTGTGGAAGGGAACTCTGTCTTGGGGAAACTGGACACAGAGCCTTGTCCCAACCATGAAACCTAATTCCCATTGATGAGTCTGTAAGACTCTCTTGCATAGGCCTCAAGGAGAACAACTTGTTCCTCCTTGGTGAGTTCTTCTGCTTCTCCCTTAAAGAAGAACTCAGGCCCATAATATTCAGACAGATATTTAACTGTCTTCCCATTCTTCAACTCAACAGTTCTGATCTCTCTGTATGCGAATTCATCTGGGTGAGAGCCTTCAAGCAGCAACTGGAGTTCACTCTTTTGAAGATCTTCAAGTTTCTTGTATAACAACCCCTTCTTGATCATTTTGTTCTCAAGTATAGATTGAGAGGTTGTCTTTGAGTTATGTGCTCTCTTGAATTCTTCAATAATTTCCCAGGGTGAGACTACCATAGCCAAACTAATTGTAGCATTCAAAGTCTTTTTCACTTGGCCATGATATCTGCTTGGTATGTTTTTCTTATGAATTCTGGAACTTACCCTGGGGTCTGGCCAAATCCTCACTCTTTCTCTTTGATGTTGGAATGTATGCCTAAGAGTGTACAGCCTCAGAGCTTGTTTCTTCATTTCTTGAATGGATGAGGACTGAGGGAAGTCCTTGTCAACCATTTTCAGAAATTGCTCATCATGCTGTTTCTGCTGTTCTGCTTCTTCAATCTCTACTTTCACTATTTGCATTTGCAGGTCAGGTGTAATCATCTGCTGACTTCTGAGCTCAAGTGTTTTAATTTTGAGAACAGCAGAGATTGGCAGACTATCTTCATTAGCATCATCATCATCTTCTTCTTCTACCCTCAACACCCTTCTCCTCCTTCTGGGTGCATCACTGGGTGTGGTTTGAGATGGTTTTTGAGGTAATGGAGTTGGTTTTGTGGGTTGAGTTGTGAGTGGTTTTGGTTTAGGGATAGAGTTTGCAGGTTTTGGAGTTGGTTGATTATGAGTTGGAGTTAGGGAAGGCTGATCTAGCATTTTTGTGGTAAGTTTGGCTTTGGAGAGCTTGGCCATATGTGTTCTCTTCCCAACACCTGCCTCATCCAATGCTTCTATAATCAACCCCTTATTGAATGCTTCAGAAGAACAGATTTTGGTGGTTATTGCCAGAATACTGTCTTTGGTCCATGATTTAATCTCAATCAATGATCTTCCTAAGTATTTTGCAATAAATCTGATCATTATCTCCAACCTTTCCCTATCCATGACACTATAACTAGCCCATCTTTCTTGTATTTCCTTAACTTCCAGCCTTCTGATCTCAGTATCTAAAGTGGCTGTATCAAAGCCCTGTCTAAAGAGTTGGTCTATTATTCTGTCCATAGATCTGTTGTGAGCTTCATCAGCTTCTTTAACCAGATCTTCTAAGGATTTCTCTTCAACAGGCTCTTGTGTTTCAGCACTTTTCTTTCGTTTATAAGTGATCAGTTGTTTCTCTTTCTCTAGCTCCTTTTCTTTTGTTGTTGTTCTCATCAACCACTCTCTTTCTCTTTCTTCTTTTACTGCCTTAGACTCCCCCTTTTTAGATGCATTGGGTTTAGCGGTTTGAATGGCAGAAAGTGACTTGTGCACAGCATCATCAAACAAGTGTTTGTAGATTTAAGGAGATCCTCTCATCAATGGGTTTATGTACAATCTCAGTGATGATGGGAGTGATTAGAGGTAGGTGTTTTGAAAGGTAGCAACCATCTGCTCAGAGGGGTTCTGTCCCTGAGAGTTGGTGCTAAATGTGACATCCGTCACCTTAAGGTCCGTCGAACGACATAAATAACCATAGAATTATTTAATTATTCTTCCTTTTCTTCATGAACTCCTGCTTTAAGGAATCATGTCTGCTTTATTTTCTCTTGTGCCTGTACTTCCTCCGAGAACGTGTGCTAAGCATAAACCTTTTATAAATTTCATCACCATTACCACCAATTATATCATTTTTAAATTTCAACCATTGTCATTAATAAAACCATTTTAGACTATCAATTACCATTAAACACGCTTTTAACCTTAATATAACGAACATTTTAAGGTCGTAATCAACAGAAACAAATTTTGGGGAACTCGAGGGTTAAGTGCAGGGACTAAACTCACCATTTTGCAAACTGGGTTGGGTATATAAGCCCATGCTCCAGCCCTTAATCTCATTTCATCTTCATCTTCTTCATCCTCTTCACCTTCTTCTTCACATCTTTTTCATTCTAGCACCTAATCCAACCCGCTTGGTCTTGTTCTTGTCGTCTAGACTCCATCTACGGCCTAGTCTACTCTATTCTAGCAGGTAGACGACCTTGGTTGTCCCTTTCCTTGCTTATTCACGGCTGTCCAAACTAGGGTTTCAGGTGTTCGGGTTCAACTCGAACACATGAGGTCGTGTGGGTGCGTGTGAGGTCTTTCTGCTTGTGTTTCATGTTTATGTATGTTTGTAGAGTGTTTCTGGAAGTCCTTGTTGTGTAAAACCCGTGCTCGGAGCAGCCGAAGGCCGCTCTACACTTCTGCAGTCGCGAACCTGCAGTTCAGGCGACTGGGTCTATAATGCGACTGAGCCGTGCGACTGGGTGAGTCGTGCGACTAAGTCATGCAATTGTATCTTTCGGGCAACTGAATCGTGCGACTAGGGATGTCAGGAAACTGGGTTGTGCGATCGAATTAATGTGTGTGCGATTGAGTCAATGCGGATGAGTGTGTGTGCGATTGAGTCAGGTCACCGACTGAATGTACGCAATTGTGCGTGTTTCGCACGAATGGAGTCCAATCGCACGAATGAAGGTTCAATCGCATGAAAGTAGCTAATTCGCACGATTGAAGGTTGTTTCGTGCGCATGGAGGTTGGGTCGTGTGAATGTGTGTTGTGTGGTACGACTGAATGCCAGTCATGCGAATGAAGACTCAATCATACGAATGAAGCTGATTCGTACGATTGAAGGTTGATTCGTACGGATGGAGCGTTGAGTCGAGCGTCTGGTCCTGTTGTGTGACTGATGATGTTGAGTGTGAATTTCCCCTTGAACGTCTGATGATGATAAGGTAACATCAGTAAAAGTGTCATTGCTTGACCATAAAGATTAAAGTCAAAGCTATCAACATGCACATACTATTTCAATTGAAAACAACCTAACATTTTACAATTATCAACAATCCAATTGGAACTCCAAATACTTAACAAGTGTTATCTTTCATAACCACGAGATCATATCACGGATGTCATAAGCAATGACGAATACTCGTAGTACTTGGATCTACATAAGATCTGATACGTGTGTCCGCTTGTGTGTGTGTGACCCATGACCGAACCAATACAACCCAAACCGACCAAACATTACTATACGCTTTATACACATCATTAATGCTTAACAATAACTGTCAATAGGTATTTGACTGTTCTCTGCATACAACTGTTGGGAATCTCGATCATTCATACCTACCACTAAACATGTGAGTTTCGTGGCCCCTTTTTGTGCTTATACTACCTTGCAAACATTTACAAACATAGGGGAAAAGTATGCTCGCCCGTTTTCTATGCTGTACAACATACATACAATTTACATACTTGAAATCAACGTGCTACTGTTTTGTGGGTATTTATCTCATACATGCTTGAGTCTGCTTTGTGGTTCTTTCTTACAACCATTTAATTCCAGTGTGGAATCGACGGTTAGGTATTGGTAGTACTACTAGGTTGACACCCCCACCCAGGTGTTGGTATACTAGTTAGTACCAACAAAAGCCAGGAACGGGCCTTGGGTGAATATATTCCGACAAGATTCTTTGTGTACGTCATAGGTTTGGTTGTAAAGCTCTTGTCATATGATTTTGCTTACTTATAACTGTATGCACGGTATTCTGCAACAACTTTATACAACATCAATTACTTATTTACTTTAACCTGCGAACTCACCAACAATTTGTTGACCATTTTGAGCATATCTCTTCAGGTGATCATGCTAGCTGAGGTTCTAGGTGTGCTACCTTAGTGGAGACCCTAGGATGCATTTTCGGGCCAAACTTGTCATTTTGAAAACAATCGATGTATCTATTTCAAACAACATTATACTTTGTAACTTGTTCCCGTGTTGTGGGAATTGCATACAATGTTATCATCTATGTATTATGATTTATGTACATGTTTATGCTTATGGCTATGTGTCGTGAATACTGACTAAACACGACACAAGTCCCCTTGTTGTCGGGTGTCGTCATGACACGCTTTATCATTGTTATTATTGCATCTGTATCGCTTACCATGTGTTATGATGATTCCCGTCTCGTTACGCCCCCGTTTTTCCGCTCTTAGCGGGGGTGTGACAGACTGGTATCAGAGCCATTGGTTATAGAGAATTAGGCAATACACTTGACCTAGACTATAACCTAGGAACCTTCATGTAGATTTGCATGCCAGGGTTGCGTGCATTTGTATCTCATACGTGTTCCTTAATACTTGTTCGATTAACTATCTGTTTCGTGATCATTTCACCCGTGAGGGAGCCCTTGTGCTCACTCTTTACGGGATGTTTATATTGGATCTTCGTTTCCCTCTGCGCACCGAGTTGCTTTATCAATCCGGGTATTGAACCCAAAGAGATCTTCATAGATCATGCTATTGCGTTTGACCTTAAGCACTGGGATTTACCCCGAGGAGGTTATGTCTGAGACCTCGAGAGAGAGGAAATAGGCAACCTCTGCTAGACTAAACTTGATTTCATGCATGGACATGCCATCATTATGATGGACTACTGTTTTTGGACATTACTTATACATGGTGTGAGAAATTTACGATTTGTATGCGATGTGTGACAACCATAAGTATGGTCTTAACCGGAAAGTTGAGCTTAATGTGACATGGATAATGTGTCCTGCAATGGTTAAAACTTATGCATTTGCTATTCTTATGATTAGAACATGCCGCCTCGAAGAGTTACTGCAGCAACAGTGGCGGAAGTGAAGCCCCGAGAGGCAGAGGCAGAGGTAGAGGTAGAGCACTGAGAACAAGTGATGGTCCTACCAATGTCACTACGGAGCAGGAAACGCTGATATGGCAGCCTTAATCGCTCAACAGCTGGCCGCACTAATTCCGAATATCGTGGCCCAAGTGAGCGATGCTCTTCAGAATTCTCACCCCCACGGGGATGGTGGCCATGATAACAAGGATAACGGGAACCCGACTGGGAACGAAAGCAATCAGGAGACCGGAAATGGTGGTACAGTCGGTAATGAAACTAGAATTGTGAATGTTAGACGGGGATGTTCATACAAGGAATTTGTGGCTTGTAAACCACGAGAGTTTGATGGCAAAGGTGGAGCCATAGCCTGACCAGATGGCTTGAAAAGATGGAGGCCGTGATCGACATCAGTGAATCCTCGATAGTTAAAGGATTAAGTACGCCACTTGCTCACTACAGGGCAAGGCACTAACGTGGTGGAACACTCAGATTCAGGCTAGGGGAAGAGAATCGGCGATGCAAATGTCGTGGGATGAGTTCAAGGCCCTAATCACCGAGGTGCTATCCTCTCAATGAGATGCAAAAACTTGAGCATGAGTTCTGGAATCATGCCATGGTGGGGGCTGGGCACGCAGCTTACACCGATCGTTTTCACGAGCTAGCAAGGTTGGTTCCGCATCTAGTCACCCCGGAATCAAAAAGGATAGAGAGGTACATTTGGGGACTTGCGCCTCAAATCCGGGCTATGGTAATCGCTACTGCTCCTACTACTATTCAGAGCGCGATTCTGAAGGCTGGCGCTCTAACTGATGAAATGGTGAGAACAAGGGTATTGGGCAGGGGAGCAGAGAAAAGGAAAGAAGTTGGGGAAACGAGCCGGTCGAGTGCTGGGAAATTCGAGAAAAGGGCCAAGACAACCAAATTTTGTGGCCGTGACCCAGGGCAGGCGAGAATATATGGGTTCGCACCCCCGATGCGATAGGTGCAACTTTCATCATCCCCCAGCTATGCCGTGCTGGGTGTGCGCTAACTGTAGACGCCCGGGACATTTAGCAAGAGACTGCAGAACAGCGCCGAATATGGTCGCACCAGTCAACGCGGTTAACCCCGCCGGGAACGCCAGGGCTGTTATGAGTGTGGAAGCCTTGATCACTACTGGAACATGTGCCCCAAACTGAATCGGGCATCGGGCCAACAAGGGAACAACCAGCATCAGACTATGGCTATAGCTGGAAATCAAGGCCCGACAAACCAGAGGAACGCGGCTCGGGGACGCGCTTTTGTCATTGGAGCCAATGATGCCCGTCAGGAACCAAATGTTGTCACGGGTACGCACTTACTCAATAATCACTTTGCATCTGTATTATTTGACACTGGAGCAGACAATAGCTTTATATCTTCTGAATTTGTGCAATTGCTCGATTTGAGTCCTAGTAGGCTAGAAACTAGCTACTCTGTAGAAATGGCCAATGGTAGGATTGTTCAGGCCGACGAGATTATTAGAAAGTGCTTGATAATATTAGAGAATCACGCCTTCGATATAGACTTGAAACCCTTCGAGTTAGGAAGTTTCGACGGATTGTGGGAATGGATTGGTTGTCGAAACACAGAGCCGAGATTGTCTGTCGGGACAAGGTAGTGCGAATCCCTATGTCAGACGGGGGAGTACTTAGAATTCAAGGAGAAAGAGAGGGGAGAAACTTAAAGCTTATTTCCTGCATGAAAGCACGCCGGAGTTTACGAAAACAGTGCTACTCTTTTCTGGCTCATGTGGTGGAAAAGAAGGAAGAGAAGCAGAAATTGGCAGATATCCCCGTAGTGTGGGATTACCCAGATGTATTTCCTGATAACTTGCCTGGTTTGCCTCCTCCATGGCAGGTGGAATTTCGTATTGAGTTGGTTCCTGGAGCTACACTGGTAGCAAAGACACCGTATCGGTTGGCACCGTTTGAAATGCAAGAGTTATCTAGCCAGTTACAGGAACTACTGGAGAAGGGTTTTATTTGGCCGAGTCACTCGCCTTGGGGAGCACCGGTGTTATTTGTCAAGAAGAAGGATGGGTGTTCCGTATGTGCATGGGACTACCGTGAGTTGAACAACTAACTGTGAAGAATCGGTATCCTCTCCCCAGGATGACGACCTGTTGATCAGTTACAAGGAGCTTCGTATTTTTAGATCGACCTTCGATCTGGATATCACCAACTAAGGGTTTTCGAGGAGGACGTACCGAAGACAGCGTTTAGAACTCGTTATGGGCACTATGAGTTCTTGGTCATGCCGTTCGGATTGACTAACGCACCAGCTGTGTTCATGGACCTTGATAAATGGGTGTGCAAACCTTACTTGGATATGTTTGTGATCGTATTCATGACGACATATATCTACTCTCGATCGAAAGAGGATCATGAAGAACACCTTCGGGCAATACTGGAACTGTTAAGAGAAGAGAAACTTTTCGCCAAGTTCCCGAAGTGTGAATTCTGGCTGCGAGAGGTGAAGTTTTTGGGTCATGTGGTTAACAAGGACGGGATTCATGTAGATCCGGTAAGATCGAAGTGGTAAAGAAATGGGATACACCCCAGACACCTTCAGAGATACGACAGTTCTTAGGATTAGCCGGATACTATCGTCGTTTCATTGTGAACTTTTCAAAGATCGCTGAACCGTTGACGTTGCTCACTCAGAAAGACAAGAGGTTTGATTGGGGAGATGCACAAGAACGGGCGTTCCAAACGCTGAAAGATAAGCTGTGCAATGCACCGATATTGTCCCTCCCAGACGGAACTGATGATTTTGTGTACTGTGATGCTTCATATCAAGGGTTGGGATGTGTACTAATGCAGAAAGATAAGGTGATTGCCTACGCTTCGCGACAACTTAAGGTGCACGAGAAGAACTACACGACTCATGATCTTGAGTTGGGCGCTGTAGTATTCACACTTAAAATATGGAGGCATTACCTGTATGGAACCAAATGCATCATATACACAGATCATAAAAGCCTTCAACATATTCTGGATCAGAAGGAACTCAATATGCGACAGCGACGCTGGGTAGAGCTTCTTAGTGACTACGATTGTGAAATCCGGTATCATCCAGGGAAAGCTAATGTGGTGGCTAATGCTCTAAGCCGCAAAGAACGCATGAAACCACTACGTGCTCGAGCTTTGGGATTGACCATTCAAACAAATTTGAAAGCTCAGATCCAAATTGCACAAAGTGAGGCGTTGAAAGAAGAAAACCTTGCGGGAGAAGAATTCCGAGGGTTGGATAAACAACTGATGTGCAAGGACGATGGCGTACAGTACTTCGTGGACCGTATATGGGTACCCAAGTGGGGAGGTGTACGTACGTTGGTCATGGATGAAGCACATAAGATGCGATATTCTATTCATCCTGGCGCAGACAAGATGTACCACGATCTCAAAGATTTGTACTGGTGGCCAGGCCTAAAGAAAGACATTGCCACGTACGTCAGCAGATGCTTGACATGCTCGAAAGTTAAAGCCGAACATCAGAAACCATCAGGACTGTTACAGCAACCTGAGATTCCCAAATGGAAATGGGAGAACATAGCCATGGACTTCATTACCAAATTCCCTCGAGCAAGCAACGGGCATGACTCGATATGGGTCGTAGTGGATCGAATGACGAAATCAGCACACTTCTTGCCAATCCGAGAAGACTACAAAATGGACAAGTTGGCGAGATTATACATAAAAGAGGTCGTGACAAGACACGGAGTGCCGGTGTCAATCATATCCGACCGTGACGGCCGATTCACTTCGTGATTTTGGCAAACACTACAGAAAGCGATGGGCACTCGATTAGACATGAGTACCGCCTATCACCCTCAAACAGATGGCCAAAGTGAACGAACCATACAAATGCTAGAAGACATGCTGAGAGCGTGTGTAATCAACTTTGGTGGTAGTTGGGATACTCATTTGCCATTGATTGAGTTCTCTTACAATAACAGCTACCACACCAACATTGGGTGTGCTCCGTTCGAAGCGTTGTACGGAAGGAAGTGTAGATCACCCGTTTGTTGGGACGAGATTGGTGAAAGTCAGTTAACAGTCCCGGAGATCATCCAGGAAACAATCGACAAGATCTTCCAAATCAAAGATAGGCTGAAAGCCGCTAGAGATCGCCAAAAGAGCTACGCCGACAATCGTCAAAAGCCTCTAGAATTCAACGTTGGGGACCGAGTGTTACTCAAAGTCTCTCCTTGGAAAGGAGTTGTTCAGTTTGGAAAGAAAGGGAAGTTAGCCCCAAGATAAATTGGACCATTCGAGATTACAGAAAGAATTGGTCCAGTGGCTTACCGATTAAGGTTACCACAAGAACTCAACGGTGTGCATGATACTTTCCATGTGTCGAACCTCAAGAAGTGTTTGGCTGATGAATCACTTCACATACCCATTCACGATATCAAAATCGACAAAAAGCTTCATTTTATTGAGGAACCCATTGAGGTCATGGATCGTAAGGTCAAACAGTTGAAGCGCAGCTGAATACCAATTGTTCGCGTAAGGTGGAATTCAAAACGAGGGCCAGAGTTTACATGGGAACGGGAAGATCAAATGAAACTCAAATACCCACACCTATTCGTGGATGACACTCTTGGACCTAACTCCAGCTGAATTTCGGGACGAAATTCTCTCAACTGGGGGATACTATGACATCCGTCACCTTAAGGTCCATCGAACGACATAAATAAGCATAGAATTATTTAATTATTCTTCCTTTTCTTCATGAAATCCTGCTTTAAGGAATCATGTCTGCTTTATTTTCCTTGTGCCTGTACTTCCTCCGCGAACGTGTGCTAAGCATAAACCTTTTATAAATTTCATCACCATTACTACCAATATATCATTTTTAATTTCAACCATTGTCATTAATAAAACCATTTTAGACTATCAATTACCATTAAACACGCTTTTAACCTTAATATAACGAACATTTTAAGGTCGTAATCAACCGAAACAAATTTTGGGGAACTCGAGGGTTAAGTGCAGGGACTAAACTCGCCATTTTGCAAACTTGGCTGGGTATATAAGCCCATGCTCCAGCCCTTAATCTCATTTCATCTTCATCTTCTTCATCCTCTTCACCTTCTTCTTCACATCTTTTTCATTCTAGCACCAAATCCAACCCGCTTGGTCTTGTTCTTGTCGTCTAGACTCCATCTACGGCCTAGTCTACTCTATTCTAGCAGGTAGATGACCTTGGTTGTCCCTTTCATTGCTTATTCACGGCTGTCCAAACTAGGGTTTCGGGTGTTCGGGTTGAACTCGAACACATGAGGTCGTGTGGGTGCGTGTGGGTGCGTGTGAGGTCTTTATGCTTGTGTTTCATGTTTGTGTATGTTTGTAGAGTGTTTCTGGAAGTCCTTGTTGTGTAAAACCCGTGCTCGGAGCAGCCGAAGGCCGCTCTACACTTCTGCAGTCGCGAACCTGCAGTTCAGGCGACTGGGTCTGTCATGCGACTGAGCCGTGCGACTGGGTGAGTCGTGCGACTGAGTCATGCGATTGTGTCTTCGGGCGACTGAATCGTGCAACTAGGGATGTCATGCGACTGGGTTGTGCGATCGAATGAATGTGTGTGCGATTGTGTCAATGCGGATGAGTGTGTGTGCGATTGAGTCAGGTGACCGACTGAATGTATGCGATTGTGCGTGTTTCGCACGACTGGAGTCCAATCGCACGAATGAAGGTTCAATCGCACGAAAGTAGCTAATTCGCACAATTGAGGGATTGGTTTGTGCGCATGGAGGTTGGGTCGTGCGAATGTGTGTTGTGTGGTACGACTGAATGCCAGTCATGCGAATGAAGACTCAATCGTACGAATGAAGCTGATTCGTACGATTGAAGGTTGATTCGTACGGATGGAGTGTTGAGTCGAGCGTCTGGTCTTGTTGTGTGACTGATGATGTTGAGTGTGAATTTCCCCTTGAACATCTAATGATGATAAGGTAACATCAGTAAAAGTGTCATTGCTTGACCACAAAGTTTAAAGTCAACGCTATCAACATGAACATACTATTTCAATTGAAAACAACCTAACATTTTACAATTATCGACAATCCAAGGAACTCCAAATACTTAACGAGTGCTATCTTTCATAACCACGAGATCATTTCACAGATGTCATAAGCAATGACGACTACTCGTAGTACTTGGATCTACATAAGATCTGATACGTGTGTCCGCTTGTGTGTGTGTGCTACCCACGACCGAACCGATACAACCGAACCGACCAAACATTACTATACGCTTTATACATGTCATTAATGCTTAACAATAACTGTCAATAGGTGTTTGACTGTTCTCTGCATACAACTGTTGGGAATCTCGATCATTCATACCTACCACTAAACATGTGAGTTTCGTGGCCCCTTTTTGTGCTTATACTACTTTGCAAACATTTACAAACATAGGGGAAAGTATGCTCGCCCGTTTTCTATGCTGTACAACATACATACAATTTACATACTTGGAATCAACATGCTACTGTTTTGTGGGTATTTATCTGATACATGCTTGAGTCTGCTTTGTGGTTCTTTCTTACAACCATTAATTCCAGTGTGGAACCGACGGTTAGGTATTGGTAGTATACTGGGTTGCCCCCCACCCTGGTGTTGGTATACTAGTTAGTACCAACAAAAGCCAGGAACGGGCCTTGGGTGAATATATTCCGACAAGATTCTTTGTGTACGTCATTAGGTTTCGTTGTAAAGCTCTTGTCATGTGATTTTGCTTACTATAACTGTATGCACGATATTCTGCAACAACTTTATACAACATCAATTACTTATTTACTTTAAACCTGCGAACTCACCAACAATTTTGTTGACCATTTTGAGCATATCTTTTCAGGTGATCATGCTAGCTGAGGTTCTAGGTGTGCTACCTTAGTGGAGACCCTAGGAGGCATTTTCGGGCCAAACTTGTCATTTTGAAAACAATCGATGTATCTATTTCAAACAACATTATACTTTGTAACTTGTTCCTGGGTTGTGGAAATTGCATACAATGTTATCATCTATGTATTATGATTTATGTATCATGTTTATGCTTATGGCTATGCAGTCGTGAATACTGACTAAACACGACACAAGCCCCCTTGTTGTCGGGTGTCGTCATGACACGCTTGTTATCATTGTTATTATTGCATCTCTACCGCTTACCATGTGTTATGACGATTCCCGTCTCGTTACGCCCCCGTGTTTCCGCTCTTAGCGGGGGTGTGACACTAAAAATAGGGGCTGGTTGTGTAGTTAAGTGTGGTGGCTGAGTTTGGGAAACCTTCAAATGAAGGTGCCATATGGGGGTTTATTGGGGCAGATGGACTTGTATCCTGAGACATGTTGGCTAGCAGTTCTTTGAGTCTGCTCACCTCAGTCTCCCGGATGGTGTTGTGGGCTAAGACATCGAAGAAAAAGCCCAGGTCATCATCAGTGTGTGCTGAATCATCTGACCTCCTGATTGAATCAGGATGTACATGTCCTGAGTGTAGATCAGTATATGCATGTGCCCCTTATTCTTGGTTCTGGGGACTCCTGCCTCTGGACTTTGTCCTTCATGGCAGTTGCCTTGGTGAGGTCTTATATATAGTACCAACTTCATCCTGTTCATTTGCTGAATCAGTAGAAGTGGCAGCCTGACCAGAAGTTCTAACCTCCTCTTCTACACTTGGAGATTGAACATTATAACCCCTGTGCTGTGGGTTATCAGCAGCATTTTGGTCCTCCCCCTCAATTTTTGAGGTATCCCAAGTGTGAATTTGTTTCTGGGGAGGGGGTGAGAAGTGCAGCTGACTCAGCAATTAGCAACGATAAGAGTTGGGCTTTGAGGGGCGGTTGCAGTGGGAGATAGGTCAGAAGCAGATTGCACCCGGGGCGAGAGGTGCTCTTCAATGGTAACCTTCTCAACTGAGATAGGTTCCAGTAGTGTGGGTTCCCCTAGTGGTTGCAACAGGATCCTGTAGAGAGGATACCTGTGCGGTTGCAGAGGTTGAGTCACTAACTAAATGGGGGGTTAGAGCCAGTATATGTTTCCTGTATGGTGGTACAGGGGCATCCTCAGGGGACTCATCTCCCTGAGTAGCCTTTTTGGCTTTTGGGTTTTGGTTTTGTGGGGACTTTGGATCTAGAGGTGGAGGTTGTGGGTTCCCTCTGCTTGGGTTTGAGCAGGCGGGCAGCCCCTTTGAGAGTGGGGTCAGAGTTATGTCTGGAGTATACCTCAGCTAAGACAGCTGGAGCAGGGACTCCAAGACCAACAAGGCCATCAGAATTTAATTGATTTAAAAATATGGCCATCAGAAATCTGGGATATAATAGCCATCTGTTTGACACAGGTTTCTGAGCCAGATCCTTAAGTTCCATAAACACTATCTCAGAAAAATTTAGATTTTGTCATTCAAGGATAGAGTACAATACCTGTTGCCATCGTGAGGACATCTAATCCCATGAAGATGTCTTTGGAGCAAGGCAGACATTTACCATGTGGAAGATAAGTCTTTCAACATCATGGAAGTTGGGACCAAAAGAACCAATGAGCCAGATCAGAAAAACCTTTAAGTCCCACAAGACATCACAACAACTACTGAAGACTTGATCAGCTGTTTGACAAAGTCTGAAGATCAACAGCTGAAGACTAAGTACTGAAGACTTCAGCTGAAGACCAAAGTCTGAAGATCAACAACTGAAGTCTAAAGTACTGAAGATCAACAGCTGAAGTACAAAGACTGAAGAATCAGCGTGATGACAACAACTGAAGTCAAGAAGTCCAAGTACTGAAGCCTTCAGAGTTTGTCACAATAGCTGAAGAAGCATTCTTCAGTTGTTGTGATGGTTTCGTTCAGTAGTTTATTATTTATTTCAGTACTTGTAAAACGACTGAAGAGCATGTTCTTCAGTCGTTGTTGTTCAGTAGTTCTTTTCAGTAGTTGTAGTGATAGTTAACACTTGGTATTTTTGTAAGAAGATGTCAGCTGTTTGACATCTTCAGTAGTTGTGTTAACTTTCAGTAGTTTGAATAAATCCGTTAGATGTCACTATCAAGTGACATCAGCAGACGTCACATCTCCTATATAAGAGATGTTGACCTAATTGTAGGTGTGACATTTTGCCACCATGAAAGCATATGAATGAAATATTCTATTTGCAGAATCTCTCTCCCTATAACCGTTTACTCTACATTGAATATCAATTGTGTTCTTGTGAATTGTCTAATCATTGTTCGAATTCCGCTGCGATACTCTCTAATCAATCAAACTTAGATCACTAATCCTAACAAATGGTATCAGAGCCAGTTAATCATTGATTGATCTAACAATTGATCATTGAAACTGCTATTCGATATCTATGTTTGATTGAATTAGCATATTTGCAAGAATTGGTTATAGATAATTGAATCTCTGCTGCTTTCGTTATCTACTTTGAGTTTTCTCGTGGTTCAATTTGGTTTGTTGTGTTTTGTTCTAAATCTGTTAAAACTTAATTGAATTTGGTTGAATCTAAGAATGACTACTCCTTCTAATGACCCTCACAATACCGGTTCCTCAACCAAGCCTCCGATGCTGGTTAGGACTGAGTATAACATATGGCAACAAAGAATGCTTCCCACCTGTCTGTTAACAGTTCAGGTTGTTGGACATCTGTGGTACATGGTCCACACAAGCCTATGGTGAACAATCCGGAAACAAATCAATGGTTCCAAAGAAGAAGGAACAATACTCAGATGAGGATCGGAAACTGTTTGAGATTGATGCTAAAGCGCATGGTATTCTGGCCATGGCTCTGCCTAATTAAATCTATTCAGGGCTTATGCATCATGAAACTGCTCATGATCTCTGGAATGCATTGAAGGAGCAATTCGGTGGAACTGATGAGGTCTTAGCAAACAACAGAGAAATCCTTGCCCAACAATATGAGACATTCTCTCATAGGAAGGGTGAGACACTGACTTAACAGTTGAGCGTTTTTCTTGTTTGATCTCTGAGCTAAAAATGGTCAAACATGAATACACCAATAGCCAGATGAACACAGATTCCTCAGATCACTGCCTGAGAGATGGGACACATACACCATTGTCCTACGCTCCAGTGCAAATCTGGATAGCCTATCTCTCACCCAACTCCATGGAAACTGCTTACATTTGAAAGAGAGATAGAGCAGAAAAGGAAACTGGCATCATCAGAAAGCTCACTGATGACTTTGTACCAGGGACACTGCCTTGGTTGGTCATGAGTCAGAATATGCTGCATCTGAAAGTATTATGATGAGCATATAGATTTCTCTTCAAACAGTCCTGATCATGCATTTGTTGGTGTTGATAGTCAGTCTAGCTGTAATAGTGACAACTTGTGCTTCATCATGGATGATCTGAAGGGTATTGCTGATGATGACTTATAAGAGATGGATATTCTAAGCCAATTGGCCTTGGTTAATATCAGATCAAAAATTCTACAAGAGAACTGGTAGGAAATTCCCTGGACTCTCTGGCAAAACCAAGTTGGTTTTGACAAGAGTAAGTTGAGGTGTCATAAATGCCACAGGCTTGGGCACTTTGCAAGAGAGTGTAGATCATCTGGATCTAACTCCTCTGCACCCTTTGTGACCTTTCCAAGTAATATTCAACAAAACAGTGGGCAACATCCTGCTAGTTCTGGTCATCATTCAACCCATATCTCCTGCATATTTTGTCCCTCAGGGTCCAATGTCATATCCTTATCCTTCTATTACATGCCTTAGCCAAATCCTATTCAAGCTCCTATTGCACAACAACCACAAGCATTACCTGAGCCTCTACCATCTCAATCATCTCAATCACAACCTCATCACAGCTTCTTCACCCCTGGTATTGTTGACTGGAGCAGTTTACCAGATGATCTCTCTGGTAATGAGCATTTTATTTGCTGGTGATGGTCAACATGGTGGTGAACATCCTTTTGGGAATCTAGCTCTCATGGCCCTGTAATCTACTGAGAGTTCATGCTCCAATGCATCTTCTTCACAGGTAACCCAGGTATCCTCTGAGGCTAAGGCCAAGCTTTGTTTTGAATCTTGCATAGATGCATTTATCTCTATTAGAGAGGCAAATGTAGCTTTAATAAATCAAAATTTAGAACTTGAGCAAAACCTTTCCAAAAGAAAAGCTGAATATGAGTCTGTTATTAAGGATAAAGATGATGAGATTTATAAGCTTAAATGCCAATTAAATGATGAAAAGGCTAATCTAGATGTCATTCTTGAGGACCATAGAGAACTCAAAGAAAAACTTGCAGTTACCCAAGTTGAGTGTGACCGCTGGGTGTCATCCTGCAAGGGATTTGAAATGCTGCTCAGCAAGCAATCTGCTTCGAATGTGAAGTTTGGAATTGGTTACAACCACATTGCACCACCAACAGATTTTACTCCAAAACCAATAGTAAAATCTGAAGGTGAAAGCAATTTCCAAACCACATCATCATGTGCATCATCTTCAAGTGATCTCCCAAAATCACAAGATGAAGTCAGTGTTGATACCTCAGCAAATCAATTGGCTGATGGGTTAACTACTGATAAGCACATGAAGCTGAGTACTTCAGATGTTGTCCCTCAAAGTACTTCAAGTACTGAAGGGCAAGTTACAACAACTGAAAAGCATTCAAATCAGCTGAAATAAAAGGATTAACAACTGCTGATAAAGAACACTGAAGAACAAGTCTTCAGTTGTTACAGATCCTTCAGTACTAAACAAAAGTATTGAAAGGAGGAAGTACTGAAGGAGGAAAGTACTGAAGAGCCACCTTAAGTAGTTTCCACATCAGCAGTTGATCCATCCAAGATGAAGAATAAGCCATATGAAATATGTGGTAAATTCAATCATCTTTCTGATGAAGTGTTGGTACAAAAAGGGTTCCAATTCAACAAGATAAGCTCATTAAAATCCAGATGGATGAAATGAAACTGAGTTTGAGACCAAGTTTGTACCACAATCATCCATTGTGATAAACCCAAGACTTCAACAAAATCCAAAAAGAAGGATAGGGTTCATCACAAAACAGCTGATAGTGCTCCTAACGATAACATCAGACTAAGTCTGTGAATTTTAAGGAGGAAATGGTGGGTCACACGAACTCATCAAACACAAGTACTGATATGTCACAAGAGCTGAAAGCTTTGGCTACAAATCAGACACAACTTGTTATGGTGGTTCAACATTTGTTGGGGAGAGTTAACCACTAGATGCACCTGTTATCAAACCACTGAAAAGGCATTCCAAGCCCAAATCCAAGGAATCCATTTCAGTACCATCTCCTTCTTCATCAGCTGTTAATCATAAGAAACAAGTTATGGTTACATTGTTGATGAAACAGACCCAAAACAAAAGGTTTGGGTCTCTAAAACCTAACTAGTTACTTTGATGAATGCAGGGTTCTTCAGCATGCCAAAGGAGCATCTGGTATGTGGACAGTGAGGATCTATGCATATGACTGGGAGCAGTTCTCTTCTAATGACTACTCTCAGGAAAGAAGGGATTTGTTTTATTTGGAAATGATGCCAGGGCTACATCATTGGGAAAGGATTTGTGTCTAATGGACAAATCCGGTTTGATGATGTTAACCATGTGGAGAATCTCAAGTATAATCTGAGTGTCAGTCAGATGTGTGATAAAGGGCATGTTGCACTTTTCACAAGCCAGAACTGCAGGATTCTGTCTTCCTATGTTCTGAGGCTGATTGACAAGGTATTGGATGAACATACTCTCCTGAAGGCCAACAAGATTGGAAGAGTATATGCCTTGGATTTGTCAAAGAAGATTGATTTGAAGGGTCATCCATGCCTGTTCTCCAAAGCCTCTCCTCAGAATCTAAACTATGACATAGAAGGCTAGGTCATGTTAATCTTAAAAACATGAATCAACTGATCCATAATAGTTTAGTGAGAGGTCTACCATAAAGGAGTTCCACTGTGATGAAACCTGCACTACTTGTTTAAAAGGAAAACAGCACAAAGTCTCATTCCCTCCTATTGAAGACCTAAGTCCACTGCCTGCTTGCAGTTACTGCACATGGATCTATTTGGTCCTGTGAGAGTGATGAGCATGGCAAAGAAGAAATACTGTCTGGTAATTGGGATGATTACTCCAGATTTGTATGGACTTTCTTTCTGCATTCAAAGGATGAGGTTGCTCAGAAGATTAAAACTTTGTGTTGTATGTTGAAGCAGTATTCCCTATCAGTCAAGTGTATAAGGAGTGACAATGGAACAGAATTCAGAAACCATACACTTGATTTTTTATCTCTCAAAGGGAATCAAGAGGCATTTTAGCATCCCAAGGACTCCAGAACAAAATGGAGTAGTGGAGAGAAAGAACAGGACCTTAATTAAAGCTGCAAGGTCTATGTTGGCTGACTCTGGTTTGCCATTGACCTTCTGGGGTGAAGCTGTCAATACAGCTGCTATGTGCAAAATAGAGTGTTAGTAAATCAGAGGTTATGAAGACTCCATATGAAGTTCTACATCATTTGGCTCCTTTGATTTCATTTTTCAGAGCCTTTGGGTGTCCTTGTTTCATTCTCAACACAAAGGATCAACTCCACAAATTTGATCCTAAGGTGGATGCAGGGTATTTTGTTGGTTATTCATCTACTTGCAAGGCATACAGAGTCTTCAACTGCAGAACAAAGATAGTTGAAGAGACTCTGCATGTGAAGTTTAATAAATCTCCAAAGGACAAGATTCCACAAAACCCTGTGGAGTTATTTGATTTGGACATACTGCATATGTTCCTTATCAACCTCCAGCTGTTGCAGATCATGTGGATAAATCATCTTCTGCAGCATGTCTTCCACCTGGTGGTACTGAAGATGATGATGATATCAGTACTCACCTTTTCAAGTTTAGTGACCAACTACTTGTGTCTACTAAACTTGATGTTCCTGTAGCTTCAGTAGCTCCATCCACAACAAATGCTGATGAGATTTCTGATCCTCTACCTCATTTGACTTGCCATCTACTTGGTTTCAAGAATCTGGATCAAAATCTGCTGCTTGAGCCTGCTACAAACACTTGCAATGATCTCATAGTGTACCAAGAGCTGAAGAATCACCCCATGTCTCAAATCATTGGTGATATCAATGCTGGTGTCTCAACCAGAAGTCAATTGTCTAACTTCTGCTTCTATGCTCTCTTCATCAGTCAGCTAGAGCCAAAGAACTATCATGTTGCTTTGAGAGACAATGGATGGGTTGAAGCCATGCAGCTTGAGCTACTTCAGTTCAAAAAGAAGCAAGTGTGGGAACTGGTTCCTCTACCCCTAGTAAGTGTGCAATAGGCACTAAATGGGTGTTTAGGAATAAAACTGATGAAATGGGCTTATTTTCAGAACAAGGCTAGACTGGTTGTACAAGGGTTTTCTCAAGAAGAAGGTGTTGATTATGATGAAACCTTTGCCCCTGTAGCCAACTAGAGGCAATTAGATTGTTCTTAGCCTATGCTGCATTCCACAATCTTAAAGTTTTTCAAATGGATGTCAAAGTGCATTTTTATATGGTAAAATAAAAGAAGAGGTTTATGTGTGTCAACCACCAGGTTTGGAGGATAATAACATCCTGATTGGGTGCATAAATTGATAAGGCTCTTTATGGGTTGAAGCAAGCTCTTAGAGCCTGGTATGAAACACTTTCCAATTTTCTTCTTAAAAATAATTTCATTAGAGTTCCATAGATAAAACTTGTTTATTAAGAAGGTGGATCAGCATAAGTTACTTGTTCAAATTTATGTTGATGATATTATTTTTGCATCCTCTGATCCCTAGTTGTGTGATGATTTTACATGTTTAATGAAACAAAGTTTGAAATTAGTGCAATGGGAGAATTACAGTTCTTTTTAGGCCTGCAAATCAAACAAAAGGCTGATGGAACCTTTATTCATCAGTCAAAATATACAAAAGATCTTTTGAATAAGTTTGATTTACAAATTGTAAGCCCTGTTCTAATCCCATGTGCAACACCACACAACTGATGCAGATCAGAAAGGTAAAGTTTTGATGAAACACTTTACAGATGTATGATTGGGTCCTTGATGTACCTAACAGCTTCTAGACCAGATATCATGTTTGCAACTTGTGTTTGTGCTAGATTTCAGGCTACTCCTAAAGAGTCTCATTTGATTGCAGTCAAGAGGATCTTTAGATAATTGCAAGGTACACAATCTCTAGGTTTATGGTATTCCACTGGACACTCTTGCAAATTAGTGCGTTTTCTGATAGTGACTATGCAGGGTGTAAGTTAACCAGAAAGTCAACTTCTGGTGGATGTCAATTCTTAGGCAACTATTTGATTTCTTGGCAGAGTAAGAAACAAACATCTGTTGCTACATCCACTGCTGAAGCAGAGTACATTGCTGCTGCAAGCTGTACTTCTCAGAATCAAACATCTGTGGCTTCAGAACCAACTTTTGGATTATGGCATTACAGAGACTAAGACTCCATTATTAATGGACAGTGCTTCAGCTCTTTGCATTGTCAAGAATCCTGTCCAGCACTCTAGGACCAAACTATAGAGATCAGACTCATTTTATTAGGGACTATTTTGAAAAAGGTTTGATTGATCCAAAGTTTGTGCCTAGCGCTGATGAGCTTGCAGACATTTTTACTAAGCCTTTGGATAGTTCAACTTTCCAAAACCTTGTGTTAAGGCTTGTATGCTGCAGCTAGAATAAGTGACAACTACTGATGATCTCAGTAAACAAGTACTGATGATCATTAGTAAACGTCACAATAAGTACTGATTCTGTTACAAACTACTGATGTAGTTATAACTACTGTTGTTAGTAAAAACAGATAAGTACTGTTGTCCTATGAAAGAACTGAAAACAACCAAAAAGACTGATGAGTAAGTGTTGAGGATAGTATGAAACAGCTAAAAAGCTAAGAATTGACGAAAACTACTGACGGAATTTTCTCTTCAGTTGTTTCTAAAACTGCTATTTCATCTTAAACACTGAAGCAAAACCAATGTCTTCAGTAGTTTCACACTACTGATGACTAACACCAAGTCTTCATTCGTTTACAACAACTGATGACAAAACCATGTCTTCAGTAGTTTCACAACTACTGATGACTAACACCAAGTCCTCAGTTGTTTCCAACTTCTGAAGTCAAAACCATGGTTTTTTAGTAGTTTTATAACTACCGATGACTAAACCAAGACTTCAGTTGTTTCAACCTCTAAAGGTTAATACCACGTCATCAGTCGTTTAAAATTACTGATGATTAACACCAAACCCTTCAGTTGCTTTATAACCCTTACCCTATAAATACCTAATCTTACAGAGCTTCATCATCTCAAACCTAACTTCAAAACTCAGAACCTTCTCTCACATTAATGACGATCATGCAGCTTAACCACGACACAACAACTGTGTTGCCTACCTTACCAATCACCTTTCTGGACGAAGTTTGATACTGCAATTGATCTAATGGTCCATTCTCCATACAAAACGGCCTTCCTTATCAATCCTACCATTTATGCCGAATCCCTAAAACAGTTCTGGACGAATGTCACCCTTACCACTGGGGAGAATGACACCGAGTCTCTCCAGTCATTCGTCAACTCCCGAAAGGTGGTCATCACTCCGCGCAATCCTTCACCAAACCTACACCTGGATGATGCCACCTTCCCCGCTGGATATTCAAATGGCATCACTGATCTATCCTTTGCCCAACATGGATACCAGGGTAACCTCAGCGCTTCTACCATCTACTGAGGCATTTCCATGAAGCAAAACGCCTTATTTTTCATATGGTGAATGTCTGCCTAGCCTCGTCTTCGGATCAATGTCAACCAGGTGGCAGCAGGTATTCTTCCCTATCCTTGAGCAACAAAACTTAAATTTTTCTGAAATATTATTTCTTGAACTTAAGGATATGGTCTAAAACCTATTGCTAACCGATGATATTATATCCACGGTTCATAATGGCCATAATAGAGAACCAGCTGAAAGCTGAGGGACTTGTTGGCCTTGGAGTCCCTACCATGGCTGTATTGCCTGAAGTATACTCCAGGCACAACTCAGACCAGTCACTCAAACAGGCTGCCAGCTGCGAAAACCACGCAGCTGGAACCCACAGCCACCACCTCCAATCCAAAGTCCCCACCAAACCCAAACACAAGAAACCCAAAAAGGCTGCTCATAGAAATGAGTCCCCTGAGGATGCCCCTGCAACGCAAACGCAAGATATATCTACTGGCCATAACCCCCCAGTAGATACATGTACTCACCCACCCTCAACCGCTCAGGCTTCCGCTCAACATGAGCCTGTATCAACCACATTTGGGGCACCTATACATCTGGAACCTTCCTCATTTGAGGAGGTTACCATTGAAACGCACCACTCTCCCCGAGTGCATACTGCCTTCACACCATCTCCAACTAGAACCGCCCCCTTAAAGTCCTACCATAATAGTTGCAAAAGTGTTGACTCAGTTGCATTCCTCACCCCCTCCCCAGATACCAATCAAAACTGGGATAGCCTCAACCATTGAGGGGGAGGACCAAAGTGCTTCTGATAACCCACAGCACAGGGGTTACAATGTTCAATCTCTAAGTGTAAAAAAAGAGATTCGAACTTCTGGTGAGGCTGCCACTTCTCCTGCTTCAGCAAATGATCAGGTTGAAGTTGGTACCATCCATAAGACCTCACCAGAGGCAACTGCCGATGAAGGACATAGTCCTGAGGTAGGAAGTCCCTAGTACCAAGAACAAGGGGCACATGCTATTATTGATCTACACTCAGAGCATGTACATCCTGATTCAATCAGGAGGTCAGGTGATTCAGCACAGACTGATGATGACCTGGGCTTTTTCTATGATGTTCTAGCACACAATACCATCCTAGAGCATGAGGTGAGCAGACTCAAAGAGCTGCTTGACAACATGTCTTAGGATCAAAGACCATCTACCAGACAAACCCCACAGATGGAACCTTCAATTGAAGGTTTACCAACACTGAGCCTACACACATAACTGAGCCACCAGCCTCTGCTTTCAGCACCATCTCTCAGGGACAGAACCCCTTTGAGCAGATGGTTGCTATCTTTCAAAACTCCTTACCTCTCATCACTCCCATCATCACTGACATAGTGCATAAAGCCATTGATGAGAGGATACCTCAAATCTACAAACCCTCATTGATGATGCTGTTCATAAATCTCTTTCTGCCTTCCAAACCCCTGATTCCAATGCAACCACAAAGGGGAGACTGCAAAGTCAAAGGCAGTGAAAGACAAGAAAAGAAAGAGAGTTGATGCTGAGAAAGAGCCTGAAAAAGAGAAACAACCTGAGAAAGAAAAGGAGGTTGAGAAAGAACTGATCTCAGAATAGTTATTACATATAAAAGAAAGAAAAGTGCTGAGTCAAGAGCTGATGAAGAGAAATCATTAGAAGACCTTGTTAAAGATGCTGATGAAGTTCATAGCAGATCAATGGATACAATTATAGATCAGCTATTTAGACATGGTCATGACACAACCACATTAGACTCTGAGATTAGAAGGCTTGAAATAGAAGAGATACAATCAAGATGGGCCGGTTATAGTGTGATGGAAAGGGAGAGATTGGAAATCATGATCAGGTTCATAGCTAAATATCTTGGAAGATCATTGATTGAAATCAAGTCATGGTCCAGGGACAACATCTTGGCAATAACCACCAGATCTGTTCGTCTGAAGTATATACCAAAGGGCTGGTCATTGAAGCTTTGAATGAACCTGGTGCTGGGACCAAGACTGAACTGGTTAAACAATCCAAAGCCTCACTTACATCTAAAATGCTAGAACATCCTGTCAATATTCCCACACCAAAACCACCACAACCACAACCCACTAAACCAATTCCCTTACCCACAAAACCAATAGCCGATGATGTACCCAAAAGAGGAAGAGAAGAGTACTGAGGCTAGAAGAGGAAGAAGAAGATAATGATGAAGATGAAGATAGGCTGCCAATCTCAGCTGTTATACAGTTGCCTAAGGCCATAAGTCACCCTCCAACAATTACTTCTGAATCTCAAAGACAAATTGTGAAAGTGAAGTTCGAAGAAGAAGAGCTTCACAAACACATGATGAGGAATTGTTGAGAAGAGTCGACAAAGCATATGCTGCCACATCTTCAATCATCAATATGAAGAAACATGCTCAGAGATTATACACTCTCAGACACACATTTCAATATCAAAAAGGAGAGTGAGGATTTGGCCTGATCCCAGGGTGTCTCATAGGATTCAAAAGAAAAATATTCCACAGAGATACATTGGCCAAGTAAAGAAGATTGTAGATGAAGTGATCTCTCCAGCCTTTGTAGTATCACCTTGGGAGATCCTAGATGACTTCAAGAAAGCCTATAAAGCTAAAATGACCCCATAAAAGATGCTGGAGAATAAAGTGGTGAAAAAGGGGTTAGTGTATAGGAGGCTTGAGGAAGTTAGAAAGAATGAGATCCAGTTGTTCTTAGAGGGTATTCACCCAGATGATTCGCATATAGAATCATAACAACTGTGGAGCTAAAAAATGGGAAGCAGGTCAAATACCTATCTGAGTACTATGGGCCTGAATCACTCTTTGAAGGAGAAGCAGAAGAGCTTACCATGGAGGAACAAGTAACCTTCATTGAGGCCTATACAAGGGAGTCTTACAGACTCATATTTGGGAAGTAGATCTCATGGATGGGGTAACAGCTCTGTGTCCAGTTCCCCAAGACAGAGTTCCCATCCATCCTTTGCCAAAGAGGTCATTGAGACTTCTTCCCAGGCCTGTGCTTACAAAGGGTCACTTCTGAGCTGATCTAGAAGACAAAAAGACCAATCTTTCTGCCATAATAAGTGGGACATCTTCAATAAGCTTAAAGGTTTTGGCTGTATTGGTTCAGGGGGAGTTTGTTGGACCAAAAGAACCAATGAGCTAGATCAAAAAAACCTTTAAGTCCCACAAGACATCACAACAACTGCTGAAGACTTGATCAGCTGTTTGACAAAGTCTGAAGATCAATAGCTGAAGACTAAAGTACTGAAGACTTCAACTGCTGAAGACCAAAGTCTGAAGATCAACAGCTGAAGACTAAAGTACTGAAGATCAACAGTTGAAGTACAAAGACTGAAGACATCAGCTGATGACAACAACTGAAGTTCAAGAAGTCCAAGTACTGAAGCCTTCAGAGTTTGTCACAACAGCTGAAGAAGCATTCTTCAGTTGTTATGATGGTTTCCGTTCAGTAGTTTTATTATTTATTTCAGTATTTGTAAAACGACTGAAGAGCATGTTCTTCAGTCGTTGTTGTTTCAGTAGTTTCTTTTCAGTAGTTGTAGTGATAGTTAACACTTGGTATTTTAGTAAGAAGATGTCAGCTGTTTGATATCTTCAGTAGTTGTGTTAACTTTCAGTAGTTTGAATAAATCCGTTAGATGTCACTATCAAGTGACATCAGCAGACGTCACATCTCCTATATAAGAGATGTTGACCTAATTGTACGTGTGACATTTTGCCACCATGAAAGCATATGAATGAAATATTCTATTTGCAGAAATCTCTCTCCCTATAACCGTTTACTCTTACATTGAATATCAATTGTGTTCTTGTGAATTGTCTAATTCATTGTTCGAATTTCGCTGCGATACTCTCTAATCAATCAAACTTAGATCACTGATCCTAACAGAAGTGCTTTTTGAGAATGGTTGTAGCACTTAAGTCTCCTTCATACCCGTTGTTGATGAAAGACATATCGATAGTGCCTTTCGGGTATTTGACAACACAGGTGGCATCATGCAAGTTTAGGGTTTCACGAATGATGTCAGGGTTGATTACCACCTTTTTCTGGTTAACCAACAACTGGAGAGTGATTTGGCTATCATTGTCAAAAGTTGTTACAGAGACGTTGGACCAGAATTGGGTTAAGGATTCAGGGTATATGGTAGGATTCAAAAGAAAAGCTATTCGGTATTGGGAATCCACCATAAGATCGATGGCATTATCAAATTTGTTCCAGAAGGCTGATTTCGTGAGGTAGGCAACACAGTTATGTCTAGGTTTAAGTTTCATGGTCGCCATTGTTGAGAGAGAGAAATGATAGAAAACGGCTAATGAAACGTTCGACTATAAGTGCAGGTATTTATAGGATAAGAAAAGGCTGAAAGGAAAACGACTGAAAGTTTTGGTGATGTCATCAGTTGTTTAAAACAACTGAAGACTTGGTTTTAACTATCAGACATTTGAAGACAACTGAAGACTTGGTTTTAGTCATAACTAGTTATGAAACTACTGAAAACCTTGGTTTTATCTTCAGGTGTAGGAAACAACTGAAGACTTGGTGTTAGTCATCAGTAGTTGTGAAACTACTGAAGACATGGTTTTGTCATCAGCTGTTTAAAGTGAAACAGCAGTTTGTGGAAACGACTGAAGAGAAAATTTTCATCACTAGTTGTCGTCAATTCTTAGCCTTTCAGCTGTTTCATACTATCCTCAACACTTACTCATCAGACTTTTTAGTTGTTTTCAGTTGTTTCATAGGACATCAGTACTTATCTGTTTTTACTGACATCAGTAGTTATAACTACATCAGTAGTTGTAACAGAAGTACAGTACTTTTTAAGTAATTTATTCTTCAGTAGTTATTAAATCAACTGAGAATAAAACTTATCGGTACTTATTTGTGACATGTTTACTAATGATCATCAGTACTTCTTTACTGAAATCATCAGTAGTTGTCACTTATTCTAGCTGCAGTATACCAAGCCTTAACACCAGGTTTTGGAAAGTTGAACTATCCAAAGGGTTAGTAAATATATCTGCAAGCTCATCAGCACTTGGCACAAACTTTGGATCAATCAGACCTTTTCAAAACAATCCCTAATAAAATGGTGTCTGATCTCTATATGTTTGGTCCTAGAATGCTGGACTGGATTCTTGACAATACACAGAGCTGAAGCGCTATCCATTAACAATGGAGTCTTAGTCTCTGTAATGCCATAATCCAATAATTGGTTCTAAAGCCAGAGTACCTGAGATGTACAACTTGCAGCAGCAATGTACTCTGCTTCAGTAGTGGATGTAGCAACAGATGTTTGTTTCTTACTCTGCCAAGAAATCAAACAGTTGCCTAGGAATTGACATCCACCAGAAGTTGACTTTCTGGTTAACTTAAACCCTTGCAGATATCTAAAGATCCTCTTGGCTGCAATCAAATGAGACTCTTTACAAGCAGCCTGAAATCTAGCACAAACACATGTTGCAAACATAATATCTGGTCTTGAAGCTGTTAAGTACATCAAGGACCCAATCATACATCTGTAAAGAGTTTCATCAACAGCTTTACCTTTCTGATCTGCATCCAGTTGTGTGGTGTTGCACATGGGAGTAGAACAAGGCTTACAGTTTTGTAAATCAAACTTATTCAAAAGATTTCTTGTATATTTTGCCTGATGAATGAAGGTTCCATCAGCCTTTTGTTTGATTTGCAAGCCTTGAAAGAACTGTAATTCTCCCATTGCACTCATTTCAAACTTTTGTTTCATTAAACTTGTAAACTCATCACACAACTAGGGATCAGAGAATGCAAAAATTATATCATCAACATAAATTTGAACAAGTAGCTTATGCTGATCCACTTTCTTAATAAACAAAGTTTTAGCTATGGAGTCTCTAGTAAAATTATTTTGAAGAAGAAAATTTGAAAGTGTTTCATACCAGGCTCTACGAGCTTGTTTCAACCCATAAAGAGCCTTATCAAGTTTATACACCCAATCAGGATGTTTATTGTCCTCAAAACCTGGTGGTTGACACACATAAACCTCTTCTTTTATTTTTCCATATAAAAAGCACTTTTGACATCCATTTGAAAAATTTTAAGATTGTGGAATGCAGCATAGGCTAAGAACAATCTAATTGCCTCTAGTCTGGCTACAGGGGCAAAGGTTTCATCATAATCAATACCTTCTTCTTGTGAAAACCCTTGTAGAACCAGTCTAGCCTTGTTCTTGACAATAAGCCCATTTTCATTAGTTTTATTCCTAAACCCCATTTAGTGCCTATTGCACACTTACCTGGGGGTAGGGAACCAGTTCCCACACTTGCTGCTTTCGGAACTGAAGTAGCTCAAGCTGCATGGCTTCAACCCATCCATTGTCTCTTAACGCAACATGATAGTTCTTTGGCTCTAGCTGACTGATGAAGAGAGCATAGAAGTAGAAGTTGGACAATTGACTTCTAGTTGAGACACCAGCATTGATATCACCAATGATTTGAGACATGGGGTGATTCTTCTACTCTTGGTACACTATAAGATCAGTGCAAGTGTTTGTAGCAGGTTCAGCAGCAACAGATGTTGATCCAGACTCTTGAAACCAAGTATGAGATGACAATTCAAATGATGTAGAGGATTCAGAAATCTCATCAGCATTTGTTGTGGATGGAGCTACTCAAGCTACAGGAACATCAGGTTTAGTGGAATCAGGCAGTTGATCACTAAACTTGAAAATGTGAGTACTGATATCATCATCATCTTCAGTACCACCAGGTGGAAGACTTACTGCAGAAGAGGATTTATTCACATGATCTGCAACAGCTGGAGGTTGATAGGGAACATATTGCAGTATGTCCAGATCAAACAACTCCACAGGGTTTTGTGAAATTTTATCCTTAGAAGATTCATTGAACTTCATATGCAGGGTTTCCTCAACTATCTTTGTTCTGCAGTTGAAAACTCTGTAAGCCTTGCATGTGGATGAATATCCTACAAAATACCCTGCATCCACCTTAGGATCAAATTTGTGGAGTTGATCCTTTGTGTTGAGAATGAAACAAGGACACCCAAAGGCTTTGAAGAAAGAAATTAGAGGAGCCAAATGATGTAGAATTTCATATGAAGTCTTCATCAACCTCTGATTTACTAAAACTCTGTTCTGCACATAGCAAGCTGTGTTGACAACTTCAGCCCAAAAGGTCAATGGCAAACCAGAGTCAGCCAACATGGACCTTGCAGCTTCAATTAGAGTCCTGTTCTTTCTCTCCACTACTCCATTTTGTTCTGGAGTCCTTGGGATGCTAAACTGCCTCTTGATTCCCTTAGAGAGATAAAAATCATCAAGTGTATGGTTTCTGAATTCTGTTCCATTATCACTTCTTATACACTTGACAGATAGGGAATACTGCTTCTCAACATACAATACAAAGTTTATAATCGTCTGAGCAACCTCATCCTTTGAATGCAAGAAGAAAGTCCATACAAATTTGGAGTAATCATCCACAATTACCAGACAGTATTCCTTCTTTGCCGTGCTCATCACTCTCACAGGACCAAATAGATCCATGTGTAGTAACTGCAAGCAGGCAGTGGACTTAGGTTCTTCAATAGGAGGGAATGGGACTTTGTGTTGTTTTCCTTTCAAACAAGCAGTGCAGGTTTCATCACAGTGGAACTCCTTTATTGGTAAACCTCTCACTAAACTATTATGGATCAGCTGATTCATGTTTTTAGATTTACATGACCTAGCCTTCTGTGCCACAGTTTAGGTTCCTGAGGAGTGGCTTTGGAGAAAAGGCAAGGATGACCCTTCAAATCAATCTTCTTTGACAAGTCCAGGGCATATACTCTTCCAATCCTGTTGGCTTTCAGGAGAGTATGTTCATCCAATACCTTGTCAATCAGCCTCAGAACTGTGGAAGACAAAATTCTGCAGTTCTGGCTTGTGAAAAGTGCAACATGCCCTTTATCACACATCTGACTGACACTCCGTAGATTATACTTGAGATTCTCCACATGGTTAACATCATCAAATCTGATTTCTCCATTTGACACATATCCTTTCCCAATGATGTAACCCTTAACATCATTTCCAAATGAAAGAAATCCCTTCTTTCCTTGAGAGTAGTCATTAAGAAGAGAACTGCTTCTAGTCATATGCATAGTTCTCCACTGTCTACATACCAGATGCTACTTTGGCATGCTAAGAACTTTGCATTCAGCACAAGGAACTAGTTAGGTTTTGAGACCCAAACCTTTTTGGTTTTGGGTCTATTATCATCAACAGATTTAAATGATTAACAACTGATGAAGGTGGAGATGGTGCTGAAATTGATTCCTTGGATTTGGGCTTGGAATACCATTTCAGTGGTTTGATCACAGGTGCATCAAGTTGGTTAACTCTCCCCAACAAATGTTAAACCATCATAACAAGTTGTGTCTGATTTGTAGCTAGAGCTTTCAGCTCTTGTGACACATCAGTATTTGTTTTTGATGAGTTCTTGTGACCCACCATTTCCTCCTTGTAATTTACAGACTTAGTCTGATGTTTATCATGAGGAACACTATCAGCTGTTTTATGATAAACCTTATCCTTCTTTTTGGATTTGGATGAAGCCTTGGGTTTATCAAATTGGGATGATTGTGGTACAAACTTGGTTTCAAACTCATTTTTCATTTCTTCCATCTACTTTTTAATGAGCTTATCTTTGTTGAGTTTGGAACCCTTTTTGTACCAACATTCATCAGAAAGATGATTGAACTTACCACATATGTCACATGGCTTGTTCTTCATCTTGGATTGATCACTGCTGAAGTGGAAACTACTGAAGGTGTGATCTTCAGTACTTTCCTCCTTTTAGTACTTGTGATAAGTACAGAAGGATCTGTAACAACTGAAGACTTGTTCTTCAGCTGTTCTCTATCAGTCTTTAAAGACCCTATGATAGATTCCTAAGTAGTTGTTAATCCTTTATTTCAGCTGATTTGAAATGCTTTTCAGATGTTGTGAATTGCCCTTCAGTACTTTAGGTACTTTGAGGGATAACATCTGAGGTACTCAGCTTCATGTGCTTATCAGTAGTTAACTCATCAGGCAATTGATTTGCTGAGAGGTCAACACTGATTTCATCCTCTGATTTTGGAGATCTTTTGAGGATGATACACATGATGATGTGGTTTGGAAATCACTTTCACCTTCAGGTTTTACTATTGATTTTGGAGTAAAATCTGTAAGTGGTGCAATGTGATTGTAACATACCAAACTTCACATTCGAAGTTGTTTGCTTGTTGAGAAGCATTTCAAATCCCTTGAAGGATGATACCCATCACTCACACTCAACTTGGGTAGCTGCAAGTGTTTCTTTGAGATCTCTGTGGTTCTCAAGAATGACCTCTAGCTTAGCCTTTTCATCATTTAATTGGCATTTAAGCTTATAAATCTCATCATCTTTATTTTTAAGAGCAGACTCATGCTCAGCTATTCTTTTGGAAAGGGCTTGCTCAAGCTCAAGATTTTGATTTATTAAAGCTACATTTGCCTCTCTAATAGAGATAAATGCAGCTATGCAAGATTCAGAACATAGCTTGGCCTTAGCCTAGAGGATACCTGGGTTACCTGTGATGAAGATGCATTGGAGCATGAACCCTCAGTAGACTCCAGGGCCATGAGAACAAGATTCCCAAAAGGATGTTCACCACCATGTTGACCATCACT
Source organism: Flaveria trinervia (assembly GCA_025506515.1). Lineage (NCBI taxonomy): Eukaryota > Viridiplantae > Streptophyta > Magnoliopsida > Asterales > Asteraceae > Flaveria > Flaveria trinervia. Next base: position 49,399,255 of record CM046447.1, read on the forward strand.
AGCAAATAATTGCTCATTACCAGAAGGATCATCTGGTAAACTGCTCCAGTCAACAGCACTAGGGGTGAAGAAGCTGTGATGAGGTTGTGATTGAGATGGTTGAGGCTCAGGTAAAGCTTGAGGTTGTTGTGCAATAGGAACTTGAACTTGATTTGGCTGTGGCATGTAATAGCAGGGATATGGATATGGCATTGGACCCTGAGGGACAAAATATGGAGGAGATAGAGTTGTGAATGATGACTGGAACTAGCAGGATGTTGCCCTCTGTTTTGTGAATTATTGCTTGGAAAAGTCATAAGGGTGCAGAGGAGTTAGATCCAGTTGATCTACACTCTCTTGCAAAGTGTCCAAGCCTGTGGCTTTTGTGACACCTCAACTTACTCTTGTCAAAACCAACTTTGGTTTTGCCAGAGAGTCCTGGAAATTTCCTGCCAGTTCTGTTGTAGAACTTTTGAGATCTGATATTAATCAAGGCCATTTAGCTTAGAATCTCCATCTCTTCTAAGTCATCATCAGCAATACCTTTCAGATCATCCATAATGAAGCACAAATTGTCACTATTACAGCTTGACTGACTATCAACACTAACAAATGCATGATCAAAACTATTTGAAGAGAAATCTATATGCTTATCATAATGGCTTTCTGATGCAGCATATTCTGACTCATGACCAACCAAGGCAGTGTTCCCTGGTACAAAGTCATCAGTGAGCTTTTCTGATGATGCCAGTTTCCTTTTCTGCTCTATCTCTCTTTCAAATGTAAGCAGTTTCCCATGGCGTTGGGTGAGAGATAGGCTATCCAGATTTGCACTGGAGCGTAGGACAATGGTATATGTGTCCCATCTCTCAGGAAGTGATCTGAGGAATCCGTTGTTCATCTGGCTATTAGTGTATTCATGTTTGACCATTTTCAGCTCAGGGATCAAACAGGAAAAATGCTCAAACTATTGAGTCAGTGTCTCGCCCTTCCTATGAGAGAATGTCTCATATTGTTAGGCAAGGATTTCTCTGTTGTTTGCTAAAACCTCGTTTGTTCCACCAAATTGTTCTTTCAATGCATTCCAGAGTTCATGAGCAATTTCATGATGCATAAGCCCAGAATAGATTTCATTTGGTAGTGCCATGGCCAGAATTCCATGAGCTTTAGCATCAATCTCAAACAGTTTTCGATCCTCATTTGAGTATTGTTCCTTCTTCTTCGGAACCATTCGGTTGGTTTCTGGATTGTTCACCATAGGCTTGTGTGGACCATGTACCACAGATGTCCAACAACCTGAACTGTTAACAGATAGGTGATGAAGCATTCTTCGTTACCATATGTTATACTCAGTCCTAACCAGCATCGGAGGCTTGGTTGAGGAGTCAGTATTGTGAAGGTCATTAGAAGGAGTAGTCATTCTGAGATTCAATCAAATTTAATTAAGTTTTAACCAATTTAGTGCAAAACACAACAAACTTAATACGAACCAAGAGAAAACTCAAAGCAAATAACCCAAAGCGACAGAAATTCAATCTCTATAACCAATTCTTGCAAATATGCTAATTCGATCAAACTTAGATATCGAAATAGCAGTTTCAATGATAAATTGTTAGATCGATCAATGATTAACCAGCTCTGATACCATTTGTTAGGATCAGCGATCTAAGTTTGATTGATTAGAGTAGATTGCAGTGGAATACGATCAATGAATTAAACAATTTTGCAAGAACACAATTGATATTCAATGGAATAGTGCACGTTTATAGAAAGAGAGAGAATTCTGCAAAAGGAATATTTTCTGTCATACGCTTTCGTGGTGGCTTCAAGTTACAGTTAAAATTAGGCCAACAATCCTTATATAAGGAATGTGACGTCTGCTGATGTCACTTGATAGTGACCTTTAACAGATTTATACAAACTACTGAAACAATGCAAACTACTGAGAATGTTCTCAACAACTGATCACATCTTAGAGAATGCTAAGTACAGAAACATAAAACTACTGATCTAAAACTACTGAAACTATAAACTACTCAAACTATAAACTACAAGTACTGAAAGGAAAACCATCACAACTACTGAAGTTAATAACTTCAGCTGTTGTGACAACTACTGAAGTTAATAACTTCAGCTGTTGTGACAACTACTGATCACTCTGGTCTTCAGTCTTTGTCTTCAGTACTTTACTTTCAGACTTTGTCTTCAGTAGAAGTCTTCAGATTTTGTCTTCAGACTTTGTCTTCAGACCTTGTAATCAACTGATGTCTTCAGCTATTGTAATCTTCTTCAGCAGTTGTAATGTCTGTGGGACTTAAAGGTTTTTCTGATCAGGCTCATTGGTTCTTTTGGTCCAACAAGACTTCTCTAAGATAGCTTCTCCGTTGACTAAGTTGACCTGCAAGGATGAGAATTTCGTATGGGGTCAAGCTCAAGAGAAGGCGTTTGAGGAGTTAAAGGCAAGATTGACTCAAGCTCTTGTCTTGCCGTTACCCGATGGAAGCGAAGATTTGGTGGTTTATTCAGAAGCTTCCTACTCGAGGTTGGGATGTGTGTTGATGCAGAGTGGAAAGGACATAGCCTATGCATCCCGATAGTTGAAAGTTCATGAGGTTAATTACCTTACTCATGATTTGGAGCTAGCAACTGTGGTCTTTGCGTTAAAGATATGGAGGCACTACCTATACAGGATGAACTGCAACATATTCATTGACCACAAGAGCTTGAAGTATTTCTTCGAGGAGAAGGATTTGAACATGAGGCAGAGGAGATGGTTAGAGCTCATAAAAGACTATGATTGTGAGATCCATTACCATTGGGCAAAGCGAACGTGGTGGCGGATGCCCTTAGCCAAAAGGAAAGACCCGAGCCGATTCGGGTGAAGGCATATAAGTGGTTATGACCTTTGATGTCATGAAATAGGTCAAGAGTTTCAATATGAGGGATTGAAAGAAGATCATCTTAACTCTGAAAGAATGAGAGGTCTGGTCGCGGAATTGGGTGAAAACACACTCGGTGTTAGGACCCGATTCGGGCGGATGTGGATTCCTCGCTATAGGAATCTACGTGGAAGGATTATGGATGAAGCTCATAAAACTCGGCACTCTATTCATCCCGGTGCTATGAAGATGTACCAAGACATGAAGAAATATTATTGGTGGCCGGGTATGATACGCGAGGTCGCGGAGTATGTGAGTAAATGCCTTACTTGTTTACAAGTGAAGGCCGAGAACCAAAAGCCATATGGAAAGATCCAACCGTTGGATATACCGAAGTGGAAGTAGGAGCACATCACCATGGACTTTATAATGAAGCTACTACATACCGCGCGAGGGTACGACGCCATATGGGTGATAGTTGATCGGTTGATGAAGAGTGCTCACTTACTATCGATTGGCTAGACATATTCATCCGAGAGGTTGGCAGATCTGTTCATTAAGGAGATCGTAACTCGTCATGGTTTGCCGGTGTCTATTATGTCTGATCATGACATCCGGTTTACATCTAAATTTTGGAAGAAATTCAACGATGCTATGGGGATAAGGTTACATATTAGCATGGCTTATCATCCCTAGACAGATGGTCAGTCAGAAAGGACCATTTAGATGCTAGAAGTTATGCTGCGGGCATCGTAATTGACTTTGGAGGAAGTTGGGATGACCACTTACCATTAGTTGTGTTCTCATATAAAAAAAGTTATCATGCCAGCATTGGTATTCCCCCTTATGAGATGCTATACAATAGGAGATGTAGAATGCCCGTGGTTGGGGCGATATTGGCCATAAAGAGTTAGGGAGCATCGAAGTGGTCGAAGCTACGACTGAGAAACTGGAGAGGATGAAGGCCTTTATGAAGGCAGCTAAAGATAGGCAAAAGTCGTATGCCACTAAGAGACGTACACCAATTGAGTTCAAGGTGGGTGATAGAGTCATGTTGAAAGTCTCACCGTGGAAGGGTATCATTCGGTTCAGAAAGCGGGGCAAGTTGAGCCCGAGATACACAGGACCTTTCTGAATCATTGCTCGAGTAGGAGAGGTGGCCTATTGACTAGAGTTACCAGATGAGTTAAATGGGATTCACCCAACATTCCATGTATCCCATCTGATAAAGTGTTTTGCAGACGAGGATATAATTGTTCCACTAGAGGATATCGAGGTAGATGAACGACTCAATTATATGGAACAACCAGTGGCGATCATTGATCGTAAAGAGAGGAGATTAAGGAATAAAGTGGTTCCTCTTGTGCGTGTACAGCGAAAGCACAGGAAGGGATCTGAGTCTATGCAGGAGACGAAAGAGGAGATGAGGCAACATTACCTATGTTGTTTGAGGAATAATAGGTTTCGGGGATGAAACCTATATAACGGGGATGGACTTGTAACACCCGGTTATTTTAAAAGTCAAAGAAAGAAAGAATAAGTGAAGAAAAAAGAAAGAAAAGATATATTACCTAAGTTAAGGGGTAAAAAGTGTAAAAAGGACATAATCTTTAAAAAGTTGGTGAATAAAGGTGATGGCCACCCATCACACTCTCTTCACACTCACCTTCGCATATTTTTAGAAAGGGAAAGAGAGAGAAGCAGAAAACTCTCAGGTATTTTGAAGAACCAGTGAAGAAGGTCGAATTCAAGGTAAGAATTCTGTAGGATCGGTTTATGTCACTAAACACTTGGTTTTTCTCTCAAACTCACTTAAACAACACTCGGATGAAAGCAAAGTCTCTAAGAGTTGATAACAATATAATAAGTAATAATGAACACAAGAAGTAATTTTCAAGGTACTTGCATATATTGCTTCTCAACTCAAATATTACAAGACTCTTACACAATGAGAAACTATATATAATACTACCTATAGCCGGATATACTTTGATACCAGCTGGAATCATCTAACTAAAGCAAATACTACAAAGCTATAGTTTAAGGTATCTGAGATATGGTAGTCAGGACATATCCCTGATTTACCTTTTGTCACCAACTAAATTTGGTAACTTGTACTAACATAAAAAGGTGAACAGTGGAATAAAGTATGGTTAATTACATGGTTCTTTGAGAAAACGCCATTCAGTATTAGAGGTCTGCAGCGGAGTGTCAGAGACCATACTTATGTAGAGACCATACTTATGTCCATTGGTTCATAGCAGTGTCTTCCAAAGGTTAAGTGGCTTCGGAAGAACGAGTACTTCCGAAGCCACTTACACTTCGAAAGAGGCTACTTCTTCCGAGGCTTGAGGACTTCTTCTTTTCTTCATACTTTGGAAGTAGTCTTTTGATTTCTTCTTTTTAGACTCGATCTTCGGAAGTAAGTTCTTTGACTTCGGAAGTAGAGTTTGCCTTCGGAAGTTGATCTTTCACTCTGTCTTTAGAAGAACTCTACTTCCTTCGAAAGTTCCATGCTTGGCTTCGGAAGACTTTGTAAGTACCACCAAAATTTGTCTAAGTGATTTGGTTTTGGTTGCACGAGCCTTCTTCTTGATCCAACAAACTCCCCCTAGGCTGATGGTACCAAAACCTCGCTTGTTTCTGCTCCTCAAAACCTTCAACACCAAGGAGAGTAAATATTTTTTAGTTTCCTTGTTCTTCCCTGATGTGGTGCTGAGAAGTTTGTACAAATCTTTAATTGACAGGAACTCCAGTCTGTCACCCTGAATGATATGTAACCTTTGTTGTGGCCCTCTAAAAAGAGTTAGTTGATGGGAGCTATAATCATATTCCCATCTAACTATATGTTCCAATTCAGAACCCTCCACCATCTGTAGAAAGGCTGTGCCCTTGGTGGGAGGTCTATCCTTGTCTTCCTTTCTTCTCAACTTCAACTCTTCTTCAATCTTCACTTTTGAAGTTAACTCAGCAAGATGAAGACTACTGAGATGATTTCTGATGTGAGCAGCAGTTTCAGAGTTAGAGGGCTTTAAGAATGGTTTCTCTGCTAACTCAGCAATATCAAATCGATGGACTGTAGCAGAGAGGTGGCATTCAGCCTGTTGATCTCAGCATTCTCTCTTTCAATAACAAAGTTGTGAGTAGCTTCATCGAACCTCCACTGGATTATTTTCTTTCTAGGTACAAGAGGATGACTAGGAATCTTGTCCTCTTTCTTTGTATCCAGTAAAGTCACTAGCTTCCTTCTTAGTCTCTTCTCTTCATCATTTAATGAGTCTGAGTTGAGGCCTAGAAGTTCTGTAGCATGGTCCAACGTTCCTCTGGGCAGATCAAGAAATAGATCTCTTGTGAGGGAACATGAAGGTTGATATGTCAGTTTGATAGAGTCTTCCTCATAGGAGATGTTGCTCAGGATTGTGCAGTTGGTGACCTTAGTCTTGATTGGCTTAAACTTCTCAAAAGAGAGATGTTTGGAAGGCTGAAGGGATGGTTTGGAAGGTTGTTGGGTAGGATGGGTGTAGTGGTTCTGGTAAGTGTTTTGGGTTGAAGGATGGATAGTTTGGGTGGTTGAGGAGAGGAAGTGGATCTGGGTAAAGGTGTGGGTTTAGAAGTGTAAGGTTTAGTTTTGATGGTGTATGGAGAGGGAATTGGTTCAGGTTGGGGTTGAGTGGTTGGTGTGAAGGTCATCCCCTATACCCTTCTGTACATCTCTTTTCTTTTCCCCAAACGAATATCAACCTTGATTTCACTGACTATTCGTTGGAGTGTCCTTTCAGACATGGGACCCGCCTGCCTTCCAGAAAAGCCGTGAGCCCAGAGATAGTCTTTTATCCAGGCTTTCTCACCTATCTTCTTGGTTGCAGTGACCCTTGCTTCTTCTTCCTTCTTCTTCTTCTCCCTCAACTTCTCTCTTGCAAATCTCTTTCTCTCTTTCTCCAATTGATCCTGCTCTTTGTTGAAGAGCCGTATGATCTTTTCATCATTATATGGAGACATCTCTTGAAGAGAGAAACCTCTGTAGGTTAGGAAGGCTATCCTTTCCCTCCTGAGCTGCATGTCAACTTCCCTCTGTTCCTTTTCTCATTCTTCCTCTAAGGCCAACCGTGCTGCTTCCTTTTGCAGCCTAGTTGCCTTTTCCAATGCCACCAACTTCTCTAATGGTAGTAGGAGTGTTTCTTCATTGGCAGCTCCAAGCTTGATGAGCTGGTCAATGATCTCTACTATCATTTTGTTGTTAACTGCCTCTGGTTGGATGCAGCTGCTTTTGTACTGGCAGCCAACATCTTCCCAGTTGGAAGTCTTCCTTATCTTTTTAGCTTTTCAATCTTCTCCTCTTCCTAAAGCTCTTCCGTAGTCATTTTCTTCTTTCCTTCGTTATCTTTTGAAGAGCTTGACTTTGGTGGTTCTTGGAGAGTGGATTCGGATTGTGAGTGGATTCGGTGGTTCTGAACAAGAGGTTGATCCAAAAAGTCCTCACTATTCACTTCAGATGCCAACTCTAGGATTGCATCTGTAATGATTAGTTCCTCGGACAGCGAGAACAGTCCTTCTGTAGCTTCCATCTCAGCTTCGGAAGATTCAGCTTGTTCTTCCGAGGCTTTAACTTCAGCCTCGGAAGTTTAAGGGAGTGCATATTCTATCCCAACTGTTTTAGTTGCTGGGCCATCAGTCCTTATTTCCCCTTCGAATTGAATCTCAGGCCTATGTGGACCTTAGGTTGACCAACTTCTTCCAAAGTGGTAAAAGGTGCACTTAGCCTCTGAAGCTCTTCAGCTTCAAAGTACATCATTGCTACATTAGGGCTTGGCTGATCAAGAGAGGATCTCAACAGAAACTAGGAGAAGAGTCTGTAGAGATCTTTGAGCACCCTTTGGTCAATATGCAGTACAACTTGCGATGGCTCAGAGAAAGTTGTAATGGGAGCTAAATATTTGGAAGTTAAAGATTGGCTCTGTGGTTCCTCAGATGTTTGTCTCTGAACACTCTCCCCCTTTTGGTAGCATCATCTTGAGAGCTAGATGAGCTGGAGGAAGAGGTCAAGGAGACCTGAACAGGTACATGCCTAACAGATCTCTCAATCTGTTTCTAAGCTAGTTAAGCCTTGAGGTTGTCAATCTCAAGTTGCTAAGTGGCAGATCTTTCTTCTAAAGTCCTAACCTTGGATTCAAGGTTTCAGACTTTAGATAGTAGGTCTTGGATGAAGAGTTGCATACTTCCCTCATCTTCTTTTGAAGAATCACGAGGAGATGAGGTAACATACCTAGTATGTTTAGCCTTACCACCAGATTTGGTACTTGGCACCCTGGTTTCCCCTGCTTAATGATGTCTCTTTTAGAGTCATCAAATGGCATGGTTGCTGCAGATTCAGTCTCAAAAATGTTACCACTGTCCATAAGGTCCATTGAGGCACCTTCTGTAGTGGTAGCTAAATCTACATGTGTCCCCTCCACATCAGTGGGACTCACCTAAGTAAAGGTTTTCTAATAGGGGCTAGAGATAAGAGGGCTCTCTAGGCTCTATTGATCTTGGAGAGGGTGTTGTAGATCAAACTCATTGCCATGGAGGGACGTAATCTCTTCATCAGTTTTGAAGAGAAGGTCAGTGAAAGATAAGAAGGTTAATCCTACTGACCTGGGACCTTGGTCAATGTAAATACTCACCCTGAGGGCTTTCAGATTGGGTAGTGGGCTCATGGGTTTGAGATTGAGGAGACTCAAGACCCATATTGAGGTCAATGGTGAAGGATGGTGAGACCTCAGGCTGAGTGGGAGCCTAATGTTCCACTCTAGCCTTTTTAGGTTGAACAGAAGGAGCTTGTTTAATTAGAGTAGATTGAACAAGGGTTCGTTTTGGGCATCTTTTTTAGGTAATAGTAATGGGAAGAGAAGGTAAAATTGGCATTGTGGGGGCAGTTGCTGGTGTGGGTTCATCACCTGTGGGTTCCACAGGGATGTCACCAGGAGCTATGTGCTTAGTCATACCTAGAAGTAGAGAAGTGTACCTTCCAGTGAAGTTGGTGGACACCTTCTTTAGTGTTTTGAAGATGGTAGGCCGCATTTTAGGGATAGGCAGAGTGGCTGCATAGACAAGCCGACTCACAGTTGATGATGTGCTGAACAAATCTGGGATACATAAAGAATGTTTCCCTTTGAAGATTTCCAATAAGATTGGTGAGCACAAATCTTGAGTAGTTAAAGCAGAGGCCTCTCACCAATCCATGAACTAAGCACCCTAGTTCATACGGGATTTGGTCCCATCCCCTAGATTTGTTTGACAGATAGTGAAGGACAACATGTAGAAGAAACTTCTAGTTGTAGGAGAAGTTGAATTTGTAGACAGTCGACCTGCTCACGTTTCCTCCATATCCCATGAGGATGTAGGTGCTGTCTAAATATGCTTTTGGGAACTATGTGGGTGCACCCTCATCATGAAGCTCGAGATGCTCCATGATAAGTTGTTCAGTGATGACCAACTCTTGGCCACAAATGCGGGATCGTATTACACGAACCCTATTTAGGGTTTCAACCTGACTATTATCCCAAAATTCAGCCATTTGATTGGAATAAACAGCGGGATTAATAGTTAGGGCAGTGTAGTATGATGATTGGGTGAGGAAAGAGATGATTTCAGAGAAGTCCGCATCTCTTGAAGAGTCAAGAAGTGCGACTTGGTTGTGTTGAGGATTTAGGCCATCGAGAAAAGTTGAAGGTAGAAGAGGTTGAGCTTGGGTGAATTGGGGAGAAAGGAATTTTTTTGGGCTGTAAAAATTTGTGGGAAGAATATGAGAGTGAATAGTAGGGATTATTTAAAAGAGGGTAAAATGGCGGTAATGAGGTTAGGATAAGGTGATGTGATGGTTTAGTGGATGAAGTGACAGGGGCGGTAAGGTTTAATTCAGTTAAATAATCCGATATCATAATAAAATCTTTACTTTTTACAGTGTGGGGCCCAAGAGATTCCATTACACAGTAAAATCTCTCTTCCGAGTATAAAACGCATCTGAAGGTAATTTGTCTTCCGAAGGTAAAAGTTACTTCCGAGAGTAAAGATTGCTTTCGAATGGAGAGGTTTTGTAAGCTTCGGAAGTAGATCTGATATGTAATCAGTCGCTTCTTCCGAGAATAAAAACTCTTTTGAGAAAAAAAAATTATCCTTGGAGAAATTTTGCCTCGGAAGATATGTAAAATGTCTTCCGAGGGTTAATTTCTCTTCGGAAGAAATTTATACTTAGAAATTTTCAGAGAGACCTTTTGTAACATGGCTTAGATTGTATTGACATAAGACATTAAATGTTAAAAAGGTTTTCAAAAGAGTTAAGATAATCAATGTTTATCATCCCAATAGCGGTTATGAGATACTTAAATCTTTGTTCATCAAAAGCTTTGGTGAACAAATCAACATATTGTTCATTTGGGTCAACCTTGATTAGCTTAATCAGATTTTTCTCATGAATATCTCTAATGAAATGATACTTGATATCAATATGCTTTTTCTTGGAGTGCTTCATCGGATATTCAGTGATGGAGATAGCACTGTTGTTGTCAATATGGATAGGAGTACTCATAAAGTTGAATCCATAGTCTAACATCTGATTTTGAATCCACAGCAGCTGAGCACAACAACTTGCAGCACCAATGTCTTTAGGTTCAGCAGTAGATGTAGAGACACATGATTGCTTTTTTGCATTGCCATGAGATGAACCTTCCACCAAGAAATTGACATCATCCAGATGTTGATTTCTTGTCAATATTGCAGCCACCATAGTCACTATTGGAGTATCCATAGAGATTAACATCGTTGTTCCTAGGATACTAGAGACCTTGTTTAGGTGCTCCTTTGAGGTATCTGAGGATTCTCTTGGTAGCAGCTAGGTGAGACACCTTTAGAGCAGCCTGATATGTTGCACAAATGCAAGTTGCACACAAAATATGAGGTCTACTAGCTGTGAGATACATCAGAGAACCAATAATCACCCTATACTTGATGTTGATCAGTATCCTCCCTCTCAAGGTCAGGCAAAGATTATGGTTTATGGGTATGGGTGTCTTCGCTGGCTTGTAATCTTTCATCTCAAATCTCTCTAAGATGTCATTAACATACTTGGATTGATTGATGAATAACCCTTCGTTCAATTGTTTCACCTGAATTCGAAGGAAAAATCTCAAACTTCTCTTCATAATGCTTTCAAAGTCCTTACACATTTGATCATTTGAAGAGCCAAATATGATGTCATCAACATAGACTTGAACAAGCAAATTGTCCTTTCCAGACTTCCTTATGAAGTGAGTCTTGTCAATTGTTCCTCTAGTGTAACCATTCTTCAGAAGAAACTAAGACAAAGTCTCATACCACAGTCTAGGTGCTTGGTGCAACCCATATAGAGCTTTATCCAATTTACACACATAGTTGGGATGCTATGGGTCTTCAAATCCTGGAGGCTGGCACACATACACTTCCCTATCTATATATCCATATAGAAAGGCACACTTGACATCAAGTTGGTAGACAGTAAAGTTCTTGGATGCAACATAAGCAAGGAAGATCCTAATTGCCTCAAGTCTTGCAACGGGTGCAAAGACATCAGTATAATCAATTCCTTCCTCTTGAGTGTATTGTTGAACTACCAATCTGCATTTTTGACTCTACAATTGATTTTGTTTTGAGTCTAGTCAATTGTATCCAGCTGGCTTTCAAAGTATGGCCGGTTGTAGGATGTAGTATAAGTATCTTATGTTCTTGTATCTTTTCCATATGCTTTGTAACACTTGTAATAGAATATAGAGAAAGTAATATACGACATTCCTGAAAACCATATACTTGTGCTCTTGTGTTCAGTCACTTACATTACTTGTGTTCTTAGTTTATTCTTGTGGTTAATCCAGTTTACTGTTTGATTAAGTTTTGGTTAATCTCCTCTTTGTGTTGTTGTGTTGTATTTGACCACCCTTCAACGGTCCTGCATTTGGTATCAGAGCTTTCCAGGCTCTTAATATAAGATCTCACCATCTTAAGATCCCTCACACACACAAATACTAAACTTTTCAAATGGTAGCCATTTACAAGACTGACATGGAAACTGGAACCATGAACAAGTCCCTACTGATCACTCTTGATGACTTTGATACCTGGTGCCTGAGAATAGAAGGTTTCATCAAGTCTCTGGACTCAAGAATGTGGGAGTCTGTTGAGAATGGAGCTTACATACCTAGCACCCCCTTTGCTACTGGTGCTGGTATGATCCCCAAGGCTGTGGCAAACTACTCTGATGAAGACAGGAATAGAGTAGAGATTGATAGAAAAGCCATGACAACCCTTTAGACTTCTCTTCCAAACTCTGTATATAGAGGTTTCAAGAAATGCAAAACAGCTAAACAACTATGGGATGCATTGAAACTGATGTATGAGGGTTCTTTTGAAGCTAAGGAGAACAAGAAGGATCTCCTGAAGCAGCAGTTTGAAAACTTCACCTTCAAAACAAGTGAAACCATGACTCAGCAATACTTCAGGTATGTTGAGATTGTAGATACCCTTGTGGATGGAGGAGTTCCTCTTAAGAATAGGGACATTGTAAGGAAGTTTATATCCTCACTTCCTAGGCAGTGGACACAGTACTGTGTGGTAATCAAGAGGATTGAGAATCTGAAAAATCTTACTCTAACAGCTTATATGGGATTCGTAGTGGCTACCAGATACAGATGAACATGCAAGGTCACCTGGCAACTCCAACAATCAAATGGGTTCAACCCTGCATGTGGTTGAAAGGGATAACATACAAACCTAACATCATCTCATATGCTACCCTGATAATTCACCTAAGGGTCCTTTCATCACCTTCCCAGAGATACCAAGGGAGAACTACACTCAAGGAAGACCATTCCAAGAGACAAGTTCTTCTTAAGCTTTTGTGTTTTCTGATGAAAGTTGTGGCAACTTTCTGTTCACCCTTGAAGACCTGGACTGCATCCATCCAGATGATCTGGAGTACATGGAAATATTCTGCCAGATGGCTCTTCTCACTCATAGAGCCAAGAAGTTCTACAAGCGGACTGGAAGGAAGTTTCCAAGCAATGCGACCAGTGGAAAGTTCGGCCTTGACAAAGGCAAAGTCAAATGTTACAACTGTAACTTGATGGGCCACTTTGCCAAGGACCGTAAGGCACCTAGAACAAGTGGTAGCCAAACACAGTCCAGACCCAACTACACTGACAAAGCTCCCCAGAATGAGAAGCCAAAGCAGCAGACTGCTATTTCTATTGAAGAAAGAAGCTCTGATTGGAGCTTTCAAGTGGAAGATGCTTCTCCAAACCAAGGTCTGATACCAAATGCAGGACCGGTGAAGGGGGTCACTTACAGCACAACAACACAAATAGGAGATTAACCAAAACTTAATCAAATAGTAAACTGGATTAACCACAAGAAGACACTAAGAACACAAGTAATGTAAGAGACAGAACACAAGAGCACAAGTATATGGTTTTCAAGAATACCGTATATTGCTTTCTCTATGTTCTATTATAAGTGTTACAAAGCATATGGAAAAGATACAAGAACATGAGATACTTATACTACATCCTACAGCCGGCCATACTTTGATGTGAGGGGGAACTCAATTTCTTTCTGGGAATTCAAGTGAAGCAAGTTGAAGATGGCATCTTCATTAGTCAGTCAAAGTATGTTCAGGACACACTCAAGAGGTTCAACATGACTGATTGTAAGATTTCTAAGACACCCATAGCCATAAACCACTCCCTTGGACCTGATGTTGAGGGGGAGTGTGTAGATGAGCACTTATACAGGGCTATGATTGGGTCTCTCATGTATCTTACTTCTAGCAGGCCTGATATTATGTTTGCCACTTGCATCTTTGCAAGATATCAAGCCAACCCTAAGATGTCTCATATTATCATTGTCAAAAGGATTTTAAAATACCTTAAGGGTGCTTCAACACTTGGTTTATGGTATCCCAAGAATCCTGACTTCAATCTGTATGCACACACAAATAGTGATTATGGTGGTTGCAACATGACTGTAAAGTCTACATTTGGGGGATGTAGTTTCTTGGTGGAAGGGTTGTCTCATGGCAATGCAAGAAATAATCCTGTGTCTCTGCATCAACTACTGAAGCTAAATACATTCCTGCTGCAAGCAGCTATGCTCAAGTGCTTTGGATTCAGAATCAGATCCTGTACAATGCGTTCAACTTCAAGGAGACTCCTATTCACAGAGACAACAATAGTGCTATCTCAATCATAGAGAATCCTATGCAGCACTCAAGGACCAAACACATCAATATCAGGTATCATTTAATAAGAAATAAATATGAAAAAGGGTTAATTATACTTGTCAAAGTTCACACAGATGAACACTATGCTGATTTGTTTACAAAGGCTTTTGATGAACAGAGATTTAAGTATCTTTTATCAGCTATTGGGATGATCAACTTTTAGTAGGTTTTTCTTAAAACTAATTCTTATTATTTCTTAAAATATGTGTGTCCTAAGTTGTCTAGTTCATCACTTTTATAAGCTCTTGTTTTTCTTTGGATGAAAATATTTTTGAAGACTTTCCTTAGATTTATGAAAATTTGATCCTTCGGAAGTTATGTTTTTAACTTCGGAAGAAATTTATTCATTTAAAACAAATAACTGCCCAAGTATTTTACCTTTGGAAGAAATTTCTAAAATATCTTCCGAAGCTTAAAATTTTTTTTCTTAGACACTTATATGTTTTCAAAGACCTTTTCCTTCAGAAGCAAAATTAACCCTCAGAAGCTTTGTTCTTTTGTGTACAAAGAATTCAAGTCTTAATTTCCCTTCCGAAGCAAAATTTTCAAAACTCTCTGGAAATTCTTCCGAAGTCATTTTAGCTTCCGAAGCTTTTTCATTAAAACTTCCAAAGATAATTTACCTTCAGAAGCTTTTTTGACTTCCAAAAAAACTAATTTTTGAGCAAAAGTAAACTACTTTTTCAGAGGTGGGACCGACATCCGGATTTCAAAGTTATCCTCTTTCATTAAACTTTGTTAAAATCCTTTTCACATATAAACCCAATGGTTTCCCCCTTTTTCTATCATCTGCTTCTTCCTCTAGACCTAAAACTCCAAATTTCTCTCTGAAAATTCTTTCTTCTATTTTTCTTCATCCTTAAGCTACCTCAAAATGGCCAACCCTACGCACATAAATGATACGAACTTTACCATGCAGCTCCACAGACAACATAATCAGGTTGCTCTGTTAAGCTCTGAGAAGATCGTTATTTCTCAGAGGTTTGTCGCTTCTTAGATTTGTCTAACTAATTCACCTCCCTAACCATTGATCCTCCACTTTATGAGGATCATCTGCTTGAATTCTGGAAGACCTGCCAAGAGGTCGTAATGGATGGGGAGAAGGCACTGTCTGCCACAGTGTAGGGGAGAATAGTCTTCATCACTCCGGCCATCATCAACATGCATCTTCAGCTGGATGATGAAGAAGGTGAGGTGTTCTCGAAGACCTCACAATTGGTCATTCACAACATTAAATACATTAAATATTATAAACTTACAAACTTAAGCAGCAGAATCATTGTAACAAAAACCTTTCATTTCATTAAAACACTGTTGTTGAGCAATACACTATTGTTTAACCGAATACAAAAGAATTGTTTAATTGCATTACAAAACAACAACAACAATAAGTATAAATGGATGTTAGTCTTTTCCTGCCAAGTAGCTTCACCCTCGTGCCATCCTCAACAATATTTACATGCCAACTGAAAATGTATAAAAGTCAGCGTTGCTGAGTGAGTTCTAGTTTTAAAATTAATAAAATA
The DNA here is from genome assembly GCA_025506515.1 of Flaveria trinervia. NCBI lineage: Eukaryota > Viridiplantae > Streptophyta > Magnoliopsida > Asterales > Asteraceae > Flaveria > Flaveria trinervia. Next base: position 49,414,926 of record CM046447.1, read on the forward strand.
CTTTTTGTAAGGTATATATATGAAAATACTTTTTTTATGAAAACTTCATCTCTTTATACGTGAGCACACATTAACTATACAATCAGGTAATGCTTTATCTCTTTACTGTATGCCTTGTTTACTCTGTATACTTTTGTATTTATCTTTCATTGTCTGTGTGGACCAATGAGCAATATCCTAAACTATGTGCGCGTGGGAAATGGTGATGGGCCCTCTTTTCCCACAAGGGGCTCTACATACTGTATACAAGGTTGGCCCAGACACCTAGGGTATGCTGCAAAGGTCCGCCAATCTCAATTGACTGGCCCCATATGCATCTGAAGGTAGTTAACCCGCATCACAGTTGAGATGACGACCTCATGGCCGTGTACCTCCTGTAAGCTTGCAAGACTTGTTAACATTTTAATTAAGTTCCACTTGTCTTTTTCATTACTCTTTCACTATATTATTAGTAATACTTTACGTTACAATTATAAGCACACCACGTAAAGTCACATACTAAAAGTAATACTAATAATAATAATAAGGGAACGATCATAAAACAATCATATTTCATAATCATGCATGAAACCCATCATTAATAAACCATAGTCAAACCTCGGTCAAAATCCTAAAAGCATAGACTCCCAAAAATTCGGAAATAAATTCTAAGTGTTAGGCGCTTTGACACTATTTGGGCGCATGAGCCCTGTTTGGGCACTTCATCACTATACAGGCGCATTAGCCAACACTTAACTGCCTTAACACTTAGGCGCATGAGCTATTCAGGCGCATGGACACTATTCGGTCGTATGGTCCATTCGGACGCATGGACACTAGATGCATGGGCTATTCATGCGTATGGAAATTTAGGCGTATGGAAATTTAGACGCATGGGTACTATTGGGGCGCATGGCCCTACACTTAGTCGTCCGACTAATTTTCTAGGCGCATGAGGGTACCGTTCAGGCGCATGAGTTACACTTAATCATTTCTAAGGCATTTCTAGGCGCATGGGCCTTATTTAGGCGCATGAACCTTCTGTTCAACATGTTTCTAGGATAATTTCGAATCCAAACATCAAGACTATTTTTTCTAAGCTTACCAAGCTATTCTAAACATGAACAACCTATAAGCATCTAAGAATCATCATCAAACATACATACTACATATGGGTATACATACATAAACATTTAAAAATAGTTTTAATACATTTTCAGCCCCAAGAAGAGTTTAAAACAAGTAAAACCGGGGTCTAGAAACTCACCTGGTGCAACTTTGGGTGTATCTTCCTTCTAACCCATTTGCAAATGAGTTCGAACACCTAAAAACACACCAAAACACACACACACACGGACACACACAAGCACATAAGCATATAACCGAGGCAAAACCCAACATGAATGCATAGAAACTTCAAATTCTTACCTTGAATTCGATCCTTTTCTTCTTCCTCTTCTTCAACTGAGAGTGTTTCTGCTCCCTCTCTCTAATCCGGAATGAAAATAGGTGATGGGAAGTGAGGGTGGGCAACCATGCCCACCTTTACACCAACTTATTTGTACTTTTTTCCTTTTTACACATTTAACCCCTCAACTTGGGTTTATTGATGTTTTCTTCCTTTATACTTTATTTCTTACTTTTCTTTTCTTTTTAAAGAATAATAGGTGTTACAAGTCCACCCCCTTGAATAGGTTTCGTCCCTGAAACCTGTCATTCTTTGAACAAGCGTTGGCAATGTTGTCTCATTTCTTGCTCGGTCTCCCATGTAGATTCAGATCCCATCCTGTGCTTCCACTGTACACGCATAAGAGGAACCACTTTATTTCTCAGCCTCTTGTCTTTTCGATTGATGATTGCCTTTGGTTTGTAAGGCTCCGTTTCCGGGATGCTTACAGCTGGTCAACCATTGCACATAAAACATACATTTATAGTTATTTTACATAAACATTCACAGCGGAAACATTCAAAAATGGCATTTCATTTCATCATAAAAACATTCGTAAAATAATGCATCGTTTGTCGGTTACAAAATTACATTTGTTGTATTACATCACAAAAGCTTTATATAATGGATGCCATCCAAAAGAGCTGAGCAGCTTCCTTGTGCCATCCTTAGTAACATTACCTGCCAACTGAAACACATAAAAGTCAGCGTTGCTGAGTGAGTTCTAGTTTTATAATAAAACATACTTTTCTTTCGTAAAACCATCCTTTCTCTAAAAATCATATTACACTTTACATTTGTTCGGGGATCATACATCGTATGTACATACAGCTAATATCATTATTATCTTCTTTAATCTTTGATGCCACATTCTTTACTTTTCCTCTCTGTCAACCATAAACCCTTCGCTTCTATTCATGGTACTAAACCTAGGCCCATTATAGACCTTCTATAACGATGCATTGCACCTCGTGGTCACAGTACCTAGGGTAAAGTTTAGGTTTACTATGCAATACCTTTATGTTCGTGGTTCTTGACCTAGGCCTGTCACGGACCTTCTATAATGGTGCATCGCACCTCGTGGTCACAGTACCTAAGGTATGAATGTAGATGTACCATTGCCATAAGCAATACCTTTCTGTTCATGGTTCCGGACCAAGGCCTCTCATAGACCTTCTATAACAGTGCATCACACCTCGTGGTCACAGTACCTAAGGTGTGCAGCAATAGTTCTATGCAAATGGTCAATCACAAGGAAAGACCCCGATGTGCATGCCATGCTTACAAGACTATCTTTACTTTCATAACTTTTTAATGCATGCATTCTTACTTCATGTTCCTCTTTCATTATCTTTCACTTTGCATTATATAATACTTTCGGTTCATTCATTAACATAACATGTAAAGCCACCGAAAGATAAACATACATCATAATAAGGCACATAAACATAGCATTCTGTCATCATCATGAAGGGCATCATACATACGTAACATACATCATGTATAACCATGCAACATCATCATCGTCATCATGCAAAAACGCCATGCCCAACATACCATCTATGACCTCAAAAATCAACTTACATAACCCCCGGGAATCTCCTAGGTCAAAGCCTACATTACCTCCTTTTCCCCAAAAAGTCAGAATTATTCTAAGTGTTCATCCGCATTTCCTATAGTTCATCCGCATTTGCTATAGTTCATCTGCATTTCCTATAGTTCATCCACATTTTCTATAGTTCATCCGCATTGTTCTTACTTCATCCGCATTTCCCAGACTTTGTCAAATGCTCATCCGCATTGACATACCTCATCCGCATTTGTCATCCGCATTTGACTTACTCATCCGCATTTGTCATCCGCATTTGACTTACTCATCCGCATTTCATATACTTAGTCAAATGCTCATCCGCATTGACCCCATCCGCATTAACTGTTCATCCGCATTTACACACTCTGTAGTTAATACTCATCCGCATTTCCCTTTACTTAGCCCATATTCATCCGTATTTCTCAGACTTAGTCAAATGCTCATCCGCATTGACTTCATCCATATTGACTTTCATACGAATTTGTCATACTTAGTCAATTCTCATCTGCATTGACTTGCTTTGCTTATCCGCATTAACCCTTCAACACTTTTACAAATTCTAAAACTTAACATATGAGCTTTAAACATCAAATTTAAATCTCAATCACCATTCATCATGTTCTAACCTTAAATCATACATCCTAAGTCTTAGAAACATCATCAAGCATGAACATAGTCACACATCATAACCTAGCGTCATCATACACACATTCAAAGATACAGGTCCGAAACCCAGCATAATAAAAACATACATTCATGCATTTCCAGCCCCAAAATCAGTTAAAACAGGTAAAAGAGGGGTCCTAGAACTCACCTTTGCAGCTCTGGATTATGGCCACTTCCAAACTTGTTTGCAAATTGAGTTCAGCCTCCTAGAAACCCACTAAAAACATTCCCGAACACATACAAACACACATAAGCATAAACCCGAGGATATGACCAGTCAAGAACACCATAAAAGCATGAATTCTTACCTTGAATTCGAATTATTTCTTCTTGTTCTTCTTCAAACCCGAGCTCTACTCTTTCTCTCTCTAAAATCCGAACTCAAAAGTGAAAAGTGGCATGGCATGGGCGGCCATGCTACTTTTGTACAACATAAAAATTAAATCTTGTACTTTTTACATATTTAACCCCTCATCTTTGGTTAAATAGCCTTTCTTTCTTTTCCTTTGCTTCATCCTTCTCTTTCTTTAACTTTAAAATAATCGAGTGTTACAAGTGCACCCCCCTTATATAGGTTTCATCCTCGAAACCTGTTATTCCTCAAAGAATTGTGGGTAATGCTGTCTCATCTGTTCTTCAGTCTCCCACGTAGACTCGGATCCATTCCTGTGCTTCCACTGCATACGCACAAGGGGAACCACTTTATTTCTCAGCCTCTTCTCTTTTTGATCGATGATTGCCACTGGTTGCTCCACATAATTGAGCCGTTCGTCTACTTTGATATCCTCCAACGGAACAATCATGTCTTCATCAACTAAGCACTTTCTCAGATGAGATACATGGAACGTCGGTTGAATTCCACTTAACTAATCGGGTAACTCTAATCTATAGGCTACCTCTCCTACTCAAGTAATGATTCGGAAAGGGCCTATGTATCTCGAGCTCAACTTGCCCCGCTTTTAGAAACAAATGATACCCTTCCATGGTGAGACCTTCAACATAATCCGGTCACCCACCTGGAACTCAATCGGTCTACATCGTTTATAGACATACGTCTTCTGTCTATCTTTGGCTGACTTCATGAAGGCCTTGATCTTCTCAAGCTTCTCAGTCGTAGCCTTGATTACCTCGACACTCCCTAACTCCTTTGGACCAATATCACCCCAACAGACGGGTGTTCGACATCTCCTACCGTATAACAGCTCGTCAGGTGACATACCAATGCTGGCATGATAACTGTTGTTGTATGAGAATTCGGCTAACGGTAGGTGGTCATCCCAACTTCCACAAAAATCAATCACACATGCCTGAAGCATGTCCTCCAACGCCTGAATGGTCCTCTTTGACGGACCATCAGTTAGGGGATGATAACCGTGCTAATGTGTAACCTCGTCCCCATTGCGTCATGGCATTTCTTCCAGAATTTAGATGTAAACCGGGTGTCATGATCAGACACAATGGACACCAACACACCGTGACGAGTTACAATCTCCTTGATGAACAGGTCAGCCAACCTCTCGGATGAATGTGTCTCGCAGATCGGTAGGAAGTGAGCACTCTTCGTCAGACGGTCCACAATCACCCATATGGCATCGTACCCTTTCCGAGTACGTGGAAACTTAATAATGAAATCCATGGTGATGTGCTCCCACTTCCATTCCGGTATATCCAAAGGTTGGATCTTCCCATACGGCTTTTGATGCTCGGCCTTCACTTACAAGCAAGTAAGGCACTTACTCACATAGCCCACCACATCGCGCTTCATACCCGGCCACCAATAATCTTTCCTCATATCTTGATACATCTTTGTGGCACCAGGATGAATGGAGTATCGAGTCTTGTGAGCCTCATCCATTATCTTCACCCGTAGATCCCCAAAATGAGGAATCCATATTCTCCCGATTCGAGTTCTAAGACCAAACGTGTTTTCACCCAATTTTGCGACTAGACCTCTCATTCTCTCAGAGTTAAGATGGTCTTTTTTTAGTGCCTCATCTTGAAACTCGTTGACTTGATTAATCACATCAGAGGTCATGATTAGCTGATATGCTTTCACCCAAATCGGTTCGGGTCTCTCCTTTCGGCTAAGGGCATCCGCCACCACATTGGCTTTGCCCGGATGGTAATGGATCTCACAATCATAATCCTTTATAAGCTCTAACCACCGCCTCTGCCTCATGTTCAGATCTTTTTGCTCGAAGAAGTACTTTAAGCTCTTGTGGTCAGTGAAAATGGTGCACTTCATCCCGTACAGATAGTGTCTCCAAATCTTTAATGCAAAGACCACGACTGCTAGCTCCAAGTCATGAGTAGGTAATTGACCTCATGAACCTTCAACTGTTGGGATGCATAAGCTATGACTTTCCCTCTTTGCATTAACACGCACCCCAACCCTGAGTAGGAAGCGTCAGAATAAACCACCAGACCCTCGCTCCCATCGGGTAATGACAGAACAGGAGCTTGAGTCAACCTCGCCTTCAATTCTTCAAACACTTCTCTTGAGCTTGACCCCACACGAACTTCACATCTTTTCGGGTCAACTTATTTAGTGGAGAAGCGATCTTGGAGAACTATTGAATGAACCTGTAGTAACCCACCAACCCAAGAAATTGCAAATCTCGGATGGCATCTTTGGAGATTTCCATTGCATCACTGCCTCCACCTTAGCCGGGTCCACTATAATCCCCTCGGGGTTCATCACATGACCCAAGAACTGAACTTCGCGTAACCCGAACACACACTTGGAGAATTTAGCATACAACTTCTCCCTTCTCAGCGTTTCAAGAACCTCCCGAATATGACCAGCATGCTCAATCTCGCTCCTCGAATAAATCAGGATATCATCAATAAACACGATCACTAATTTATCCAACATAGGCCGACACACACGGTTCATCAAATCCATAAAAGCAGCTGGCGCATTGGTCAAACCAAAAGATATTACAAGGAACTCGTAGTGACCATAACGTGTACGGAAAGCTGTTTTAGGGATGTCTTGCTCCTTCACCTTCAATTGATGATAACCAGATCAAAGGTCTATTCTTGAGAACCAACTAGCACCTTGAAGCTGATCAAACAAATCATCGATTCTCGGTAAGGGGTATCGGTTCTTGATCGTCAACTTGTTCAGCTCACGGTAGTCAATATACATCCTCATACTACCGTCTTTCTTCTTCACTAACAGGACCGGAGCACCCCAAGGAGAGATACTCGGTCTGATGAACCCCTTATCCAGCAGCTCTTGCAACTGCCCCATCAATTCTTTCATCTCTGTCGGAGCCAACCGATACGATGCCTTGGCAACAGGTTGGGCACCCGGTATCATGTCAATCTGGAACTCGATCTCTCGGTCAGGTGGCACTCCTGATAAGTCTTCCGGGAACACGTTTGGGAAGTCACACACAACCGCTACCTCGGATCGTTATGTTGTTGGCATATCCAAATCCTTTACATAGGCCAAGTAGGCACTACATCCACGCCTCATACACATTCCCACCACCGCCATCGAAAACACCTTCGGGATCGTCATGACCAGATCTCCATAGACTGTTACCAAACTCCCGCCGAGCGCTGTTAAAAAAATCAACTTCTTTCCACACACAATGTTCACCTCGAAATCTTTTAACCAATCCATCCCAAGAACCAAATCAAAACCACCTAAGGTCATCACGAAGGGTCTAACCGGAAATTTATGACCCACTAGTTCCAGGTCACAACCCTCTATCATCTCAAAGATTCTGGTAGACTTACCTATGGTAGTTTCTATATCGAAGGGCGCATCAACATGTCTACTACTAACAGGCAGTTTAGCATAGAAAGCAGCAGAAATAAAACTTTTACTGGCACACGAATCAAATAACACGGAAGCTAAAGTTTGGTTCACAAGAAACATACCAGACACAACATCAGGGTCCGTCCTAGCCTCCTCCTGTGTCATCGTGAATGCCCTGGCGCTCGCCCTTGGTCCTTCACCTTTATTTCTCTTCACCCCAGAACTCTCAGCCCTGGGCTTCTTACAATCCTTGTTCACGTGGCCCTCCATGCCACAGTTAAAACACCGGACCATATGACAGTCCTTGGCTATATGCCCCGGCTTCCCACATTAGAAGCATACATTCAACCCTAGCCTGCATTCCCCGCTATGTTCTCTCCCACACCTATCACACTTCTTTATTCCCGCACCCGATGAGACCACACGGTGGTCATCCACCCATGCCTTCTTGTTACCCGTCGAAGCATTACCCTAACCAAACCTCTTCCCTTGCCAATTTCACTCACCCCCACTCTTCTTTCCACCTTCATTCGCCACCACCGTCCTCTCGTCATACAGTCCCCTTGCCAAATCCATTGCCGATCTAAACGTGCTCGGCCGGGCAGCGTTCATGTGCCTGCGAATATCCGCTGGCAAACCCTGAATGTACCTCTTGATTTTTCGAGACAGAGGTGTCACCTGATCCGGCACCTGACGTGCCATTTCGTTGAACTTTGGGTGTACTGCTGGTGTGTCATTGTTCCCGCCCCAGTTGCAGAAACTCCCTCTCAACCTTGTCCATTTCCCAGTGAGGACAAAACTCCTCGATCACCAACTTCTTCAGCTCCGGCCATCTCATTCTTCCGATCGCCCGACTACCCTAGGCTTGGACTATATTGTCCCACCAGCATAGAGCCGAGTCTACAAAAAAGTGGGTAGTGAACTTCACCTTTGATCTTCACGGCACTCGCTGATGTCAAGAACAACCTCCATTTCTCTCACCCACTAGTGAGTAGCAGCTACAGTGCCGTTTCCATCGAAAGTTGGGGGCTTGCATCTCATAACGCCCCATAGTTACAGCCTTGTGCCGCCTCCGGCGCAGGCTCTACTTCTTCCTCTTCTTCTTCTTTGTCAGACGAAACCGTCTCAGTCTCAGGCTGTCTTCTTTCACCCGTAGGTCTAATCCTTTCCCTTCTCTCCTCTTCTCTTACTGCCTTTATCACTTTGGTCACCGTAGACGGTAGGATCGCCTGCATGACTTGATGCACTTCCTCCACAACTGCCTCCTTCACTAAGGCGCTCAGGTTAGCACTCTCATCTCCGCCCTCCGGATGAGGGGTTTCTGGTTCTTCATAAACCACCTTTTCGGCCCTAGGCCTTCCTCTCGTAACCCATGGTTCAGCACCACATCCACCACCACGCGAAGCTTTAGATGATCTACCACCGGCCATCCTCCCACACACACGCTGAAAGATTCAAACACCAACACGGTCATTCAAAGAAACAACTCTGTTTATGTCAAGTATAGTAAGTCCCTAATTACAGTGGCCAGTTGTGATTAGCCACTTACTTTACTCTTCATACCCCAAGCATTACCTATCCTGACTACATCAGTATCTAATTCTACCAACAACACATAACCACATAACATAATCACGTAATACTGGTTAACTTTACGAAAATACTTGATGGCACGCAGCTACTCAGATTGGCATCCCATTCCCAATTCCATCCTCTTCTCAGTTTAAATTAAGGTTTATTTCGAAAATTTACCCATTTCACTTAAACTTTGGCTCTGATATCAACTTGTAAGGCCCCGTTTCCGGGACGCTTACAGCTGGTCAACCATTGCACATAAAACATACATTTATAGTTATTTTACATAAACATTCGCAGTGGAAACAATCAAAATGGCATTTCATTTCATCATAAAAACTTTTGCAAAATAATACATCGTTTGTCGGTTACAAAATTACATTTGTTGTATTACATCAAAAAAGCTTTATATAAATGGATGCGATCCAAAAGAGCTGAGCAGTTGCCTCGTGCCATCCTCAGCAACATTACCTGCCAACTGGAAACACATAAAAGTCAGCGTTCCTGAGTGAGTTCTAGTTTTATAATAAAACATACTTTTCTTTCGTAAAACCATCCTTTCTCTTAAAATCATATTATACTTTACATTCATTCGTGATCATACATCGTACGTACATACAGATGATATCATTATTATCTTCTTTAATCTTTCATGCCACATTCTTTACTTTTCCTTTCTGTCAACCATAAACCCTTCCCTTCTGTTCATGGTACTGAAACTAGGCCCATTATAGACCTTCTATAACGGTGCATCGCACCTCGTGGTCACAGTACCTAGGGTAAAGTTTAGGTTTACTATGCAATACCTTTCTGTTCGTGGTTCTGGACCTAGGCCTGTCACAGACCTTCTATAACGGTGCATCGCACCTCGTGGCCACGGTACCTAAGGTATGAATGTAGATGTGCCATTGCCATAAGCAATACCTTTCTGTTCATGGTTCCGGACCAAGGCCTCTCATAGACCTTCTATAACAGTGCATCGCACCTCGTGGTCACAGTACCTAAGGTATGCAACAATAGTTCTATGCAAATGGCCAATCACAAAGAAAGACCCTGATGTCATGCCATGCTTACAAGATTATCTTTATTTTCATTAGTTGTTAATGCATGCATTCTTACTTCATGTTCCTCTTTCACTATCTTTCACTTTACGTTACATAATACTTTCGGTTCATTCATTAACATAACATGTAAAGCCACAGGAAAGATAAACATACGTCATAATAAGGAACATAAACATATCATTCTATCATCATCATGCAGGGCATCATACATACATAACATACATCATGTATAACCATCCAACATCATCATCATCATCATGCATAAACACCAATCACATATCATAACATACCATCTATGACCTTAAAAGTCAACTTACATAATCCCCTGGAATCTCCTAGGTCAAAGCCTACATTACCTCTTTTTCCTCAAAAAGTCAGAATTATTCTAAGTGTTCATCCGCATTTCCTATAGTTCATCCGCATTTGCTATAGTTCATCCGCATTTCCTATAGTTCATCCGCATTTGCTATAGTTCATTCCCATTGGTCTTACTTCATTCGCATTTCCCAGACTTGGTCAAATGCTCATCCGCATTGACATACCTCATCCGCATTTGTCATTCGCATTTGACTTACTCATCCGCATTTCATATCCTTAGTCAAATGCTCATCCGCATTGACCCCATCCGCATTAACTTACTCTACAGTTAATACTCATCCGCATTTCCCTTTACTTAGCCCATATTCATCCGGATTTCTCAGACTTAGTCAAATGCTCATCTGCATTGACTTCATCCGCATTGACTTTCATACACATTTGTCATACTTAGTCAATGCTCATCCGCATTGACTTACTTTGCTCATCCGCATTGACCCTTCAACACTTTTACATATTCTAAAACTTAACAAATGAGCTTTAAACATCAGATTTAAATCTAAAATCACCATTCATCATGTTCTAAGCTTAAATCATACATTCTAAGTCTTAGAAACATCATCAATAATGAACATAGTCACACATCATAACATAGTGTCATCATACACACATTCAAACATACGGGTCCGAAACCCAGCTTAATAAAAACATACATTCATGCATTTCTATCCCCAAAATCAGTTAAAACAGGTAAAATAGGGGTCCTAGAACTCACCTTTGCAGCTCTTTAGTATGGCCTCTTCAAAACTCGTTTGCAAACTGAATTCAACATCCTATAAACCCACTAAAAACATACCCAAACACATACAAATACACATAAGCATAAACCCGAGGATATGACCAGTCAAGAATACCATAAAAGCATGAATTCTTACCTTGAATTCGAATTCTTTCTTCTTGTTCTTCTTCAAACCTGAGCTCTGCTCTTTCTCTCTCTAAAATCCAAACTCAAAAGTGAAAACTGGCATGGCATGGGCGGCCATGCTACTTTTGTATAACATAAAAAGTCAATATTGTACTTTTTACATATTTAACCCCTTATCTTGGGTAAATAGCCTTTCTTTCTTTTCCTTTGCTTTATTCTTCTCTTTCTTTAACTTTAAAATAACCGGGTGTTACATGATTGCTCCACATAATTGAGCCTTTCATCTACTTCGATATCCTCCAGTGGAACAATCATGTCTACATCAGCTAAGCACTTTCTCAGATGAGATACATGGAATGTCGGGTGAATTCCACTTAACTCATCTGGTAACTCCAATCTATAGGCCACCTCTCCTACTCGAGCAATGATTCGGAAAGGGCCTATATACCTTGGGCTCAACTTGCCCCGCTTCCTGAATCGGATAATACCCTTCTAAGGTGAGACCTTCAACATAACCTGGTCACCCACCTGGAACTCAATTGGTCTGCGTCGTTTATCGGCATACGACATCTGTCTATCTTTGGCTGCCTTCATGAAGGCTTTAATATTCTCAAGCTTCTCAGTCGTAGCCTCAACTACCTCGACGCTCCTCAATTCCTTCTGACCAATATTACCCCAACAAACGGGTTTTCTACATCTCCTACCGTATAGCATCTCATTTGGTGGCATACCAATGCTGGTATGATAGCTGTTGTTGTATGAGAGTTCAACAAACGATAAGAGGTCATCCTAACTTCCCCCAAAATCAATCACACATGCCTGAAGCATGTCTTCTAGTGTCTGAATGGTCCTTTCTGACTGACCATCAGTCTGGGGATGATATGCCATGCTAATATGTAATCTCGTCCCCATGGCTTCGTGGAATTTCTTCCAAAATTTAGATGTAAACCGGGTGTCACGATCTTACACAATAGACACCGGCACACCATGATGAGTTACAATTTCCTTGATGAATAGATCCGCCAAACTCTTAGATGAATATGTCTCGCGGATCGGTAGGAAGTGAGCACTCTTCATCAGACGGTCGACAATCACCCATATGGCATCGTACCCTTTTGGAGTACGCGGCAACTTCGTAATCAAATCCATGGTGATGTGCTCCCACTTCCATTCTGGTATTTCCAAAGGTTGGATCTTCCCATACAGCTTTTGATGCTCGGCCTTCACCAGTAAGAAAGTAAGGCACTTACTCACATACCCCACCACATCATGCTTCGTACCCAGCCACCACTAATCTTTCTTCATATCTTGATACATTTTTGTGGAACCAGGATGAATGGAGTATCGAGTCTTGTGAGCTTCATCCATAATCTTCACACGTAGATCCCCAAAACAAGGAATCCACACCCGTCCGAATCGAGTTTTAACACCAAGTGTGTTTTCACCCAATTCCCCAACTAGACCCCACATCCTTTCAGAGTTAAGTTGATCTTCTTTCAGTGCCTCATCTTGAAACTCTTTGACTTGCTTCATCACATCAGAGGTCATGATCAGTTGATATGCTTTCACCCAAATTGGCTCGGGCCTCTCCTTTCGGCTAAGGGCATGAGCCACCATGTTAGCCTTGCCCGAATGATAGTGGATCTCGCAATCGTAATCTTTTATGAGCTCCAATCATCTTCTCTACCTCATGTTCAGGTCCTTCTGCTCAAAGAAGTACTTCAAGCTCTAGTGGTCAGTGAATATGGTGCACTTCGTCCCGTAGAGATAGTGCCTCCAAATCTTCAACGCAAAGACCATGGCTGCTAGCTCCAAGTCATGAGTGGTATAATTGACCTCATGAACTTTCAATTGTCAGGATGCATAGGCTATAACCTTCCCTCTCTACATTAACATGCACCCCAACCCCAAGTTGGAAGCATTTGAATAGACCACCAAATCCTCGCTTTCTTCGGGTAATGACAGGACAGGAGCTTGAGTCAACCTTGCCTTTAACTCCTCGAATGCTTTCTCTTAAGTTTGACCCCATATAAACTTTACATCCTTCCGGGTCAACTTGGTTAGTGGAGAAGCGATCTTGGAAAAAAATCTTGAATGAACCTTCGATAATATCCCGCCAACCCCAAGAAACTACGAATCTCAGATGGCGTCTTCGGTGACTTCCATTGCATCACTGCCTCGACCTTTACGGGGTCTATCATAATCCCGTTAGGATTCACCACATGACCCAAGAATTGAACTTCGCGCAACCAGAACACACATTTGGAGAATTTGGCATACAACTTCTCTCTTCTTAATGTCTCCAACACCTCTCGAATGTGACTGGCATGCTCTTCTTCACTCTTCGAGTAGATCAGAATATCATCAATGAACACAATCACTGATCTATTTAACATCGGCCGGCACACTCGATTCATCAAATCCATAAAGGCAGCTGGCGCGTTAGCTAGACCAAAAGACATAACGAGGAACTCGTAGTGTCCATAATGTGTACGGAAAGCTGTCTTGGGAATGTCTTGTTCCTTCACCTTCAATTGATGGTAGCCAGATCGTAGATCTATTCTCGAGAACCAACTGGCACCTTGGAGCTGGTCGAACAAGTCATCAATCCTTGGTAAAGGGTATCGATTCTTCACCGTCAACTTGTTCAGCTCTCGATAGTCAATGCACATTCGCATACTTCCGTCCTTTTTCTTTACAAACAATACTGGAGCACCCCAGGGAGAGATACTCCTGCAATTGGCTCATGAGTTCCTTCAATTCAGTCGGAGCTAACCGATATGGTGCTTTCGCAATGGGTTGAGCATCGGGTATCAAATCAATTTGGAACTCAATCTTGCGATCCGGTGGCACACCGGGTAAGTCTTCCGGGAATACGTCCGAAAGTCGCACAGCACTGGCACCTCAGATAATTGCGGTACCGACGCATCCACATCTTTCACGTATGCCAAGTAGGCACCACATCCACGTTTCATGCACTTCCCCGCCACCGCTATCGAAATCACTTTCGGGATCGTAGTAAAGCGATCTCCATAAATCGTAACCAAACTCCCATTGGGCGCAACTAATCGAATCATCTTCTTGTGACATACGATGTTTGCTTCATAGGTTGCTAACCAGTCCATACCTCGTACTACATCAAATCCACCTAGGGGCATCACGTGTAGCCTAGCAGCAAACCTATGACCTTCTAGTTCTATAACACAGTCCTCTATCACCTCAGTAATTCACGTGGACTTGTCAATAGCAGTTTCTACATCGAATGGTTTACTGACATTTCTACTACTAATAGGCAACTTAGCACAGAAAGTAGTGGAAATAAAACTCCTACTAGCACTAGAATCAAACAATACAGAGGCACAAGTTTGGTTTACTAGAAACATACCTGACACAACATCGGGATCAGCTCTGGCTTCCTCCCGGGTAATGGTGTGAGCTCTAGCACTTTCCCTATGCCCTCCTTCCTCCGCTTCTTCTTCGCTCCAGAGCTTTCCGCCCTCAGCTTCTTACAGTCTTTGGACGCGTGGCCCTCCCCGCCACAGTTAAAGCACTTCGGCAGCCTACAGTCTCTAGCAATATGGCCATGCCTGCCACATCTGAAGCATACATTCATTCCCATCCTGCACTCCCCGGTATGCTCCCTTCCACAACTACCACACTTATTCTGCCCTGATTTTGACGACACCCCATGGTCATACACCTTCTTCTTCTTGTTGTTTGGAGTGAAACCACCACATCCAAACCTCTTCCCATTCCAGTTTTTACCATCCCCACTCGTCGTCTACACCTCCATAACAGTCTCCTCTCGCTCATCATACAATCTACCCGCCAAGTCCACCACCGATCGAAAGGTACTTAGCTGAGCAGCAATCAGGTGCCTGCAAATGTTGGCCGACAGTCCCTGGATGTACCTCTTGATCTTTCTTGACACCGGCGTCACTTGATCCGGCACCAACCTCGCCATCTCGTTGAATTTAATGGTGTACTGCTGGTGGGTCATGGTTCCCGCTTCAAGTTGCAGGAACTCCCTCTCGATTTTATCGAGTTCCCTATGAGGATAGAATTCCTCGATAACCAACTGCTTAAACTCCTTCCATCGCATTTTCCGATGGCTCTGGCACCCTCAGCTTGGACAGTAATATCCCACTAACACAACACTGAATCAATGAAAGAGTGAGTCGCGAACTTCACCTTTTGGTCCTCGCGGCAATCACTGATCTCCAAGACTGCCTCCATCTCTCTCACCCAGCAGTGAGCGGAAGCAACATTGCCATTGCCATCAAAAGTCGGGGGTTTACAACTCTAGAACGCCCTATAACTGCACCCTCCGGTTGCTACCTCCACTACATCATCCTCCTCCTCCTCGGATAACACTGTCTCAGGCTCTGGTTGTTCCTCCTCCCTTCTGCTTCCCTTGCCCGTTGATCCCTTTCTATTCTCCTTCTCCTTCCTTTCCTCGCTTCTCACAGCCCAACGACTTCAGTCACCACAGACGGTATGACTGTCTGCATGACCTGGTGTACTTTATCGGCAATCGCCTCCCTAGCTGAGGCATTCAAGCTAGGATTTTCATTCTCTTCGCTCCAGCCATGGACCTCAGGGTTCTCATGGGTCGTCTCAAGAGCTTTAGCACTACTCTTAGTCACACGTGGACAGCCTCTGCCTCTAGGAGTCTTGGAAGATTTTCGTCCAACCATCCTCTAACATGCTATAAGATTCAAACACTAACACGATCATTCAAGGTAACAACTCATTTTATGTCAAGTATAGTAAGTCCCTAATTACAGTGGCCAGTTGTGATTAGATACTTACTTTACTCTTCATACCCCAAGCATTTCCTATCTTGACCCAATCAGTATCTAAATCTACTAAGAGCACATAAATC
Organism: Flaveria trinervia; assembly: GCA_025506515.1. Classification (NCBI taxonomy): domain Eukaryota; kingdom Viridiplantae; phylum Streptophyta; class Magnoliopsida; order Asterales; family Asteraceae; genus Flaveria; species Flaveria trinervia. The sequence continues at coordinate 49,431,145 of CM046447.1, forward strand.
AAATAGCATGCGCACATAATACCTGTTAACATTAAGAAAAGACATACCTGATGGCACATAGCTACTCAGGCTGACATCCCTCCAATTGTCCTATTTTTAGTTTAAGTTTAGGTTTTTAAAACTTTATTCAACCTAATTCTTTTAAATTTGGCTCTGATACCAACTTGTAAGGCCCCGTTCCCGGAGACCTCATAGTTGGTCATTCACAACATTAAATACATTAAACATTATAAAATTACAAACTTAAGCAGTGGATCATTTTAACAAAAACCATTCATTTCATTAAAACGCTGTTGTTAAGCAATACACTATTGTTTAACCGAATACAAACGAATTATTAATTGCATTACAAAACAACAGCAACAATAAGTATGAATGGATGCCAGTCTTTTCCTGCCGAGTAGCTTCACCCTCGTGCCATCCTCAGCAATATTTACCTGCCAACTGAAAATGTATAAAAGTCAGTGTTGCTAAGTAAGTTCTAGTTTTAAAAGTAATAAAATACTTTCTGTAAGGTATATATATGAAAATACTCTTTTTATGAAATCTTCATCTCTTTATATGTGATCACGCATTAACTATACAATCAAGTAATGCTTTATCTCTTTACTGTATGCCTTGTTTACTTTGTATACTTTTGCATTTATCTTTCACTGTCTATGTGGACTAATGAGCAATATCCTAAACTATGTGCGCGGGGGAAATGGTGATGGGCCCTCTTTTCCCACAAGGGGATCTACATCTGTATACAAGGCTAGCCCAAACACCTATGGTATGCTACAAAGGTCCGCCAATCTCAATTGACTGGCCCCGTGTGCATCTGAAGGTAGCTAACCTGCATCATAGTTGAGCTGATGACCTCATGGCCGTGTACCTCCTTTAAACTTGAAAGACTTGTTAACACTTTAATTAAGTTCCACTTCTCTTCTTCGCTACTCTTTCACTTTATTATTATTAATACTTTACGTTACGACTATAAGCACACCATGTAAAGTCACATACTAAAAGTAATAATAATAATAAAAGGGAACAATCAAAAACAATCATAATCATGCATGAAACCCATCATTAATAAACCCTAGTCAAACCTCGAGCAAAACCCTAAAAGCACAGACTCCGAAAAATTCGGAAATAAATTGTAAGCGTTAGGCGCTTTGACACTATTTGAGCGCATGAGCCCTGTTTGGGTGCTTCATCACTATACAGGCGCATCACCTAACACTTAACTACTTTAACACTTAGGCGCATGAGCTATTCATGCGCATGGACACTATTCGGTCGTATGGTCTATTCAGACGCATGGGCTATTCGGGCGTATGGAAACTTTGGCGAATGGGGTTATTTAGACGCATGGGTACTATTGGGGCGCATGGCCCTACACTTAGTCATCTGACTAATTTTCTAGGCGCATGAGGGTACTGTTCAGGCGCATGAGTTACACTTAATCATTTCTAAGGCATTTCCAGGCGCATGGGCCTTATTTTGGCGCATGAACCTTCTGTTCAACATGTTTCTAGGATAATTTGGAATCCAAACATCAAGCCTATTTGTTCTAAGCTTACCAAGGCTATTCTAAACATGAACAACCTATAAGAATCTAAGAATCATCATCAAACATGCATAATACATATGGGTATACATACATAAACATTTAAAAATCGTTTTAATACATTTTCAGCCCCAAGAAGAGTTTAAAGCAAGTAAAACTGGGGTCTAGAAACTCATCTGGTGCAACTTTAGGTGTATCTTCCCTCTAACCCATTTGCAAATGAGTTCAAACACCTAAAAACACACCAAAACACACACACACGGACAAACACACAAGCACATAAGCACATCAGCATATAACCGAGGCAAAACCCAACATGAATACATAGAAACTTCGAATTCTTACCTTGAATTCGATCCTCTTCTTCTTCCTCTTCTTCAACTGAGAGTGTTTCTGCTCTCTCTCTCTCTAATCCAAAATGAAAATAGGTGATTGGAAGTGAGGGTGGGCGGCCATGCCCACTTTACACCAACTTATTTGTACTTTTGTCCTTTTTACACATTTAACCCCTCAACTTCGGTTTATTGATGTTTCCTTCCTTTATTCTTCATTTCTTACTTTTCTTTTCTTTTAATAGAATAGTCGGGTGTTACAAAGCTGTTAATCATTCCTTTGAGCAGATGGGGTATGAGGGAGATTTATCTGTAAAGATCTTTAGGAAAGGGAAGGTCTCATCCCAATGGAGATTCCTGCTTCATGTGGTTATCCACAGCTTATCAAACAAGCATGGTGGATGGGACCTGATTCCTGAGGATATGTCCTTCATTATCCGTGGAATGATTCAGGGGGTCAAGTTCAGGTATTCTCAATTTGTTTATACTAATTTACTTGCCAACTTAGACTCCTTAGAATATTATACGTTTCCTATATATGTCCAGTACATTCTTAACTGTGATAGATGAAGTTCGACATCTTTAAATACTGAGAAAGCCCATTGTTGTCTTCCCTGATTGTTTTATGATTGTTCCCTTATTATTATTATTATTACTATTAGTATGTGACTTTACGTGGTGTGCTATAATCATAAAGTAAAGTATTACTAATAATAAAGTGAAAGAGTAACAAAGAAGAGAAATAGAACTTAATTAAAGTGTTAACAAGTCTTGCAAGCTTAAAGGAGGTACACAGCCATGAGATCATTAGCTTAACTTTGATGCGGGTTAGATACCTTCAGATGCACACGGGGCCAGTCAATTGAGATTGGCGGACCTTTGCAGCATACCCCAGGTGTCTGGGCCAGCCTTGTATATAGTATGTAGAGCCCCTTGTGGGAAAAGAGGGCCCAACACCATTTTCCCCGCACACATAGTTTAGGGATTGCTCATTGGTCCACATAGACAGAGAAAGGTAAATTCAAAAGTATACCGAGTAAACAAGGCATGCAATAAAGAGATAAAACATTACCTTATTGTATAGTTAGTGCGTGCTCACGTATAAAGAGATGAAGATTTCATAAAAAGAGTATTTCATATATATACCTTACACAAAGTATTTTATTACTTTTAAAACTAGAACTTACTCAGCAATGCTGACTTTTATACAAGCATCAAGAAGAAAGAACCAGAGACATATTCCAAGTCAAGCCCCACCTGAAGTGGAGGTGAAGGTTGAACAACCAGAGACATCACAACCTAGACCTCCTGCTGAATCTCAGCAAGCTTCATCTTCTAATCCATAGCAGGGTTAGACTCACTCTCAATCTAAACCTGTGAGAGTTGAAGACCCAACTGAGAAAGACAATGAAGATTGATCAGGTATTATAGGCCAGTCTTCTCAATTAAAAGTTGTAAAGAGAAAGAAAAGGATGGCGTCTAAACCAAAGCCTAAGAAGAAGAAGAAGACTGCATCCTTTTCTAAACCTCAGGATGAGTCAGAATCATGAGGATGTGCAGCCAGAGGATGCTCCATCATCTCCCATTCCAATTGCTCATCTTGCATCCTGGACATACACTACAAATCCAGAAAGGTGGCTTGTCATTAGTGATCATGGCATTGAGAATGTCTACACTTGGCAAAACATGTTTCAATTGCTCCTACATGATCTCTTTGACATGACAAGACATTTTGACAGTTTGAAGGATCCTGATCATCTCATGAAGAAAGGGCTGGTTATCATCCTAATGAGGACTATTGATATCTAAAGTCTTCAAGAGTTTTGGTAACATCAACCTAGGGGGAGTTTGTAAAGAATATGCATAGGGGCTGAAGCAAACCAAAGTCTTTCTGCATGCATGCTGCACAAGTACTAAAGAATAATGCTTCAAAAGTTTCACACATGCAACATAAATATTCTAATTGTGAAACCTTCCGAAGCCAAGACCAATATCTTCCGAAGCCAAAGATGAAGTCTTCCGAAGCTTCAGAGACAAAGTCTTTCGAAGCCACAACTCATGAAGACAGATTTCTTTCAAAGACTTTTAGTAACATGCTTTATCTGATGTACTATTCCATAAAGCTAGACACCTTTCCGCTGCATCTCTGTAAAGTCACCAACTTGCATGAGTTGGTGAAAATGTCCACGCTTTTGGTAATTGTACATTGAGGTCTTGAGTCTGTAACTTTCTACTTCATGTACTTTATCCTTTTTGTAATAGATGAGGATGTGAGCTATGGCATGTCATAGTCACAAAGTCAAAAAGACAAACTGCCTTTTTGACTCTACAATTGATTTTGTTTTGATTCTAGTCAATTGTATCCAATTGGCTTTCAAAGTATGGCAGGCTATAGGATGTAGTATAAGTATCTCATGTTCTTGTTCTTTTCCATATGCTTTGTAACACTTGTAATAGAACATAGAAAAGCAATATATGGCATTCTTGAAAACCATATACTTGTGCTCTTGTGTTCTGTCTCTTACATTACTTGTGTTCTTTGTGTCTTCTTATGGTTAATACAGTTTACTGTTTGATTAAGTTTTGGTTAATCTCCTCTTTGTGTTGTCTATTGTAAGTGACCCCCTTCACTGGTCCTGCAGGTTCCATCTGGGATAAGAAGCATGAGTACAAGCAGACATTCCCATGATGAGTCTGTCCTCTTGTTCTCACGCCTTCAGAGACATTCCCAATGATGTTCTCAGCTAGATGAGTGCTATGAATCCTTAAACGAGGAATCACTTCCAGTTGCAAAGTTAAATCCAGATTAGACATATTTTGCTCAGGAACAGGAACACTTTGTCCAGCTGTTGTTTCAAACTTATTCAATGAGGACTGATTGAATAAATGAGAACATCATCAATTGTTGGCTGTGAAGTAGCATTAATGGTTGCATGTTCCTTCAAAATGCTACTTCCCTCAGCTTGATGTTGTGTTGGATCACCTGATGAGTTTTGAGGATCAGCAGGTGATTCACTGGTTGAAGCTTCACTATTCCTTTATATAGTAATACTATCAGATCTGTAAATAGTGGGAGCTTGATTTGTGACAGCTCTTGGAGAACTTGGAAGAGATCTGGGTAGCTCAAACAGTTGATTAGCATCCGCAGCAACATCAGCATCATTTTGAGCCCCTGCTCCAACAGAAACATTCTCACATGAAGGTTTAGAATAGTTTGGGAACATTCTAAATCAAAAATATGATCAGGGCCATTCCTCCTAACACAAGGAGTGTACTCATTAACAACTATATTGGATGACTCCTCAAATTGTTGATTCTTGATGTTGTATACTCTATAAGCTTTAGAGCTTGAAGAGTATCAACAAAGATAGCATCATCCAACTTTTCAGCAAATTTTGCCAAATGTTCCTTTGTGTTAAGTATGGTACACCTGCTACCAAAGGACCTTAGAAAGCCAATGAACGGTGGCCTCTTGTTCCATAACTCATAAGGGGTTTTCCATGTGGCTTAACTACAAGAACTCTGTTCTGCACATAGCATGCAGTGCTAACTGCCTCTGCCCGGAATGTTAGAGGTAGTTTGGAATCAGCTAACATAGTTCGAGCAACCTCAATAAGTGTCCTATTCCTCCTCTCAGCAACACCATTTTGGTGAGGTGTTTTGGGAGCACTGTATTGTCTGGCAATCCCTTTTGAGTAACAGAATGAGTCAAGAACAAAGTTCTTAAACTCAGTCCCTTGATCACTTCTAATAATCTTAACCTTGTGATCAATTTAATTTTCTATTTTAAGAATAAAAGTCTTTAATGTTTCAGTAGTTTCATCTTTAGTTCTTAAAACAATACACATGTAAATCTTGTAAAATCATCAACTATCACAAGGCAGTATGATTTCCTTCCATTGCTCATTACACTTGTGGGACCATGTAACACCTGGTTATTTCTTTAGTCAAAGAAAGGAAAATAAGTAAAGAAAAGAAGAAAAGAAATAAAACCCAAGTCTAGGGGTAAAAAGTGTCCAAAAGGACAAAAAGTTTGAAAAGTGGGTGTAAAAGATGTACGGTCGCCCATATGTCACATACACACTAATTTTCAGGTTTTAGAGAGAGAAAGAGTAGCAATTCTCGGTTTTGAAGGAAGAAATAGAAAGAATTCTAATTCAAGGTAGGAATTCATGCTTTTATGATGTTCTTAACTCGTCTTATCCTCGGGTTTATGCTTATGTATGTTTGTATGTGTTCGGGTATGTTGTTTTTACTGGGTTCTAAGAGGTTGAATTCAATTTGCAAACGAGTTTGGAGGAAGCCATACTCAAGAGCTGCAAATGTGAGTTCTAGGACCCCTATTTTACTAGTTTTTAACTAATTTTGGGGCTGGAAATGCATGAATGTATGTTTTTACTAAACTGGTTTCGGACCCGTATGCTTGAATGTGTGTATGATGATGGTATGATGTGATGTGTGACTATGTTCATGCTTGATGATGTATGATTGCGTTCTAAGGCTTAGAGGGTAAGATTTAAGCTTAGAACCTGATGAATGGTGCATGGAAATTGATTATGATGATTTAGACACACTTGATAAGTCTTTAAATCTACCTAAGTGTTGGAAGAAATGCGGATGAACATTAACCAATGGGTAAGTCAATGCGGATGAACATTGACTAAGTGCAGGAAATGCGGATGAGAATTTGCCTAAGTCTGGGAAATGCGGATGAGCAAGGTAAGTCAATGTGGATGAAGTGAGTCAATGCCGATGAGCATTGACTAAGTATAGAAATGCGGATGAGCAAAGTGAGTTAATGCGGATAAAGGAAACCAAATGCGGATGAGTTAGGCAAATGATGAGGCAAATGCGGATGAACTATAGCCAATGCAGATGAACTATAGCCAATGCGGATGAACTATAGCCAATGCGGAAGAACTGTAGGAAATGCGGATGACACTTAAAAAAATTCTGACTTTTGGGGAGAAAAAGGAGTGATGTAGGTTTTGACCTAGAAGTTCCCAGGGTTATGTAAGTTGACTTATGAGGTCATAATGGTATGATGGGCATGTAATGTTATGTGCTGGAGTTTATGATGATGATGATGTTGCATGGTTATGCATGATGTATGTATGTATGTATGAGGTTGCATGATGATGTATGAATGATGTGTTATGTTCCTTGTGATGTTGTATGATTATCTTTCCTATGGCTTACGTATTATGAAAATGAATGAATGAACAAAGTATTATAAAGTGAACGATAATGAAAGAGGAACATGATGATGAATGCATGCATTAATGAATGAATGAATGTAAGAAAGGCTTGCAAGCAAATGTATGGAGGTGCACACCCATTGTAGGTGTTAGCTCAACGGTGTGCGGGTAGCTACCCCAAGGATGCACATTCAGGTCTTTCTTTGTGATTGACCATATCGATGAACCATTGTTGCGTGTCTTAGGTACTGTGACCACCTGGTGCTGGGCACCACCGATGAAGGTCTTTTATAGGCTTAGGTCCAGTATCATGATCATGAAGGGCATAGCATATGACAATGGTATACCTGGACTTTACCGTAGGTACTGTGACCACTTGGTGTCGGGCACCACCGATGAAGGTCTTTTATTGGTTTAGGCACAATATCATGTGCATGAAGGGTAAAGTTCATGGTGATGATGAAAGTAAGGAATGAAATGATGAATGAATGAAAGTATGAACGAAAGAATGACGAAGGTAATAATGATATTATCTGTATGTACGTACGATGTATGATCACAAATGAATGTAAAGTATAATATGTTTTTATGTGAAAGGATGGTTTTATGAAAGAAAAGTATGTTTTGTTATAAAACTAGAACTCACTCAGCAACGCTGACCTTTATGCATTTTTCAGTTGGCAGGTAAGGTTGCTGAGGATGGCACGAGGCGGCTGCTCAGCTCTTTTGGATGGCATCCATTTATTTAAGGCTTTTGTGATGTAATACAACAATTTAATTTGTTAGGATCTCAGCCACTTGGTTTAATCGATTGAACAGATATAGCAGCGGAATAGCTCAGAATTAGACAAATTCAACAAGAACATTTGATATAAAACGATAAAAGATTTTGTTATAGAGAGAGAAATATCGACAAAAGGAATATTGCATTAAGATTGTCGGCCTCAAAGGCACGATTACAGGTGAGTCATCCTTCTTTATAAGAAAGAGTGACGTAGGCTGATGTCACTGAAAGTGACATGTAACCGTTTGATAACTACTGATGTTTAACAACTACTGAAGATGTCAACAATGACATCTTCTTACAAAAGTTCCTAAGTGTTAAACATCTTATTTACAACTACTGAAAAACATAAAACTACTGATACTACAACACAACTGAAGAACACCTCTTCAGTTGTTTACAAGTACTGAAAAGAAAAGTAAACAAACTACTGAAAGGAAAAGAAAACTACTGAAGAAGAAAAACCATCACAACAACTGAAGAAGCCCTCTTCAGCTGTTGTAATCAGCTGTTAACATCAGCTGATGTCTTCAGTACTTGTTGAAGTCTTCAGACTTTAGATCTTCAGCTGTTGTCTCAGTCTTTGTCTTCAGTACTTCAGACGTACTTCAGCAGTTGTATTCTTCAGACTTTGTAGAACAGCTGATCAGGTCTTCTTCAGCTGTTGTGATGTCCTGTGGGACTTAGAAGTTTCTCTGATCAGGCTCATTGGTTCTTTTGGTCCAACAAACTCCCCCTGAACCAATGCAGCCAAAACCTCTAAGTTATTGATGAGTCCCACTTATTTTGGCAGATAGATTGGTCTTTTATCCTCTTGATCAGATGAGAAGTGACCCTTTTTCAGCACCGGCCTGGGAAGAAGTCTCTGATGATCTGTTTGGCATGATATGGTTGGGAGCTCTGTATTGGGGACTTGGACACCGAGCTGTTACCCCAACCATGAGATCTACTTCCCGTGTATCAGCCTATATGATTCCCTGGTGTAAGCCCTTAGAAACATGATTTGCTCATCCATTGTCAGCACCTCGGGCACACCATCAAATAATCCTTCTCGGCCATACACTTCAGATATGTACTTGGCCTGTTTTCCATTCTTGAGCTCAACCATGGTTATTGTCTATAAGCAAACTCATCTGGATGAGTCCCTTCTAAGAGCAGGTTGAGCTCTTCTTGTTTGAAGTTTTCAAGTCTTTTGTAAACCAATCCCTTCTTTATGATTTTGTTCTCTAACATCTTTTGAGGTGGTTGTTTGGCTTCATAGGCTTTCTTGAACTCTTCAACAATTTCCCAAGGGGACACTACAAGAACCACAGTGATGTCTTCGTCGACAACTCTCTTCACTTGGCCCTTGTATCTTGAAGGAATTTCTTTCTTGACAATCCGGTGTGCCACCCTAGGATCAGGCCATATCCTTACTCTTTCCCTTTGGTATTGAAAGGTATTAGCAAGGGTGTACAATCTTAATATTTCTTTCTTCATGCTAATCATTGAAGAGGATGTGGCATATGCTTTGTCAATGCTTTTCAGCATTTCCTCATCATGTCTTTGCATCTGTTCCTCTTCAATCTTTATCATCACATCATGCATTTGAGAAGCAGGAGTGATGGACATTGGTTTAGCCTTAGGCAAAGTAATAACTGCAGAGAGTGGCAGTCTGTCTTCATCCACCTCTTCATCTTCATCAGGCCTCAGTACCTTTCTTTTCTTTTGGCTAGGTACATCACTGGCAGTGGGTTTTGGGGGTAAAGGATTTGGTTTTGTGGGTTGGATGGTTGGTTTAGAGGGTAAAGGGGTTGTTTTAGAGGGTTGTGAAGATAGTGATTTTGAGGAAAGAGGCTTTTCAGACTGTTTTAGCATTTTGGCTGTAAGGGAGGCTTTGGTAATTTTGTCAGTTCTTTTCGATTCCCAACCCCAGCTTCATTCAATACCTCAATCACTAAACCTTTGGAGTATGCTTCAGACGAACAAATCTTGGTGGTTATTGCCAAGATGTTGTCCCTGGTCCAGGCCCTTATTTCAATCAGAGATCTTCCCAAGTATTTGGCTATAAATCTGATCATTATCTCCAGCCTTTCTCTTTCTAAGGCATCATAGCTAGCCCATCTTGAGTTGATCTCCTCTGTTCCAACCTTCTGATCTCGGAGTCTAGTTGTTTGATGTCAAAACCCTGCCTATATAACTGCTCAATGATTTTATCCATTGAACGATTATGGTTGCCGTCAGCTTCTTTCACCATATCATTCAGCTCCTTCTCCTTCTCAGACTCTCCTTTCCTCTTTTGATATGTGACATGAAAGTCTTTTTGACTTTCATTCACTTCAGCTCCTTCACATTCTCCTTCTCCTTCTCATTTACAAACTCAGATTCTTTCTCCTTCTCCCCATCTATCCTCTTCCTTTTTCCTTTAACTGACTGACTCTCCCCCTTTTTGGTTGCATTGGGTGCAAGGGTTTGAGCAGTAGAAAGGGATTTAGTCACGAACTCCTCCACCAAGGTTGTATTATTGTAGGAAGCCTCTCATCAATGGCTTTGATCACTATATCTGTGATCATGGGAGTGATGAGAGGTAGGGATTTTTGAAGGTTAGCAACTGATTGATCAGGATGGTTCTGTTCCTGAGAATCAGTTCCGAAAGCAGAGGCTGGTGGCTTGGAAGTATATATTGGCTCAGTGTGTAGGGGACCTTCAGAAGAAGGTGCCATCTGTGGGTGTATTGTGGTGGCAGATGGACTTGCATCCTGAGACATCTTGGCCAGCAGCTCTTTGAGTCTGCTAACCTCATCCTCTAGAATGGTGTTTTGAGCAACTACATCATAGAAGAAGCTCAGGTCATCATCAGTTGATACTGAATCACCTGACCTCCTGACAGAGTCAGGATGAACATGCCTTGAGTGTAGATCAATTATAGCATGTGCCCCTTGGTCTCGGTTCTGGGGACTTCCAGCCTCAGGACTATGTCCTTCATCAGCTGTTGCCGCTGTGAGGTCTTAGAGATGTTACCAACTGCATCCTGGTCATTTGCTGAGTGGGCAGTGGCAGCCTCACCAGAAGTTCGCACCTCCTTATCTACACTAGAAGATGGAACATGATAACCCCTGTGCTGTGGGTTGACAGAAGCATTGTGATCCTCCCCCTCAGGTGTTGAGGTTATCCCAGTAGTGATTGGTGTCTGGGTGGGGGGTGAGGAATGCAACTGTGTCAGCACCTTTGCAACAATTATTGTAGGGCTTTGAGGGGCGGTTGCATCAGGAGAGGGTGTGGAAGCAGTGTGCACCCGGGACAAGTGGTGCTCTTCAATGGTAATCCCCTCAAGTGAGGAGGATCCCAGCAGTGTGGCTTCCCTTTGAGTGGTTGCTTCAGGTTCCTTTTGAGAGGAAACCTGAGCGGCTTCAGTTGGTGGAGTCATAGTCTCTACTGGGGGGTTAGGTCCAGTAGAGATAACCTGCTTTGGTGCAGCAGGAGCATCCACAGGGGACTCAACTCCCTGAGTAGCTTTCTTAGGCTTCTTCTTAGTGGGTTTGGAGGGGACTTTTGATGTGGAAGTGGAGGCTGTGGGTTCCAGCTGCGTGGGTTTGCGCAGCTTGGCAGCCTGTTTGAGAGTTTGGTCAGTGTTGTGTCGGGAGTATACCTCCGGCAATACAGCCAAAGCAGGGACTCCCAGACCAACTAGTCCCTCAGCAGAAAGCTGATTCTCTATTATGGCCATTATAAACCGAGGATATAGTATCCAACGGTTAGAAAGTGGTTTTGTGGCCATATCCTTGAGTTCAAGAAAAATTATTTCAGAAAAGTTTAGTGGTTCTTGTTCAAGGATAGAGAACAGTACCTGTTGCCATCTGGAAGATAGTTGATCCCAAGAGGAAGTCTTCGGGGCCAGGCAAACATTTACCATATGAAATATTAATCGTTCAGCATCTGGAAAATGTTTCTTCAGGATTGTTGAAGCACTAAGATCACCCTGATATCCATGTTGTCCAAATGAAAGATCAAGCTGGCGCTTAGGATATCCAACAGGGTAGGCAGCATCATCTAACAGTAATATCTGGCCGATGGTAGCAGTAGAGATGACCACCTTATGAGAGTTGATAGACGAATGGATAGATTCTCCATTAACGGTCGCATTCGTCCAAAACTGATGTAGCGAATCGGCATAAATGATTGGATTTAAGAGGAAAGCCGTTTTCAGTGGGGATTGGACCATAAGATCTATAGCATTATCAAATTTGGTCCAGAAGGGCGATTTTGTGAGGTACGCGACACAGTTGTGTCGAGGCTTGAGTTGCATGGTCGCCATTAATGAAGGTGAAAGGTTTTCAGAGCTTTTGAAATTTTTAGGTCGTGAAAGAATGAAAAACTCTGAAAGAGGGATCAGGTATATATAGGGTACGGGTTATGAAACGACTGAAGGTTTTGGTGTTATTCATCAGTATTTGAAACAACTGATGACGTGGTATTAACTTTCAGAGGTTTGAAACGACTGATGGTATTGGTGTGGTCAGCAGTTATAAAACAACTGAAGACATGGTGTTTACAATCAAACGTTGAAACAACTGAAGTCGCTGATTTAGGCATCAGTAGTTTTAAAAACTACTGAAGACAAGTTGGACTTCAGATGTTGAAACAACTGAGGACTTGGTATTAGTCATCAGTAGTTGTGAAACTACTGAAGACCGTGGTTTTGCCATCAGTTGTTGTAAACAACTTGAAGACTTGGTGTTAGTCATTAGTAGTTGTGAAACTACTGAAGACAAGGTATTGCTTCAGTTGTTTATAAAGAAACAGCAGTTTGTGAACTACTGAAGAGAGAGTACTCATCAGTAGTTGTCGTCAATTCATAGCCTTTCAGCTGTTTCATACTATCCTCAACACTTACTCATCAGCCTTTTGCTGTTTTCAGTTGTTTCATAGGACATCAGTACTTATCTGTTTCAACTTATTTCAGTAGTTGTAACTACATCAGTAGTTTAGAACAGATGAAGCACAGTACTTAAAGCATTTAGCCTTCAGTAGTTATAAAAACGACTGAGGGTAAAATAACTCATCAGTACTTATATGTGACATGGTTACCAATGATCATCAGTAATTACTGAGATCATCAGTAGTTGTCACTTATTCTAGCTGCAGCATACCAAGCCTTAACACCAGGTTGTGGAAAGTTGAACTATCCAAAGGCTTAGTAAAAATGTCTGCAAGCTCATCAGCACTAGGCACAAACATAGGATTAATTAGACCCTTTTCAAAACAGTCTCTTATAAAATGATGTCTAATTTCTATATGTTTGGTCCTAGAGTGCTGGACTGGATTTTTGACAATGCAAAGAGCTGAAGCACTATCCATTAATAATGGAGTCTTAGTCTCTGTAATGCCATAATCCAAAAGTTGATTCTGAAGCCAGAGTATTGGGATGTACAACTTGCAGCAGCAATGTACTCGGCTTCAGCAGTGGATGTAGCAACAGATGTTTGTTTCTTACTCTGCCAAGAAATCAAACAGTTGCCTAGGAATTGGCATCCACCAGAAGTTGATTTCCTGGTCAACTTACACCCTGCATAGTCACTATCAGAGAAAGCAACTAATTTGCAAGAATGTCCAGTGGAATACCATAAGCCTAGAGATTGTGTACCTTGCAGATATCTAAAGATCCTCTTGACTGCAATCAGATGAGACTCCTTAGGTGCAGCTGAAATCTGGGGGTAGAGGAACAAGCTCCCACACTTGCTGTTTCTTGAACTGAAGAAGCTCAAGCTGCATGGCTTCAAACCATCCATTGTCTCTCAAAGCTACATGATAGTTCTTCGGCTCTAGCTGACTGATGAAGAGAGCATAGAAGCAGAAATTGGACAACTGGCTTCTGGTTGAAACACCAGCATTGATATCACCAAGGATTTGAGACATTGGGTGATTTTTCAGCTCTTGGTAAACAATCAAATCTGTGCAAGTGTTTGTAGGATCTTCAGCAGCAGCAGATGTTGATGCAGATTCTTGAAACCATGAAGATGGTGGCAACTCAAATGAAGTTGAGGATGCCGAAATCTCATCAGCATTTGTTGTGGATGGTGCTGCTGGAGCTACAGGAGCATCAGGTTTAGAGGACTCAGGCAGTTGGTCACTAAACCTGAAGAGGTGATTACTACTATCATCATCATCTTCAGTAGTAACACCAGGTGGTGAACTGTTGACAGGAGCAACAGCAGGAGATTGATAAGGAACATATTGCAGTATGTCCAAATCAAAGAGCTCCACAGGGCTTTGTGGAATCTTGTCCTTTGGAGATTCATTGAACTTGACATGTAGAGTCTCTTCAACCATCTTTGTTCTGCAGTTGAAGACTCTGTATGCCTTACAAGTTGATGAATAACAACAAAGTACCCTGCATCCACCTTAGGATCAAATTTCTGGAGCTGATCCTTTGTGTTGAGAATGAAACAGGGACACCCAAATGCTCTAAAGAATGAAATGAGAGGGGCCAAATGATGTAGAACTTCATATGGAGTCTTCATCAACCTCTGATTTATTAGCACTCTATTCTGCACATAGCATGCTGTGTTGACAGCTTCAGCCCAAAAGGTCAATGGCAGTCCAGAATCAGCCAACATAGACCTTGCAGCTTCAATGAGGGTCCTGTTCTTTCTCTGCACAACTCCATTCTGTTCAGGAGTTCTTGGAATACTAAACTGTCTCTTTATTCCCTTGGAAAGGTAGAACTCATCAAGTGTATTGTTCCTGAATTCTGTTCCATTGTCACTTCTAATACACTTGACTGAGAGGGAATACTGCTTCTCAGCAAACAACACAAAGTTTATGATCTTCTGTGCAGCTTCATCCTTTGAATGTAGAAAGAAAGTCCATACAAATCTGGAGTAATCATCCACAATTACCAGACAGTATTTCTTCTGTGCCATGCTCATCACTCTCACAGGACCAAAGAGATCCATGTGAAGAAGTTGTAAGCAGGCAGTGGACTTTGGTTCTTCAATAGGTGGAAATGAAACTTGTGCTGTTTTCCTTTCAAACAAGCAGTGCAGTTGTTTTCACACTTGAACTCCTTCATAGGCAGTCCCCTTACTAAACTATGGTGTATCAGTTGATTCATGTTCTTGAAGTTAACATGTCCCAGCCTTCTATGCCATAGATTAGATTCTTGAGGAGAGGCCTTGGAAAATAGGCAAGGATGACCTTTGAGATCTATTTTCTTGGAAAGATCTAAGGCATACACTCTTCCTGTCCTGTTGGCCTTCAGGAGAGTGTGAGCATCCAATACCTTGTCAATCAAACTCAGAACTTTGGATGACAGAATCCTACAGTTCTGGCTTGTGAAAAGAGCAACATGGCCTTTGTCACACAATTGACTGACACTCAAGAGGTTATACTTGAGATTTTCCACATGGTTGACATCATCAAACCTTATTTCCCCATTGGAAACAAAGCCCTTCCCGATGATGTAACCTCTTGCGTCATTGCCAAGGAAACAAATCCCTTCCTTCCTGGAGAGTAGTCATTAAGAAGTGAGTTGTTCCCAGTCATATGCATAGATCCCCCACTGTCTACATACCAGATGCTACTTTGGCATGTTGAAGAGACCTGCATAAATAAACAATCAGTTAGTTTTGGAGACCAAACCTTTTTGGTTTTGGGCCTGGTCTCATCAACAGATGGTGAACTAACAGGTTTATTGGGCACAATAGCTTGAGGTGAAGGAGATGGTGTTGAAGAGGAATCCTTTGGCTTGGATCTCCTTTTCTGGGGTTTCAACACAGGGCCATCAAGTTGGTTAACTCTTCCCAACAGATGTTGAACCATCATTACCAGCTGTGTCTGATTCTGGAAAGAGCTTTCAGCTCTTCAGACACATTGGTATTGGTGTTTGATGATGAGTTCTTGTGTTGCACCATCTTCTTTTGAGCAACCTCAGCTATTGCCTGTTGCACTCCTTCCTTTTAGATTTCTTTTTGGACAAAGGAGTAACAGGATTTGATGCTGCTGGTACAAATTTGGACTCAAACTCAGTTTTCATTTTAGCCAAGTTTTCTTTAATTTTCTCCTTTTGTTTGAGTTTGGATCCCTTTTTGTACCAACAATCATCTGTGAGATGATTGAATAGACCACAATTTCACATGGTTTCTTCTTCATCTTCTGTTGATCATCAACTGAAGAAGATGAAACTACTGAAGACTTGCTCTTCAGCAGTTTAGAAGCACTTTTTGCCTTCTTGTCAACTTCCTTAGTAGGCTTCAAATCCTTCCTACTGACAGTTTTCTTCTCTTCAGTGCTGTCAGTCATTAGGATTTGAACTCCAGATGTTATCCCCTGCTCTCCAGTACCCTTAGTACTTCTAGGGATAACACTTGGGTTGATCAACTCATTGATCATGTGAGTGTCAGTAGTTGAACCATCAATATCAGCTGATAGGTTCACAGAGGGATTACTACTGACTTCAACTACTGATGGTGCTTTATCAAGTAGTGAATCACATGATGAGGTGGATTGGTCATTACTTTCTCCATCAGATTCTGCTCCTGCTCTTGAAGCAAAAACTGTAGGAGGAGCAGTGTGATTATAACCAATTCCAAACTTCACATTGGAAGCCGTTTGCTTACTAAGAAGCATTTCAAAGCCCTTGCAAGATTGTACCCATCGATCACACTCTACCTGGGTGACAGCAAGAGTATCTTTGAGGTCTTTGTACTTCTCTAAGAGTACATCCTCCCTAGCCTTATCATCAGAAATTTGGCATTTTAATTTGTAATCTCATCAGTTTTCTCTTTTAGCACAGACTCAAACTCAGCTTTATTTTTGGAAATTATTTGTTCTAGCTCTACATTTTTATTGATTAAAGCCACATTTGCTTCTCTAATAGAGGCAAATGCTGCTATGCAAGTTTCAGAACATAATTTGGCCTTAGCCTCAGAGGATACCTGTGATACCTTTGTTGAAGAGGTACTTGAAGATGATCCATCAGAGGATTCCAAAGCCATGAGAGCTAGATTTCCAAAAGGATGCTCACCACCATGTTGACCAGCACCTGAGAACAGTTGTTCATTACCAGACACATCATCTGGTAAACTGCTCCAGTCAACAACTCCTGGTGTGAAGAAGCTGTGTTGTTGAGGTTGATTAGGTTGATGAGATTGGGATGGTTGAGGCTCAGGGAGTGCATGTGGTTGCTGAGCAGTGGGTGCTTGAACCTGGCCTGGTTGTGGCATGTAATAGCAGGGGTATGAATATGGCATTGGCCCCTGTGGAACAAAATATGCAGGAGATTGTGGATGATGATGATAACCAGAATTGACAGGTTGTTGCCCTCTGTTTTGTTGACTATTGCCAGGGAAAGTCACAAAAGGTGCAGGAGAGTTAGATCCAGATGATCTACATTCTCTTGCAAAGTGTCCAAGCCTGTGGCATTTATGACACTTCAACTTACTCTTGTCAAAACCAACCTTGGTTTTGCCAGAGAGTCCTGGGAATTTCCTTCCAGTTCTTTTGTAGAACTTCTGAGATCTGATATTTATCAAGGCCATTTGGCTCAAAATATCCATCTCTTCTAAGTCATCATCAGCAATCCCCTTGAGATCATCCATGATGAAACATAGATTGTCACTATCACTACCAACAGAATGACTATCAACACTCACAAAGCAGGCTCAGAAGTGTTTGTAGAGAAATCAATATGCTCATCATACTGGCTTTCAGATGACGCATATTCTGACTCTTGATGTCCAATCAGGGCAGTGTTCCCTTGGACAAAATCCTCAGTAAGCTTGCCAAATGAAACCAATTTCCTTTTCTGCTCTATCTCTCTCTCAAATGTAAGCAGTTTCCCATGAAGTTGGGTGAGAGATAGGCGATCAACATCAGCATTTGAGCGTAGAACAATGGTATATGTGTTCCATCTCTCAGGCAGTGATCTTAGGAATCTATGGTTCATTTGACTCCTGGTATATTCATGTTTAACCATTTTCAATTCAGAGATTAAACATGAAAACCGCTCAAATTGTTGAGTCAGAGTCTCACCCTTTCTATGAGAGAAAGTCTCATATTGTTGGGCGAGGATTTCCCTGTTGTTTGCTAAAACCTCATCAGTACCACCAAATTGTTCTTTGATGGCATTCCAGAGGTCATGAGCAGACTCACAATGCAGAAGCCCAGAGTAAATCTCATTAGGAATAGCCATAGCCAAAATTCCATGGGCTTTTGCATCGATTTCAAACAACTTCTTGTCCTCATCGGAGTATTGCTCTTCTTCTTTGGAACCAACTGGTTTGTTTCCGGATCATTCACCATTGGCTTATGTGGTCCATGTACCACAGATGTCCAACAACCTGAGCTATTGACATACATGTGATGGAGCAATCTTCTCTGCCAAATGTTATACTCACTCCTCACCAAGATCGGAGGCTTGGTAGAGGATCTAGTATTGAAAGGATCATTCGAAGAAGTAGTCATTGTTGAAAATCAGACAGATTCAAGTAAAATCACAATAAATTTAGCTCAAAACCACACAGAACCTCAAATAAAACGGCCAGAAGCGATACACTCTCAATCTCTATAACAGATCCTTGCAAATTTGCTAATTCGATTAAACTTAGAGCGATTGAACAGTTTCAATGATCAATTGTTAGATCGATCAATGATTAACCTGCTCTGATACCATTTGTTAGGATCTCAGCCACTTGGTTTAATCGATTGAACAGATATAGCAGTGGAATAGCTCAGAATTAGACAAATTCAAACAAGAACATTTGATATAAAACGATATAAGAATTTTGTTATAGAGAGAGAAATATCCGACAAAAGGAATATTGCATTAAGATTGTCGGCCTCAAAGGCACGATTACAGGTGAGTCATCCTTCCTTTATAAGAAAGAGTGACGTAGGCTGATGTCACTTGAAAGTGACATGTAACCGTTTGATAACTACTGATGTTTAACAACTACTGAAGATGTCAACAACTGACATCTTCTTACAAAAGTTCCTAAGTGTTAAACATCTTATTTACAACTACTGAAAAACATAAAACTACTGATACTACAACAACTGAAGAACAACCTCTTTAGTTGTTTACAAGTACTGAAAAGAAAAGTAAACAAACTACTGAAAGAAAAAGAAAACTACTGAAGAAGAAAAACCATCACAACAACTGAAGAAGCCCTCTTCAGCTGTTGTCATCAGCTGTTAACATCAGCTGATGTCTTCAGTACTTGTTGAAGTCTTCAGACTTTAGATCTTCAGCTGTTGTCTCAGTCTTTGTCTTCAGTACTTCAGACGTACTTCAGCAGTTGTATTCTTCAGACTTTGTAGAACAGCTGATCAGGTCTTCTTCAGCTGTTGTGATGTCCTGTGGGACTTAGAAGTTTCTCTGATCAGGCTCATTGGTTCTTTTGGTCCAACATAATTTGTAACCGACAAACGACATATTATTTTGCAAAAGTTCTTATGATGAAATGAAATGCCATTTGTTCTATGTTTCCGCTGCAATGTTTTGATGATTAAATACAAAGTATATGTTTTATGTGCGATGAATTACCAGCTATAAGCGTCCCGGGAACGGAGCCTTACAAGTTGGTATCAAAGCCAAAGTTTAAGTGAAATGGGTAAATTTTTAAATGAACCTTAACTTAAACGGAGAATGGGACAGATAGGGAATGTGATGCCTATCTGAGTAGCTGCGTGCCATCAAGTATTTTCGTAAAGATAATTGGTTTTATGTGCGCATGGTATGTGGTTATGTGTTGTATGTAGATTTAAATGCTGATGTAGTCAGGAGAGGTAATGCTTGGGGTATGAAAAGTAACGTAAGTGGCTAATCACAACTGGCCACTGTAATTAGGGACTTACTATACTTGCCATAAACTGAGCCGGTGGTAGATCATCTAAAGCTTCGCGTCGCGGTGGACGTGGTGCTGAACCATGGATTAGGAGAGGAAGGCCTAGGGCCGAAAAGGTGGTTCATGAAGAACTAGAAACCCCTCATCCGGAGGGCGGAGATGATAGTGCTAACCTGAGAGCCTCAGTGAAGGAGGCAGTTATGGAAGAAGTACATTAAGTCATGCAGTCAATCCTACCGTTTGTGGTGACCGAAGTGATAAAGGCAGTTAGAGAGGGGGAGAGAAGGGAAAGGAGTGGACCTACGGGCGAAAGAAGACAGCTCGAGACTGAGACGGTTCCATCTGATGATGAAGAAGAAGAGGAAGAAGCAGAGCCTATGCGGGAGGCAGTACGAGGCTGTACCTATGGGGTATTCATGAGATGCAAGTCCCCTACTTTCAATGGAAACGGCACTGCAGCTGCTACTCACCGGTGTGTGAGGGAAATGGAGGCTGTTCTTGATATCTGCGAGTGCCGTGAAGATAAAAAGGTGAAGTTCGCTACCCACTATTTTGTGGATTCAACTCTGTGCTGGTGGGACAACATTGTCCAAGCCGAGGGTAGCAGGGCCATCGGGAGAATGCGATGGTCTGAGCTGAAGAAGTTGGTGATCAAGGAGTTTTGTCCTCACCGGGAAATTGACAAGGTTGAGAGGGAGTTCTTGCAACTTGAGGCGGGAACTATGACGCATTAGCAGTACACCACAAAGTTCAATGAAATGGCACGTCTGGTGCCGGAACAGGTGACACCTCTATCTTGGAAGATCAAGAGATACATTCAGGGTTTGCAAGCAGATATTTGCAGGCACATGATTGCCGCCCCACCAAGCACGTTTAGGTCGGCAGTGGATTTGGCGGGATGATTGTATGATGAAAGGATTGTGGTGGTGGTGACTGAAGGTAGTCGGAAGGGTGGAGGTGATAGAAATTGGAACGGGAAGAGGTTTGGCCAGGGTGATGCCTCGACGTGTAAAAAGAAGGCAAGGGTGGACGACCGCCGTGTCATCACGTCGGGTGCGAGTACGAAGAAGTGTGGTAGATGTGGGAGAGAGCATGATGGAGAATGTAGGTTTGGGTCAAACTTTTGCTTTAAATGTGGGAAGGCGGGGCACATGGCCAGGGACTATCGTACGACCTGGTGCTTTAACTGTGGTGAAGAGGGTCATATGAATAAGGATTGTAAGAAGCCAAGGGCCGAGGGTTCTGGGGCAAAGAAAACTGGAGGTGAAGGACCAAGGGCGAATGACAGAGCATTCACAATGACACAGGAGGAAGCTAGGATGGACCCTGATGTCGTGTCCGGTACGTTTCTAGTGAACCAAACTTTAGCTTCTGTGCTATTTGATTCTAGTGCTAGTAAGAGTTTTATTTTTGCTTCTTTCTGTGCTAAGTTTCCTGTTAGTAGATGTATTGATGCACCTTCGATGTAGAAACTGCCATAGGTAAGCCTACCAGGATTTCCGAGATGATAGGGAACTGTGACGTGGAACTCGAAGGTCATAAGTTTACTGTTAGACCATTCGTGATGACCTTGGGTGGTTTTGCTTTGGTTCTTGGGATGGATTGGTTGGCAGATTTAGAGGCAACATTATGTGACGTAAGAATATGATTCGTTTGACAACGCCTGACGATAGTTCGGTGACGG
The DNA here is from genome assembly GCA_025506515.1 of Flaveria trinervia. Lineage (NCBI taxonomy): Eukaryota > Viridiplantae > Streptophyta > Magnoliopsida > Asterales > Asteraceae > Flaveria > Flaveria trinervia. The sequence continues at coordinate 49,452,517 of CM046447.1, forward strand.
TTTATGGTGATCGGGTGACTACGATTCCGAAGGTGATTTCAATGGCGGTGGTGGGAAAGGGTATGAGGCATGGATGTAGTGCGTACTTGGCCTATGTAAAGGATATGATACGCCAACACCACAACTATCCGATGTACCCGTGGTGTGTGACTTCCCAGAAGTATTCCCAGAAGATTTATCAGGAGTGCCACCTAACCGTCAGATCGAGTTCCAAACTAATCTGATACCGGGCGCCCAACCTGTTGCCAAGGCACCATATCGATTGGCCCCGACAGAGATGAAAGAGTTGATGGAGCAGTTGCAAGAGCTGCTTGACAAGGGGTTTATCAGACCGAGTATCTCTCCTTGGGGTGCTCTAGTCTTGTTTGTGAAGAAGAAAGATGGTAGTATGAGGATGTGTATTGACTACCGTGAGCTGAACAAGTTGACAGTGAAGAACCGCTACCCCTTACCGAGAATTGATGATTTGTTTGATCAGCTCCAGGGTGCCAGCTGGTTTTCAAGGATAGATCTTCGATCTGGTTACCATCAGTTGAAGGTGAAAGAGCAAGATATCCCTAAAACAGCTTTCCATACGTGCTATGGTCACTACGAGTTTCTCGTCATGTCTTTTGGTTTGACCAACACACTGGCTGCTTTAATGGATTTGATGAACTGTGTGTGTCGGCCGATGCTGGATAAATCAGTGATTGTGTTCATTGATGATATCCTGATCTATTCAAAGAGCGAGATTGAGCATGCCGGTCACATTCGGGAGGTTCTGAAGACGTTGAGGAGGAGAAGTTGTATGCAAAATTCTCCAAGTGCGCGTTTTGGTTGCACGAAGTTCAGTTCTTGGGTCATATGGTGAATCCTAACGAGATTATGGTGGACCTGGCAAAGGTGGAGGCAGTTATGCAATGGAAGTCATCGAAGACACCATCCGAGATTCGTAGCTTCTTGCGTTTGGTGGGCTACTACAGAATATTCATTCAAGACTTTTCCAAGATCGCTTCTCCACTAACTAAGTTGACCCAAAAAGATGTGAAGTTCGTATGGGGTCAAGCTCAAGAGAAGGCATTCGAAGAATTGAAGGCGAGATTGACTCAAGCTCCTATTCTGTCATTACCCGATGGGAGCGAAGATTTGGTGGTTTATTCTGATGCTTCCTACTCGAGATTCGGGTGCGTGTTAATGCAGAGAGGGAAGGTTATAGCCTATGCATCCCGACAGTTGAAGGTTCATGAGGTCAACTACCCTACACATGACTTGGAGCTAGCAACCGTGGTCTTTGCACTAAAGATTTGGAGGCACTATCTTTACGGTATGAAGTGCACCATTTTCATTGACCACAAAAGCTTGAAGTACTTCTTCAAGCAAAAGGATCTGAACATGAGGCAAAGGAGATGGTTGGAGCTCATAAAAGACTATGATTGTGAGATCCACTACCATCCGGGCAAAGCCAATATGGTGGCGGATGCCCTAAGCCGAAAGGAGAGACCCGAGCCGATTCGGGTGAAAGCATATCAGCTGATCATGACCTCTGATATGATGAAGCAAGTCAAAGAGTTTCAAGATGAGGCACTGAAAGAAGACCATCTTAACTCTGAAAGAATGAGAGGTCTGGTTGGGGAATTGGGTGAAACACACTCGGTGTTAGAACCCGAACCCGATTCGGCCGTGTGTGGATTCCTCATTTCAGGGATCTACGGGTAAAGATTATGGACGAAGCTCACAAGACCCGATACTCTATCCATCCCGGTGCACAAAGATGTACCAAGACATGAAGAAAGATTATTGGTGGCAGGGTATGAAGCGCGACGTGGTTGAGTATGTGAGTAAGTGCTTACTTGCTTGCAAGTGAAGGCCGAGCATCAAAAGCAGTATGGGAAGATCCAACCTTTGGATATACTGGAATGGAAGTAGGAGCACATCATCATGGATTTCATATGAAGCTGCCACGTACTCCGAAAGCGTATGATGCCATATGGGTGATTGTGGATCGTCTAACGAAGAGTGCTCACTTCCTACCGATTCGCGAGACATATTCATCCGAGAGGTGGCTGACCTGTTCATCAAGGAGATCGTAACTCGTCCTGGTCTGCTGGTGTCCATTGTGTCTGATCGTGACACCCGGTTTACATCTAAATTCTAGAAGAAATTCTACGATGCCATAGGGACGAGGTTACACATTAGCACGGCTTATCATCCCCAAACTGATGGTCAGTCAGAAAGGACCATTCAGACGTTGGAAGACATGCTTCGGGCGTGTGTGATTAATTTAGGTGGAACTTGGGATGACCACTTACCGTTAGATGAATTCTCGTTCAACAATAGCTATCATGCCAGCATTGGCATGCCACCATACAAGATGCTATACGGTAGGAGGTGCAGAACACCAATTGTTGGGGTGACATTGGTCAGAAAGAGTTGGGAAGCGTCGAGGTAGTTGAGGCTACGACTGAGAAGCTTGAGAAGATTAAAGCCTCCATGAAGGCAGCCAAAGATAGACAGAATTTGTATGCCGATAAACGACGTAGACCAATTGAGTTCTAGGTGGGTGACCAGGTTATGTTAAAGGTCTCACCTTGGAAGGGTATTATTCGTTTCCGAAAGCGGGGCAAGTTGAGCCTGAGGTACATAGGCCCTTTCCGAATCATTGCTCGGTTAGGAGAGGTGGCCTATAGATTAGAGTTACCCAATGAGTTAAGTGGAATCCACTCAACATTCCATGTATCTCATCTAAGAAAGTGTTTAGCCGATGAAGGCATGATTGTTCCACTGGAGGATATCGAGGTAGACGAACGACTCAAGTATATAGAGAAACCAGTGGCAATCATTGATCAAAAGGAAAAGAGGCTGAGGAATAACGTGGTTCCCCTTATGCGTGTACAGTGGAAGCACAGGAAGGGATCCGAGTCTACGTGGGAGACTGAAGAAGAGATGAGGCGGCATTACCCATAATTCTTTGAGGAATAGCAGGTTTCAAGGACGAAACCTATTTAAGATGGTGGACTTGTAACACCCGGTTATTTTTTTAGTCAAAGAGAGGAAAATAAGTAAAGAAAAGAAGGAAAAGAAATAAAACCAAAGTCTAGGGGTAAAAAGTGTCCAAAAGGACAAAATGTTTGAACAGTGGGTGTAAAAGGTGGTATGGCCGCCCATATGGCACATACACACTGATTTTCGGGTTTTAGGGAGAGAAAGAGCAACAATTCTCGGTTTTGAAGGAAGAACTAGAAAGAATTCAAATTCAAGGTAAGAATTCACGCTTTTATGATGTTCTTAACTGGTCTTATCCTCGGGTTTATGCTTATGTGTGTTTGTATGTGTTCGTGTATGTTGTTTTTAGTGCGTTCTAAGAGGTTGAATTCAATTTGCAAACGACTTTGGAGGAAGCCATACTCAAGAGCTACGAAGGTGAGTTCTAGGACCCCTCTTTTATTGGTTTTTAACTAATTTTTGGCCTGGAAATGCATGAATGTATGTTTTTATTAAACTGGGTTCGGACCCGTATGCTTGAATGTGTGTATGATGATGGTATGATGTGATGTGTGACTATGTTCAATGCTTGATGATGTATGATTGTGTTCCAAGGCTTAGAGGGTAAGTTTTAAGCTTAGAACTTAATGAATGGTGCATGGAAATTGAATATGATGTTTAGACCCACTTGATAAGTCTTTAAATCTGGCTAAGTGTTTGGAAGAAATACGGATGAACATTAACCAATGGGTAATTCAATGCGGATGAGGTCAATGCGGATGAACATTGACTAAGTGCAGGAAATGCGGATGAGCATTTGCCTAAGTCTGGGAAATGCGGATGAGCAAGGTAAGTCAATGCGGATGAAGTGAGTCAATGCGGATGAGCATTGACTAAGTATAGAAATGCGGATGAGCAATGTGAGTTAATACGGATGAAGGAAACCAAATGCGAACGAGTTAGGCAAATGCTGATGGCAAATGCGGATGAACTATAGCCAATGCGGATGAACTGTAGGAAATGCGGATGAACACTTAGAAAAATTCTGACTTTTGGGGAGAAAAAGGAGTAATGTAGGTTTTGACCCAGGAAGTTCCTAGGGTTATGTAAGTTGACTTATGATGTCATAATGGTATGATGGGCATGTAATGTTATGTCCTGGATGTTATGATGATGATGATGTTGCATGGTTATGCATGATGTATGTATGTATGTATGATGCCTTGCATGATCATGTATGAATGATGTGTTTATGTTCCTTGTGATGTTGTATGATTATCTTTCCTATGGATTTACGTATTATGAAAATGAATGAATGAACGAAGTATTATGTAACGTAAAGTGAAAGATAATGAAAGAGGAACATGATGATGAATGCATGCATTAATGAATGAATGAATGTAAGAAAGGCTTGCAAGCAAATGTGTGGAGGTGCACACCCATTGCAGGTGTTAGCTCAATGGTGTGTGGGTTAGCTACCCCAAAGGATGCACATTGGGGTCTTTCTTTGTGATTGACCATATGGATGAACCATTGTTGCATGTCTTAGGTACTGTGACCACCTGGTGCTGGGCACCACCGATGAAGGTCTTTTATAGGCTTAGGTCTAGTATCATGAGCATGAAGGCATATGACAATGGTATACCTGGACTTTACCTTAGGTACTGTGACCTTGGTGCTGGGCACCACCGATGAAGGTCTTTTATAGGCTTAGGCACAGTATCACGAGCATGAAGGGTAAAGTTCATGGTGATGATGAAAGTAAGGAATGAAATGATGAATGAATGAAAGTATGAACGAAAGAATGACGAAGGTAATAATGAAATTATCTGTATGTACGTACGATGTATGATCACGAACAAATGTAAAGTATAATATGTTTTTATGTGAAAGGATGGTTTTATGAAAGAAAAGTATGTTTTGCTATAAACTAGAACTCACTCAGCAACGCTTACCTTTATGCATTTTCCAGTTGGTAGGTAAGGTTGCTGAGGATGGCATGAGGCGGCTGCTCAGCTCTTTTGGATGGCATCCATTTATTTAAGACTTTTGTGATGTAATACAACAATGTAATTTTGTAACCGACAAACGACGCATTATTTTGCAAAAGTTTTTATGATGAAAATCAATGCCATTTGTTCTATGTTTCCGCTGCAATGTTTTGATGATTAAATGCAAAGTATATGTTTTATGTGCGATGAATTACCAGTTGTAAGTGTCCCGGGAACGGGGCCTTACAGACCAAAAGGATCCATCTGCAATAAGTGTAATGGAGTAGTGATGGAGTTAACACTTTTGGATTTATGAGATGCCATGTGTTGCTTCCCTTTCAGGCATGCAACACAACTGTCTTTGCAGAAAAATTCTTTTTGAGGCAAACCATGTACCAAGTTGTTTTTAGCCAATTTGTTCATTGTCATAGAACTTACATGACATATACGTTTATGCCAAAGTGTTGAATCATCACTATCAGCTTTGGAAAGAGAGCATGACACTTCACCCATTGGGGAAGCATTTGTTCATATCCAGCTTGTACATATCCCTTTTCCTGGGAGATCTAAGAAGCACAATTCCGGAGGAATTGTCATACCTAGTTTGAGGATATTACACTCATGTTCTGTGAAAAGCATTTGATGCTTTTGATCACAAAACTAAGAAACACTTAACACATTATGTTCAAGCTGTTAACAAAGTTAACTTTGTCAACTTTTAACTTCCCATTGGATATAGTCCCTCTACTAGAGATATATCCTCTGGCCTCACCTCCACATTGGACAGGACCTCCATCATAGTGTTGAAACTATTGAAGGAGAGATCTGTTCCTTGTCATGTGCCTAGAGCATCCACTATCCACAATCCAGACATTGTTATTTTTGTCATATGGATGTCCCTACACACAAGATGAGATTGTTAGTTTTGATTGGAGACCCAAGCATTATTGGTCTTGGGTTCTTCCAAAGATAGTAACATAATTGAACCAAAAGAAAAGCATGGGGGTTCAATGGATATCTTTGAAGAAGAGGTTTGGGCTGCAACATCTTTCTATATCTTCCAATCCATCCTTTGGTTGATCATGTAAGATGTGCTTGTAGAAGCTTTTGCAGCATGGCATTCTTCCAAAGCTTCTTTCTTTTCGAAAGAAGCCATCACCACCTTTTCTTCCGAAGCAGTCTTGTTCTGGGATGGTTTCAAGGGAACTTCTTGTTCTTCAGTTTTAACAGCTTTTGCTTCTAAAGCCATTTTCCTTTTGGAAGAAGGATTATCTTCCGAAGACAACCTAGCTTCAGAAACTAGCTTTCCCTTTTTCATCACTTGGACCATCTGATAAGGTCCGAATGAGATACCTTCACTGACTCCTTCCTTTCTAACATTATTTGCATAATGTGTGTTAGAAGGATTGTAGTAACAATCTTTAGGCATGTGGTTTTGCAGACCACACATTATGCATGTAATGTTACTCTTTTGGGAGCTTGTGGGTTGTTGTTTCTTATTCTTTTTCTCTTTATCAGCAACCTTTCTCTTCCACTTTTGATCTTTTGGTAGGACAGAAGTGCTGGTACTACACTCCTAACCTGAATCAGAAGTACTTACCACTTGGAATCCAGCTGACATAAATGCACCCTTTTGTTTTGGGTCACTCATCAGCTTAGACTGAACCACTTTCTTAGCAGTTCTTCTGGCAGCTTTAGCTCTGATTCTTCTGGCTTTGTTTGTTAGGGTTTGATTTTCACTGGGAGTGGTGGGTTGATTTACCTGTTCCTTCCTTGTGGTGGCCTCTATTATTGCATCATTCTTCAACACATGTGAAGATGGGTTAGCAGATGGGACCTCTTGCTTTTTAGTACCACATCTAGGTTATCTTATGGTCTCATAAGAATGTAGTGGAGCAATTTCATTGGTCTCCAACTCTCCTTTGTTCTGATAATAGATTTTGGACTGGGAGGATAATGCAATAATAGGTTGGAAGTTCTGCTCAGAAATAGCATACTTCCTGGCTTGAGCCTCAGCAGTGACAATCTGGGCTTGAGCCTCAGACAATTGGGATATCAAGTCCTTTATTTGAGTCTTGTACTTGGTGTGTTTATGTTTTAATAGGGAAACAGTTTTCTTTAACTCTTTAATTTTCTTTTGGTTGTCAGATTCAACCTTTTTAAAGTCAGATTTCAAAACATTTAAATACTCAATATTAGATTTGATTTCCATACTATAGTGCTGATATAATTTAACCTTAGCTATATAGGCAGGAGTACAGAGATATTCATATACATGGTTATCATCTGTTCTGGCCATGAGAGCTTGAGCAGGAGTCACATCCTGTACCATAAAGTTTCAGTCGACTTCTTGAGCCATTGTAGCTGTTTCAGTAGACTTTCTAGTGGGCTTTGATGTAGAGGGATGTGTGGAGGCCTGTGTGGTTCTGGAATTTGATTTGGGAGCCTTGCATTCCCTTGAAAAGTGACCAAGTTGATTACAGTTGTAACATTTGGCCTTGGTTTTATCAAACCCAAACTTGTGGTAGTGGGGTATTGAGGGAATTGCCTTCCATTTCTTAAAGAACTTCTTCACTCTGTAGGTTATAAGAGCCATCTATTGGACGATGTCCACATACACTACATCGGCTGGACTAAAACACTCTAGATCATCAAAGCAGTATTGAACATTACCAGAGTGTCCAATTCTTGAGACAAAGGCACATCTGTCCCGAAAGGAACTGTGCTGAGCCTATTGAGACTTGGAGTCTCAGGAAAGTGATGTACGGTCCAGAAGAGCAGGATGGTTGTTGGTTATATGCGAGGTATTGCTAAAGGTTGTGGGGGTACTGAGCCTTCAGTAACCATTAAAGCATTGCTAGCAGGAAGACTCAAAGGTCTGCTTGTTTGGTGGCCATTCTTACTCTCCATCTCTAAATGGTAGCCATCAAGGATGCCATAGAGTTCAGTCATAGTAAGAGTGTTCAAGTTCTATGTCCTCTTGATAGAGACACAATAGAATGTCCACTCATTTGGAAGAGCACTCATGAACGTTATTGTAAGGTATCTAAGTTCAGGAGTGATCTTTATAGACTGAGAGAAGAAATAAGATCAATGTACCTGAAATTACTGCTGGTTGAGAGACTCTCTAGCCATAACATGAAGTTATCGAACTGCTGCTGTTAGGATCAGTGATCTATGTTTGATTGATTGAAGAGTATTGCAGCGGAATTCAAACAATGAATTAGTCGATTCACAAGAACAATAAAGAACAAAGACGGTTATAGAGAGAGAGATATCTGCAAATATATTTCATTCAATATTCGCTTTCGTGGTAACAGAATGTCACAATTATGATTAGGTCGACACCTCTTATATAGAGATGTGACGTCTGCTGATGTCACTTGATAGTGACATCTAACAGATTTATTACAACTGAAACACAACTACTGAAGATGTCAAAACAGCTGACATCTTCTTACAAAAAGTTCTAAGTGTTATCAGTTGTTATAACTACTGAAATATAAAACTACTGAAACAACGACTGAAGAACAAGCTCTTCAGTCGTTTTACAAAACTACTGAAACTAGAAATATAAAACTACTGATATCACAACTACTGAAGAAGTACTCTTCAGCAGTTGTGACAAACTACTGAGGCTTCAGTACTTGATCTTCAGACTTTGACCTTCAGATGTTTCATCAGCTGATGACTTCAGTAGATATCATCAGCTGATGTCTTCAGTCTTTGTCTTCAGACTTTGTACATCAGTTGTTGATCTTCAGCACTTGTAAACAACTTTCACTTCGTTTTGTAGCTTCAGCACTTTAGTCTTCAGCTGTTGAAGTCTTCAGCACTTGTTTCTTCAGCTGTTGAAGTCTTCAGCACTTTATTTCAGCTGTTGAAGTCTTCAGCACTTGTCAAACTGCTGATGAGCTTTCAGCAGTTGTTGTGATACCATGTGGGACTTAGAGGTTTTCTGATCTTGGCTCATTGGTTCTTTTGGTCCAACAAACTCCCCCTGAACCAATGCAGCCAAAACCTCTAAATTATTTATTATCCCACTTATTGTTGGCAAAATGTTGGTCTTTTTCCTTCTTGATCAGTAGAGAAGATGACCCATGTAAGCTCCGGCCTGGGAAGAAATCTCAGATATTTGTTTGGCAAGGTATGAATGGGAACTCTGTTTTGGGGAACTGGACACAGAGTTGTTATCCCATTCATGAGATTTACTTCCCCATAATGAGTCTGTATGACTCTCGAACATAGGCCTCAAGGAGAACAACTTGTTCCTCCTTGGAGAGTTCTTCTACTCCTCCTTCGAAGAAGAACTCTGGACCATAGTACTCAGATAAGTACTTCATGGTCCTGCCATTTTTCAGCTCCACTGTAGTTACCTCCCTATAGACAAATTCATCAGGATGGGTGCCTTCAAGGAGTAACTGGAGCTCATTCTTCTGGATGTCTTCAAGCTTTTTATAAACAACCCCTTTTTGATCATCTTGTTTTCCAGTAAAGCTTGAGGGGTCATCTTTGCTTGATGAGCTTTCTTGAATTCATCAATGATTTCCCAGGTGTGACTACAATGGCCAACATGATGGTAGAATCTATTGTTTTTCTAACCTGGCCATTGTATCTGTGTGGAATAGTTCTTTTATGGATTCTAGAACTCACCCTGGGCTGGCCATACTCTCACTCTCTCCTTCTGATACTGAAAAGTGTGCCTGAGAGTGTACAGCCTCTGAGCATGCCCTTTCATGGCTAATAGATGATGACTGAGGAAATTCCTTGTCAACCATCTTCAGTAGTTGCTCATCGTGCTGTTTCTGCTGTTCTTCATCTTCTATCTTGACTCTGACCATTTCCCTTTGAGAGTCAGGTGTGATCATGGGTTGACTTCTGGGTTTGGTAGCTTTAGAACAGCAGAGAGTGGCAGACTATCATCTTCATCCTCTTCTTCTTTCTTCTTCTTCCATCCTCAGCACCCTTCTCCTCCTTCTAGGTGCATCACTGGATGATGGTTGGGTTGGTAAAGGAATTGGTTTTGAAGAATGAGGATGTTTGGTTTTGGCTTAGAGATTGGTTTGGAGATTTGAGGGGTAGGCAGTGTTTGAGTGGGTGGAAGGGAAGGTTGATCCAGCATCTTTGTAGTAAGTTTCGCCTTTGTAAGTTTAGCCATTTCCAACCTTTTACCAGCCCCAGCCTCATCAAGGGCTTCAACAATAATCCCCTTGTGGAATTGCTCAGACAGACAGATTCTGGTGGCTATAGCCAGAATACTGTCCCTGGTCCACGCGCGAATCTCCATTAAAGATCTTCCTAAGTATTTTGCAATGAAGCGGATCATGATCTCCAATCTCTCTTTTTCAAGAGCATCATACCCAGCCCATCGGTTTGAATCTCTTGCACTTCCAACCTTCTGATCTCACTATCCAATGTGGCTGTATCAAACCCTTGCCTGAAGAGTTGTTCAATTATTTTATCCATGGATCGGCTGTGTGTAGTGTCAGCTTCTTTTACCAGCTCTTCCAAGGATTTGTCTTCAGTAGGTTGATCCTCAGCACTTTTCTTTCGCTTGTAAGTGAGCAGTGGTTGCTTTTCTTTCTCCTCCTCTTGGGCTTGCTTCTCTTCCTTCTTTTCCTCTATTCTTTTCCTCTTCTTTTCTTTCACTGCAGTACTCTCCCCCTTTTTGGATGCATTGGAGGAAGGGGTTTGTACCGCAAGAAAGTGTCTTTTGCACAGCAGCATCAATCAAGGGTTGTAAAGTTGAGGAAAGCCTCTCATCAATGGCTTTAGTCACAATATCAGTGATTATGGGTGTGATGAGAGGGAGGGAATTTTGAAGTACAGCACCTATTTGCTCAGGAGGGTTCTGTTCCTGAGAAATAGGGCCTGAAGCAGAGGCAGGTGGTTGAGTTTGGAGTGGCTCAGTGTTTGGGGAACCTTCAACTGAAGGTGCCATCTGTGGGTTGGTGGAGGCAGATGGTCTTTCTCCTTGTGAGAGTTGGTCAAGTAGGTTTTGCAGCCTACTGACTTTCTCTTCAAGGATTGTGTTCTGGGCAAGAACATCGTAGAAAAAGCCCAGGTCATCATCAGCCGAAGCTGAATCATCTGACCTCCTGCTTGGAGCAGGATTGACATGCACTGGGTGTAGACCAGTTGTTGCATGTGCCCCTTTTGCTTGGTACTGGGGACTTCCAGCCTCAGGACAATGTCCATCATCAGCTGTTGCCTCTAGTGAGGTCTTAGCAATGTTACCAGCCTCATTCTGATCATGTGCTGATTCAGAAGAGGTGGCAGCCTCACTAGATATTCTAAGCTCCTTATCTACACCAGGAGATAGAAGTGGTAAACCCCTGTGCTGTGGGTTCTCAATTGCACTGTGTTCCTCCCCCTCAATTGTAGAGGTGTTCCCAGTAGTAAGTGGTTTCTGGGGAGGGGGTGAGGAGTGCAGTTGAGTCAGCACTTGTGCAACTATTAAAGTTGGGCTGTGAGGGGCGGTTGATGGGGTGAAGGGATAGAAGCAGTGTGCACCTGGGGAGGTTGGTGCTTTCAATGGCAATCTCCTCAAGTGAGGAAGATCCCAGATGTGTAGGTACCCCTTGTGTGGTTGCTGCAGGCTCCTGTTGAGAGGAATCCTGAGCGGCTATGGCTGGAAGAGTCCTTGTATCCACTAGGGGGTTTGGACTAGTGGATATATCCTGCGTTGTGTTGCAGGGGCATCCTCAGGGGACTCAATCCCTGAGTAGCCGTTTTGGGTTTCTTTTTGGTGGGTTTGGTGGGGACTTTTGATTTGGAGGTGGTGGCTGTGGGTTCCAGCTGCGTGGGTTTGCGCAGCTTGGCAGCCAATTTGAGTGTCTGGTCAGAGTTGTGCCGGGAGTATACTTCCGGCAGAACAGCCGTAGCAGGGACTCCCAAGCCAACAAGTCCCTCAGCATTAAGCTGGTTTGTAATGATGGCCATTATGAACCGTGGATATAGTATCCAACGGTTAGCAGTTAGTTTTTGAGCCATATCCTTGAGCTCCGAAAATATTATTTCTGAAAATTTAACGGTTGTTGCTCAAGAATAGAATACATTACCTGCTGCCACTTTGTCGACATTTGATCCCAAGACGAAGTCTTAGGAGCCAAACATACATTCACCATGTGAAAAATTAGGCGTTCAGCGTCATGGAAGTGTTTCTTCATGATAGTGGAGGCACTGAGATTGCCTTGATATCCATGTGGGCAAAGGATAGATCTGTGGTGCCCTTGGGATATCCAGCAGGAGAAATAGCATCATCCAGAGAAAGAATTTGGCGGATTATTGCAGGAGTGATGACCACTTCTTTGTTGTTGACGACCGACTGGAGAGATGGTGTGTTGTTCTCCGTGGTAATAGTAACGTTCATCCAAAACTGTTGGAGGGATTCGGCATGTAGTATGGGATTCAAAGAAATGCCGTTTTGTATTGGGACTGAACCATAAGATCGATAGCAGTATCGAACTTAGCCCAGACAGGCGATTTAGTAAGGTAGGCAACACAGTTGTGTCGCGGTTTAATTTGCATGGACGCCATTGAGAAGAGAGAAGTTTTGGAGAGGAACGTTAGGTTTGAAGAAGATGAAGCATTGAAGGATTAGGTCAGGGATATTTATAGGGTACGGGTAAGAAAACGACTGAAGGATGTGGTGTTAGTCATCAGTAGTTTTAAACGACTGTTGACATGGTATTATCCTTTCAGACGTTGAAACAGCTGAAGTCGTGGTGTTAGGCATCAGAAGTTAGAAAACTACTGAAGACCGTGGTTTTGACTTCAGATGATAAACAACTGAGGACTTGGTGTTTTGTCATCAGTAGTTGTGAAACTACTGAAGACAGTGGTTTGTCATCAGTTGTTGTAAACAACTGAAGACTTGGTAGTCATCAGTAGTTATAAAACTACTGAAGACATGGTTTTGCTTCAGTTGTTTAGAATGAAACAGCAGTTGTTGAAACAACTGAAGAGAAAGTTCTCTTCAGTAGTTTCGTCAATTCATAGCCTTTCAGCTGTTTCATGCTGTCCTCAACACTTACTCATCACTTTGCATCTGATTTTCAGGTGTTTCATAGGACATCAGTACTTATCTGTTTATACTGATTTCAGTAGTTGTAACTACATCAGTAGTTTAACTACATCAGTATTGTAACTTCAGTATTTGGAACAGATAAAGTACTTCAGTACTTGTGAGGCATTTAGCCATCAGTAGTTATAAAAACTACTGAGGAAAAAGGACTCATCAGTACTTATATGTGACATGGGTACCAATGATCACCAGTAATTACTACTGAAATCATCAGTAGTTGTCACTTATTCTAGCTGCAGCATACCAAGCCTTAACACAAGGTTTTGGAAAGTAGAACTATCCAAAGGCTTAGTAAAAATATCTGCAAGCTCATCAGCACTAGGCACAAACTTAGGATCAATCAGACCTTTTTCAAAACAATCCCGAATAAATGATGTCTGATCTCTATATGTTTGGTCCTAGAGTGCTGGACTGGATTTTTGACAATACACAGAGCTGAAGCACTATCCATTAACAATGGAGTCTTAGTCTCTGTAATGCCATAATCCAGAAGTTGGTTCTGAAGCCAGAGTACCTGAGAGGTGCAACTTGCAGCAGCAATGTACTCGGCCTCAGCAGTTGATGTAGCAACAGATGTTTGTTTTCTTACTCTGCCAAGAAATCAAACAGTTGCCTAGGAATTGACAACCACCAGAAGTTGACTTTCTAGTTAACTTGCACCCTGCATAGTCACTATCTGAAAAAGCAACTAATTTGCAAGAGTGTCCAGTGGAATACCATAAACCCAGAGATTGTGTACCTTGCAAATATCTAAAGATTCTCTTGACTGCAATCAAATGAGACTCTTTAGGAGCAGCCTGAAATCTAGCACAAACACATGTAGCAAACATAATATCTGGTCTAGAAGCTGTTAGATACATCAAGGACCCAATCATACATCTGTAAAGCGTTTCATCAACAGCTTTACCTTTCTGATCAGCATCCAGTTGTGTGGTGTTGCACATGGGAGTAGAACAGGGCTTACAGTTTTGTAAATCAAACTTATTCAAAAGATCTTTTGTATATTTTGACTGATGAATAAAGGTTCCATCAGCCTTTTGTTTGATTTGCAAGCCTAGAAAGAACTGTAATTCTCCCATTGCACTCATTTCAAACCTCTTTTTCATTAATGTTGTAAAATCATCACACAACTGGGGATCAGAGGATGCAAAAATAATATCATCAACATAAATCTGAACAAGTAGCTTATGCTGATCCACCTTCTTAATACAAAGTTTTATCAATGGAGCCTCTAGTGAAATTATTCTTAAGAAGAAAAGTAGAGAGTGTCTCATACCAGGCTCTAGGAGCTTGTTTCAACCCATAAAGAGCCTTATCAAGTTTGTACACCCATTCAGGATGTTTATTATCCTCAAAGCCTGGTGGTTGACACACATAAACTTCTTCCTTTATTTTACCATATAAAATGCACTTTTAACATCCATTTGAAAAACTTTAAGATTGTGGAATGCAGCATAGGCTAAGAACAATCTGATTGCCTCTAGTCTGGCTACAGGGGCAAAGGTTTCATCATAATCAATACCTTCTTCTTGTGAAAACCCCTGTACAACCAGTCTAGCCTTGTTCTTAACAATAAGCCCATTTTCATCGGTTTTATTCCTAAACACCCATTTAGTGCCTATTGCACACTTACCTGGGGGAAGAGGAACAAGTTCCCACACTTGCTGTTTCTTGAACTGAAGTAGCTCAAGCTGCATAGCTTCAACCCATCCATTGTCTCTCAAAGCAACATGGTAGTTCTTTGGCTCTAGCTGACTGATGAAGAGAGCATAGAAGCAGAAGTTAGACAATTGACTTCTGGTTGAAACACCAGCATTGATATCACCAATAATCTGAGACATGGGGTGATTCTTCAGTTCTTGATAAACAATGAGATCTGTGCAAGTGTTTGTAGAACCTTCAGCAGCAGCAGATGTTGATGTAGACTCTTGAAACCAAGAATTTGATGGTAACTCAAAAGATGTAGAGGAAACAGAGATCTCATCAGCATTTGTTGTGGATGGAACTGCTGAAGCTACAGGAACATCAAGTTTAGCAGACACAGGCAGTTGGTCACTAAACTTGAATAGGTGAGTATTGATATTATCATCATCATCATCAATACCACCAGGTGGAAGACATGCTGCAGAAGATGATTGAGCCACAGGATCTGCAACAGCTGGAGGTTGATAAGGAACATATTGCAGTATGTCCAAATCAAACAACTCCACAGGGTTTTGTGGAATCTTGTCCAAAGGAGATTCATTAAACTTCACATGCAGAGTCTCTTCAACTATCTTTGTTCTGCAGTTGAAGACTCTGTATGCCTTGCAAGTAGATGAATAACCAACAAAATACCCAGCATCCACCTTAGGATCAAATTTATGGAGTTGATCCTTTGTGTTGAGAATAAAACAGGGACATCCAAATGCTTTGAAAAATGAAATCAGAGGAGCCAAATGATGGAGAACTTCATATGGAGTCTTCATCAACCTCTGATTTACTAAACTCTATTCTGCACATAGCAAGCTGTGTTGACAGCTTCAGCCCAAAAGGTCAGTGGCAAACCAGAGTCAGCCAGCATGGACCTTGCAGCTTCAATGAGGGTCCTGTTCTTTCTCTCCACTACTCCATTTTGTTCTGGAGTCCTTGGGATGCTAAACTGCCTTTTGATTCCCTTTGAGAGATAGAATTCATCAAGTGTATGATTCCTGAATTCAGTTCCATTATCACTCCTGATACACTTGACTGGAAGGAATACTGCTTCTCAATATACAACACAAAGTTAATAACTTCTGAGCAACCTCATCCTTTGAATGTAGAAAGAAAGTCCATACAAATCTGGAGTAATCATCCACAATACCAGACAGTATTTCTTCTTTGCCATGCTCATCACTCTCACAGGACCAAATAGATCCATATGCAGTAATTGCAAGCAGGCAGTGGACTTAGGCTCTTCAATAGGAGGGAATGAGACTTTGTTGTTTTCCTTTTAAACAAGCAGTGCAGGTTTCATCACAGTGGAACTCCTTTATTGGTAAGCCTCTGACTAAACTATTGTGGATAAGCTGATTCATGTTTTTGAAATTAACATGACCCAGCCTTCTGTGCCACAGTTTAGATTCTTGAGAAGAGGCTTTGGAAAATAGGCAAGGATTGCCTTTGAGATCTATTTTCTTGGAAAGATCTAAGGCATACACTCTTCCTGTCCTGTTGGCTCTCAGGAGAGTGTGATCATCCAACACCTTGTCAATCAATGCAAAACTTTGGATGACAGAATCCTACAGTTCTGACTGGTGAAAAGAGCAACATGGCCTTTATCACACATTTGACTGACACTCAAGAGATTGTACTTGAGATTTTCCACATGATTAACATCATCAAATTTGATTTCTCCATTGGAGACAAAGCCTTTACCAATGATGTAACCCCTAGCATCATTGCCAAAAGAAACAAATCCCTTCTTTCCTTGAGAGTAGTCATGAAGAAGAGCTGTTCCCAGTCATGTGCATAGATCCCCCACTGTCTACATACCAGATGCTACTTTGGCATGTTGGAGAACCCTGCAAAATAAACAATCAGTTAGTTTTAGAGACCCAAACCTTTTTGGTTTTGGGCCTGGTCTCATCAATAGATGGTAAACTAACAGGTTTATTTGAAACAACAGCCTGAGAGGAAGAAGATGGTGAAGAAGAGGAATCCTTTGGCTTGGATCTCCTTTTCTGTGGTTTCAACATAGGAGCATCTAGTTGGTTAACTCTACCCAACAGATGTTGAACCATCATAACCAGCTGTGTCTGATTTTGTGATAAAGCTTTCAGCTCATCAGACACATTGCCAGTGGAGTTTGATAAGTTCCTATGTTGCACCTTCTTCTTCTGAGCACTCTCAGCTGTCACCTGTTTAACCCCTTCCTTTTGGATTTCTTTGAGGACTTAAGGGTTACAGGATTTGATGTTGCTGATACAAATGTGGTCTCAAACTCAGTTTTCATTTTTACCATTTTCTCTTTAATTTCTTCTTTTTTTTTGAGTTTGGAACCTCTTTTGTACCAGCAATCATCTGTAAGATGATTGAACAAACCACATACTTCACATGGTTTCTTCTTCATCTTAGGTTGATCATCAACTAAAGAGGGTGAAGCAACTGAGACTTGCTCTTCAATGCTTTGGAAGCATTGTTTGCTTTCTTGACTGCCTCTTTAGTAGTCTTCAAACTCTTTCTACTGACAGTTTTCTTCTCTTCAGTACTGACAGCAGTTGGAGTTTGAACTTCAGGTGTTAAATCCTGCTCTCTAGTCCTTTCAGGACTTTCAGAATTAACTCCTGAGTTGATCAACTCATTGATCATGTGAGTGTCAGCATTTGAACCATCAACATCAGCTGATAGGTTCAGAGAGGGCTTGATGCTGACTTCTACTTCTGATTGTGCTGTATCAGAAAGTAGATCACATGATGAGATGGATTGGTTATCACTCTCACCATCAGATTCTACCTCTGCTCTTGGAGTAAAATCTGTAGGTGGAGCAGTGTGATTGTAACCAATGCCAAACTTCACATTGGAAGCAGATTGCTTACTAAGAAGCATTTCAAAACCTTTGCATGATTGTACCCATCTATCACACTCTACCTGGGTAACTGCAAGGGTTTCTTTGAGATCTTTATACTTCTCTAGAAGTATCTCTTCCCTAGCCTTATCATCAGTTATTTGGCATTTCAGTTTGTAAATCTCATCATTTTTATCATTAAGCACAGACAACTCAAATTCAGCTTTGTTTTTGGAAATTATTTGTTCTAGCTCAATGTTCTTGTTGATTAAAGCTACATTTGCTTCTCTAATAGATGCAAATGCTGCTATGCATGTGTCAGAACATAATTTGGCTTTTGCCTCAGAGGATACCTGTGATACCTTTGTGTAGAGGCATTAGAGGATGAAGTATCAGCAGAATCCAAAGCCATAAGAGCTAGATTTCCAAATGGACTTCACCACCATGTTGACCAGCACCTGAGAACAGTTGTTCATGACCAGACATGTCATCTGGTAAACTGCTCCAGTCAACAACTCCTGGGGTGAAGAAGCTGTGTTGTTGAGGTTGAGTTTGTTGATGAGATTGGGAAGGCTGTGGTTCAGGCAATGCTTGTGGTTGTTGTGCAATTGGAGCTTGAACAGAATTTGGTTGAGGCACATAATAGCAGGGATAAGGATATGACATTTGACCCTGGGGAACAAAGTATGCAGGAGATCTAGGATGTGAATAATGACCAGAACCAGCAGGATGTTGCCCTCTGTTTTGTGGACTAGTACTAGGAAAAGTCACAAAGGGTGCAGAAGAGTTAGATCCAGTTGATCTACACTCTCTTGCAAAGTGTCCTAGCCTTTGGCATTTGTGACACCTCAACTTACTCTTGTCAAAACCAACTTTGGTTTTGCCAGAGAGTCCAGGAAATTTCCTGCCAGTTCTCTTGTAGAACTTCTGAGATCTGATATTAATCAGTGCCATCTGGCTCAGAATATCCATCTCTTCTAGATCATCATCAGCTATTCCTTTCAGATCATCCATGATGAAGCATAAATTGTCACTATTACTGCCAGAATGACTCTCAATACCAACAATGCATGATCAGAACTATTTGAAGAGAAATCTATATGCTCATCATAATTGCTTTCAGATGCAGCATATTCTGACTCATGACCAACCAAGGCAGTATTGCCTGGTACAAAGTCATCAGTGAGCTTTCCTGATGAGGACAGTTTCCTCTTCTGCTCTATCTCTCTTTCAAATGTAAGCAGTTTCCCATGAAGTTGGGTGAGAGATAGGCCTTCTAGATTTGCACTGGAGCGTAGGACAATAGTGTATGTGTCCCATCTCTCAGGCAGTGATCTGAGGAATCTGTTGTTCATCTGGCTATTGGTGTATTCCTGTTTCACCATTTTCAGCTCAGATATCAAGCAGGAAAAACGCTCAAACTGTTGAGTCAGTGTCTCACCCTTTCTATGAGAGAATGTCTCATATTGTTGGGCAAGGATCTCTCTATTGTTTGCTAAGACCTCATCAGTGCCACCGAATTGTTCCTTCAGGGCATTCCAGAGATCATGAGCAGTTTCATGATGCATAAGCCCTGAATAGATTTCATTAGGCAGTGCCATGGCCAGAATTCCATGGGCTTTAGCATCAATCTCAAATAGTTTCCGATCTTCATCAGAGTATTGTTCCTTCTTCTTCGGAACCATTTGATTGGTTTCCGGATTGTTCACCATAGGCTTATGTGGTCCATGTACCACAGATGTCCAACAACCTGAACTGTTAACAGACAGGGATGAAGCATTCTTCGTTGCCATATGTTATACTCGGTCCTAACCAGCATCGGAGGCTTGGTTGAGGAACCGGTATTGTGAGGATCATTAGAAGGAGTCGTCATCTCGATTCAATCAAATTCAGTTAAGCTAAAACAGATTTAGAACAAAAACGCAACAACCAATTGAACCAGAAGATCTCAAAATAATGAACGAAAGCGGCAGAAATTCAATATCTATAACCAGTTCTTGCAAATACGCTAATTCAATCAAACACAGATATCAATTAGCAGTTTCAATGATCAATTGTTAGATCGATCAATGATTAACCTTGCTCTGATACCACTTGTTAGGATCAGTGATCTATGTTTGATTGATTGAAGAGTATTGCAGCGGAATTCAAACAATGAATTAGTCGATTCACAAGAACAATAAAGAACAAGACGTTTATAGAGAGAGAATATCTGCAAATATATTTCATTCAATATTCGCTTTCGTGGTAACAGAATGTCACAATTATGATTAGGTCGACACCTCTTATATAAGAGATGTGACGTCTGCTGATGTCACTTGATAGTGACATCTAACAGATTTATTACAACTGAAACACAACTACTGAAGATGTCAAAACAGCTGACATCTTCTTACAAAAAGTTCTAAGTGTTATCAGTTGTTATAACTACTGAAATATAAAACTACTGAAACTACAACGACTGAAGAACAAGCTCTTCAGTCGTTTTACAAAACTACTGAAACTAGAAATATAAAACTACTGATATCACAACTACTGAAGAAGTACTCTTCAGCAGTTGTGACAAACTACTGAGGCTTCAGTACTTGATCTTCAGACTTTGACCTTCAGATGTTTCATCAGCTGATGACTTCAGTAGATATCATCAGCTGATGTCTTCAGTCTTTGTCTTCAGACTTTGTACATCAGTTGTTGATCTTCAGCACTTGTAACTCTTCAGCTGTTGTACTTCAGTACTTTGGTCTTCAGCTTTTGAAGTCTTCAGCACTGATCTTCAGCTGTAAGTCTTCAGCACTTGTCAAACTGCTGATGAAGCTTTCAGCAGTTGTTGTGATACCATGTGGGACTTAGAGGTTTTCTGATCTTGGCTCATTGGTTCTTTTGGTCCAACACTGCTTTATGAGTTGCTTGTTTGAGTCGTTAGAGCTTATAAACCTAAGTCAAAGCTCAAACACTTCTTGCCAGACTTACAATGCCTCCAAAACCCCACCATGATGTAGTTTGGGTATTGCAGTCATGAGAATAGCATTGCCTGATCATGTCCATATCTCTCGGTCCGCGTCAGAATATCTTTAATACCATTATTTTCAATATCATGGCCCCGTTTCCACTATGTGTTCCACCATGGGTTTATAACGGGCCGTGACACTGGACTCCAATATTGCTGTCTTAGTATCTGCTTGAAGCCTTTCATTCTTCTGCTCCAAGACCTAAAGTGTTTTAGGAGTAATATTGAGCTTTGGTCATTGTTCCTATCCTAAATGCATATTTGTTAAGGGCCATTTTGAGAGAATTGTAAGGACAAGTGAAAAACAGTTGATTTGGATGGTTAGTCTCATATCAAGAGCCTAAAAAGCTCTGATCCAATTGCACTTGGTTTATTTCACTAACAAACACTTGGTTTTTTTTCCTCCAAACTCACTTAAACAACATTCGGGATGAAAGCAAATTCTCTAAGAGTGATAACAAATAATAAGTAATAATGCCACAAGTAGTAATTTTCAAGGTACTTGCATATATTGCTTCTCAAACAATATGACAAGACTCTTACAAGCATACTATTATGAGTTACAATGAGAAACTATATAAATACTACCTACATCCGGATATACTTTATAACCAGCTTGAATCCTCTACTAAAGCTAAACTCAAAGCTATGTTTAAGGTCTTAATAAAGTCTTATCTAAGATATGATATTCAGAAACCTGTCCCTGACTTACCTTTGTCACCAACTAAAGTGGTAACTGTACAAACATAAAAAAGGTGAACATGGAATAAAGTAGATCACCTACATGCTATTTGAGAAAATCCATGTAATTATAGAGGTTTGGCTGGACGTGTCAAGACCATACTTATGTCCACTGTTCATAACAGTGTCTTCCGAAGGTTAAATGGCTTCGGAAGAACAAGTATTTTCGAAGCCACTTACACTTCTGAAGAGGCTACTTCTTTCGAGGCTTGATGACTTCTTCTTTTCTTCATACTTCGGAATTAGTCTCTAATTTCTTCTTTTTAACTTGATCTTCGAAAGTAACTTCTTTGACTTCAGAGTAGAGTTGGTCCCTTTGGAAGTTGATTTTCACTCTGTCTTCGAAAGACTCTACTTCCTTCAGAATTCCACACTTGGCCTCAGAAGCCTTGTAAGTAGCACCAAAATTTGTCTCAAGTGATAGTTTTGTTGCACTAGCCTTCTTCTTGAGCCAACAAATTCCATGTGTTTATATGGTCTTACCTCGCTTTATCCCGGTTGTATGCTTATGTATGTTGTATGTGTACGGTGTGCATTTGGTGGGTTTCTAGGCGTTGAACTCATTGCAAATGAGTTTTCAAGAAGTCCTAACCAAAGGCTACAAAGGTGAGTTCTAGACCCCTTTTTCTTGTTTTAAACTGCTTTGGGGCTTGAAATGCATGTATGTACATTTTTATAAAAGTTGGGTTTATACTTGTATGTGGTATGTGTGTGTTTTGCGGTGGGTTTATTTTGGGCAATGTTTGTGTTTTGATGTTGTTATGGTTGTGTTTCTAAGGCTTAGAATATATGATATTTAGAGTGACATAGACTGCCCATGCGCCTAAATAGTGGCCCATGTGCCCAACGAAAATAACTGCCTAAGTGTCCCATGCGCCCAAAACCTCATGCGCCTAAATAGTATTCATGCTCCTAGAAATAGGTTGAAATTTTCTAAGTGTTTATACGCCCAGATAGCTCATGCGCCTAGGCACCAACGCCTGCATAGTGCCCATGTGCCTAGAATTGCCCAGAGTAGACTAAGTGTTGCTCATGCGACCTAATAGTGACAATGCACTTGAAGGTTCCTCATGCGCCTAAGTGTCCCCCACGCCGCCTACATAGTGCTCATGCGCCTGCATAGTGCCCATGTGCCTAAAGACAGAAATATTTATGATTTTGGGGAGATTGTT
Organism: Flaveria trinervia; assembly: GCA_025506515.1. Lineage (NCBI taxonomy): Eukaryota > Viridiplantae > Streptophyta > Magnoliopsida > Asterales > Asteraceae > Flaveria > Flaveria trinervia. Next base: position 49,475,000 of record CM046447.1, read on the forward strand.
AAAATGTAGGCTTTGACTAGGGAGGTTCTCGGGGGTTGTACGTTGACTTTTGAGCATAGATGATGTGACTAGATGATGTATGATGTGATGTATGATTGATGTTGATGCATGATGATGTGTGATTGATGATGTATGATGATTATGTATGATGTATGTTATGTATGTATGATGTGCCTTGAATGGTTATGTTGTACGTTCATGTTTATGTTCCTGTTTATGTATGTTTATCTCTCCCGTAGCTTTGCGTGTTATAGTTGTGAAACAAATGATAAAGTATTATCTAATGTAAAGTGAAAGATAATGAAAAGTGGAACATAATAATAGAATGCATGCATTGATGAAAGAGAAAGTAAAGAAAGGCTTGCAAGAAAAATGTATGGAGGTGCACGACTCTAAAATGTCGTAAGCTCAATTGTGTATGGTTTAGCTAACCCTTAAAGATACACGCATGGGTCAAGTCTTTGTGACTGACCAGTGATATAGTACATGATTTATAGTGATTACTCACCCCGGTGCTAGTGCGAGGCTATGTGTGTTATGGAAGTCATTATGATCTTCGGCCCTTACCCGCTTTGTGCATACGTTTGGGTGTAGTATATAGTTGGGATCTTTGTCACTTGCCCTGGTGCTGGTGCTAGGCTATGTGCTTTATGGAAGTCATTTATGATCTTCAGCCCAAGTACCCGCTTTGTGTATATGATTGGGGTATAGCTGATGACACTGATCCGGAAAGAGGTAAAGAAAGAAAGTGATGATCAATAAAGGAAGATAATAATGTTATTATTTATGTGTACGCACAATGCGTGATCATGTGAAAGTATAATATGATTTGAAAGATAGTAAGAATGGTTTTAAACAAAAGTAAAGTATCTTTTATTTTAAAACTGGAACTCACTGAGCAACACTGACTTTTATGTGTTTCCAGTTGGCAGGTAAAGGTTGCTGAGGATGGTACGGGGCAACTACTTGGCTCTTTTTGGATGGCATTCTTTTGTTTAATGTTTTTGCATTATAATGCGAACAAATGATGTTTTTGTAACGAATGTTATATTAACTTGCAAAAGCATTTATATTGGAATAAAAGTTATTTTAATGTTTCTATTGTAACATCTTATTAAAGTTAATGCACTTATATGTTTTATGTGTGCCTGACCAGCTATGAGCGTCCTGAGAATGGGGTCTTACAAGTTGGTTTTAGAGCAAAGTTTAAATGAAACTGGTAAATTTATAAAAAGAACCCTAAACTTAAACTAAGACTGGGACAAAAAGGAGGGGATGCCAGTCTGATAGCTGCGTGCCATCAGCTATCATCTTAATGTTAACCGGCATTATGTGCATATGTTATATGGTTTATGTGCTATTAGTAGGTTTAGATATTGATGTAGTCAGGATAGGAAATGTTTGGGGTATGAGAGTAAAGTAAGTGGCTAATCACAATAGACCACTATAATTAGGGACTTTACTATACTTGACATAAACGAGCTATTCCCTTGAATGATTGTGTTAGTGTTTGAATCTTATAGTGTGTTAGAGGATGGCCGGTGGTAGATCATCGAAGGTTTCACGTGGTGGAGGTCGTGGTGGACGTGGTACTGAACCACGGGTTCACAAGAGTGGTTCAAGCCAGAAGAACGAAGGTGGAGATCGAGACTGAAAGTAAGACCTGAGCCCTCCTCCAGAGGGCGGAGATGAGGTGCTACTTAAGAGCCTTAGTGAGGGGCTGTTGTGGAGGAGGTGCATCAGGTCATGCAGACGATCTTACTGTCTATGGTGACTGTAGTGATTAAGGCTATAAGGGAAGGAGAAAGAAGGTAGAGGAATAGGTCCTCGGGAGGACGAGAGCGACCAGAGACTGAGATGGTTTTCTCCAAAGATGAAGAAGAGGAAGAAGAGCCTGCGTCCGAGGCGGCCCGAGGCTGTAACTACGGGCATTTTAGAGATGCAAGCCCCCTACTTTTGATGGTAATGGCACTGCTGCTGCTGCTCACCGGTGGGTGAGAGAGATGGAAGCTGTTCTCGATATCAGCGAGTGCCAGGAAGAACAAAAGGTGAAGTTTGCTACCCACTCATTTGTGGACTTGGCTTTCTGCTGGTGGGACAATATTGTACAAGCCAAGGTAGTCGGGCATTGGAAGGATGAAGTGGGCGGAGGCGGGAACCAGGACACATAGGAAATGGATAAGGTGGAAAGGGAATTCTTGCAGCTCGAGGCGGGAAACCATGACACATCAGCAATACACCACTAAATTCAATGAAATGGCACGGCTGGTGCCTAATCAAGTGACACCTCTATCGCGAAAGATGAAAAGGTATATTCAGGGCTTGCCAGGGTATATTCGCAAGCACATGATCACCGCCCAACCGAGCATGTTTATGTCGGCATATGACATGGCGGGAAGGTTGTACGATGAGTGGACGGTGGTGCTGAAGCTAGCAAGAAGAGTGGTGGTGACTAGAATTAGAACAGGAAGCGAGTTGGACATGGGTGAGGCCGCTCCAAACAACAAAGGTGCACGGTGTATGACCGACGTGTGGTCACATCCGTTGCGGGGTCGAGGAGGTGTGTTACATGTGGGCGAGAGCACACCGGGAATGTAGAGTGGGATCCAATGTCTGTATCCGATGTGGGAGGATCGGACATGTGGCAAAGAACTATGGGGTAAGGAGGTGTTATACATGTGGCGAGGAGGGACACATGAGCATGGATTTGCAAGAAGCCAAGGGCTGGAGGTTTGGGAGTGAAAAAGGCTGGAGAGAAGGGCAGAGGGCAAGTGCCGAGCATTCACGATGATGCAGCAGGAGGCTAGGATGGACCCCGATGTTGTGTCAGGTACGTTTCTAGTAAACCAAACTTTAGGCTATGTGTTATTTTATTCTGGTGCTAGTAAAAGTTTTATTTCTGCAGCTTTCTGTGCTAAATTGCCTGTTAGTAGTAAGAATATAGATAAGCCCTTTGATATAGAAACTGCCATAGGTAAGTCTACTAGAATCACTGAGATGATAGAAGGTTGTGACATAGAATTAGAAGGTCACAAGTTTCCTGTTAGACTATTTGTGATGACCTTAGGCGGGTTTGATGTTGTCCAAAGAATGGATGGGTTGGCGGACTACGAGGATAACATTATGTGTCGCAAGAAGATGATTCGTTGACAATGCCTGGCAGGAATACAATGACATTTTATGGTGATCGAGTAACGATGATCCCGGAAGTGATTTCGATGGTAGTGGCAGGAAAGTGCATGAGGCATGGATGTTAGTGCGTACTTGCTTATGTGAAGGATGTGGATACGTCACACCACACTGTCCGACGTACCGGTAGTGTGTGACTTTCCAGATGTGTTTCCCGAAGACATAGCAGGAGTGCCACCTGACCACAAGATCGAGTTCCGGATTGACTTGATACCGGGTGCCCAACCTATAGCTAAGACACTGTATCAGTTGGCTCCGACTGAGATGAAAGATTTGATGGAGCAATTACAGGAATTGCTCGATAAGGGGTTTATTAGACCGAGTATCTCTCCTTGGGTGCTTCGGTTTTATTCGTGAAGAAGAAAGACGGTAGTATGAGGATGTGTATTGACTACCGAGAGTTGAATAAGCTGAGAGTGAAGAATTTGTACCCCTTATCGAGAATTGATGACCTATTGACCAGCTTCAGGGTGCCAGTTGGTTTCTGAGGATAGACCTTCGATCTAGCTACCATCAGCTGTAGGTTAAGGAACAGATGTTCCTAAAACAACTTTTCATACACGTTATGGACACTACGAGTTTCTCGTTATGTCTTTTGGTTTGAACAACGCGCCAGCTACCTTTATGGACTTGATGAATCGAGTGTGTCGATCGATGTTGGATAAATCAGTGATCGTCTTTATTGATGATATCCTGATTTATTCAAAGAGTGAGGAGGAGCATGCCGATCACATTGGAGAGGTGTTGGAGACATTGAGAAGGGAGAAGTTGTACGCTAAATTCTCCAAGTGCGTGTTCTGGTTGCGTGAGGTTCAGTTTTTGGGTCACGTAGTGAATCCCAAGGGGATTATTGTGGACCCAGCAAAGGTGGAGGCGGTGATGCAATGGAAGACACCAAAGACACCATTCGAGATCCGTAGTTTCTTGGGTTTGGCAGGTTATTACAGAAGAGTTATTCAAGACTCTCTAAGATAGCTTCTCCATTGAGTAAGTTGTCCCGCAAGGATAAGAAGTTCATTTGGGGTCAAGCTCAAGAGAAGGCGTTTGAGGATTTATAGGTAAGATTGACTTAAGCTCATGTCTTGTCGTTACCCAGGAAGCGAAGATTTGGTGGTTTATTCAGATGCTTCCTACTCGGGGTTGGGATGTGTGTTGATGTAGAAGAGAAAGGTCATAGCCTATGCATCCGACAGTTAAAAGTTCATGAGGTTAATTACCCTACTCATGATTTGGAGCTAGCAGCCGTGGTCTTTGTGTTAAAGATATGGAGGCACTACCTATACGGGACGAAGTGCCCATATTCACTGACCACAAGAGCTTGAAGTATTTCTTCGAGCCAGAAAGATTTGAACATGAGGCATGAGGAGATGGTTGGAGCTCATAAAGACTATGATTGCGAGATCCATTTACCATCCGGGCAAAGCCAACATGGTGGCGGATGCCCTTAACCAAAAGAAAGACCAGAGCCGATTCGGGTGAAGGCATATCTATTGGTTATGACCGCTGATTTCATGAAATAGGTCAAAGAGTTTCAAGATGAGGCATTGAAAGAAGATCATCTACTCTAAAAGATGAAAGGTCTGGTCGCGAAATTAGGTGAAACAACCCTCGGTGTTAGGACCCGATTCGGGCGGATGTGGATTCCTCGCTATAGGGATCTACGTGGAAGGATTATGGATGAAGCTCATAAAACTCAGTACTCTATTCATCCTGGTACTACGAAGATGTACCAAGACATGATGAAAGATTATTGGGGACCGAGTATGAAACGCGAGGTGGCGGAGTATGTGAGTAAATGCCTTACTTGTTTACAAGTGAAGGCCGAGCATCAAATTACATATGGAAAGATCCAACCATTGGATATACTAGAGTGGAAGTGGGATCACATCACCATGGATTTTATAACGAAGCTACCGCGTACCGCGCGAGGGGTACGACGCCATATGGGTGATAGTTGATCGTTGACGAAGAGTGCTCACTTCCTACCTACCGTTTCGTGAGACATATTCATCCGAGAGGTTTGGCGAATCTGTCATTAAGGAGATCGTAACTCGTCATGGTGTGCCACTGTCTATTGTGTCTGAGCGTGACATCCGGTTTACATCTAATTTTGGAAGAAATTCCACGATGCCATGGGGATGAGCTTACATATTAGCACGACTTATCAAATCCAGACAGATGGTTAGTCAGAAAGGACCATTCAGATGATACAAGTTATGCTGCAGGCATGCGTCATTGACTTTGGAGGAAGTTGGGATAACCACTTAGCGTTAGCTGAGTTCTCATATAACAATAGTTATCATGCTAACATTGGTATGTCCCCTTATGAGATGCTATACGGTAGGAGATGTAGAACGCCCGTGTGTTGGGGTGATATTGGCCATAAAGAGTTAGGGAGCCTCGAAGTGGTCAAAGCTACGACTGAGAAGCAAGAGAGAGTCAAGGCCTTTATGAAGGCAGCTAAAGATAGGCAAAAGTCATATGCCTATAAGACACGTAGACCGATTGAGTTCCAGGTGGGTGATAGATTCATGTTGAAAGTCTCACTGTGGAAGGGTATTATTTGGTTCAAAAAGCAGGGCAAGTTGAGCCGAGATACATAGGGTCTTTCCGAATCATTGCTCGAGCAAGAGAGGTGGCCTATAGACTAGGGTTACCAGATGAGTGAAGTGGGATTCACTTGACATTCCATGTATCCCATCTGACAAAGTGTTTAGCAAACGAGGATATGATTGTTCCACTTGAGGATATCGAGGTAGATGAATGGCTCAATTTTGTGGAGCAACCAATGGCGATCATTGATCGTAAAAAGAGGATATTAAGGAATAAAGTAGTTTCCTCTTGTGTGTGTAAAGTGGAAGCCCAAGAAGGGATCTGAGTCTACGTGGGAGACGGAAGAGGATATGAGGTAGCATTACCCACGATTGTTTGAGGAATAATAGGTTTCAGGGATGAAACCAATATAAGGGGGTGGACTTGTAACACCCGTTTATTTTAAAAGTCAAAGAAAGAAACAATAAGTGAAGGAAAAAAATAAAGATATATTACCCAAGTTAAGGGGTAAAAAGTGTAAAAAGGACAAAATCTTCAAAAAATTGGTGAATAAAGGTGATGGCCGCCCACCACTCTCTCTTCACACTCACCTTAGGATATTTTTAGAAAGAGAAAGAGAGAGAACCAGAAAACTCTCGGGTATTTTGAAGAACAAGTGCAGAAGGTCGAATTCAAGGTAAGAATTCGTGTGATTATGATGTTTTTAATTGGCTTTATCCTCGGTTGTATGCTTATGTATGTTGTATGTGTTCGGGTGTGCGTTTTGGAGGGTTTTTCTAGCTGTTGAACACAGTTGCCAATGGGTTTTGAAGAAGTCATAACCAAAGGCTGCAAAGGTAGTTCTAGAACCCCCTTTTTTCTTGTTTTAAACTGCTTTGGGGCTGGAAATGCATGTATGCACGTTTTTATAAAAGATGGGTTTATAACCGTATGTGTGTATGTGTGTGTTTGCGGGTGGGGTTTGATTTTGGGCTATGTGTTTCTAAGGCTTAGAATATATGATTTAAGCTTGGAACTTGATAGGTGATGTTTGAGGACTGAATATGATATTTAAGAGTGACATAGACTGCCGATGCGCCTAAATAGTGGCCCATGCGCCCAACTAAAATAACTGCCTAAGTGTCCCATGTGCCCAAAACCTCATGCACCCAAATAGTACTCATGCGCCTAGAAATAGGTTGAAATTGACTAAGTGTTCATACGCCCAAATAGCTCATGCGCCTAGGCACTCATGCGCCTGCATCGTGCCCATGCGCCTAGAATTGCCCAGAATAGACTAAATGTTGCTCAGGCACCCCAATAGTGCTAATGTGCCTGAAGGTTGTACATGCGCTTAAGTGTCACCCATGGGTCTGCATAGTGCTCATGCACCTACATAGTGCCCATGTGCCTAAAGATTAAGAAATATTTTCTGATTTTGGGGAAATTGTTAAATGTAGGCTTTCACTTAGGAGGTTCCTGGGGGCTATAAAAGTTGACTTTTGAGGTCATAGATGATGTGATGGGTGATGTATGATGTGATGTATGATAGATGCTTATGCATGATGATGTGTGATTGATGATGTATGATAATTATGTATGATGATTATGGATGATGTATGTTATGTATGTATGATGTGCCTTGTATGGTGATGTTGTATGTTCATGTTTATCTTCTTGTTTATTTATGTTTATCATTCCTGTGGCTTTACGTGTTATAGTTGTGAAAGAAATGATAAAGTATTATGTAACATAAAGTGAAAGATAATAAAAAGTGGAACATAATGATAGAATGCATGCATTGATGAAAGAGAAAGTAAAGAAAGGCTTGCAAGCAGAATGTACAGAGGTGCACGACTCTAAAATGTCGTAAGCTCAACTGTGTGTGGTTTAGCTAACCCTTAAGGATACACGCAGGCGTCTAGTCCTTGTGACTGACCAGGGATATAGTACATGGTTTATAGTGATTACTCACCCCGGTGCTGGTGCCAGCCTATGTGCGTTATGGAAGTCAATTATGATCTGCGACCCAGTACCGCTTTGTGCATACGTTTGGGTGTATTATACAGTTGGGATCCTTGTCGCTTGCCCGGTGCTAGTGCCAAGCTATGTGTGTTATGGAAGTCATTTATGATCTTCGACCCAGTATTCGCTGTGTGTATATGTTGGGGGTATAGCTGATGTCACTGATCCGGAAAGAGGTACAAAAAGAAAGTGATGAACAGTAAAGGAAGATAATAATCTTATTATCTATGTGTACGTACGATGCGTGATCATGTACGGAAGTATAGTATGATTTGAAAGAAAGTAAAGAATGGTTTTAAACAAAAGTAAAGTATGTTTTATTTTAAAACTAGAAGTCTCTCGACAACACTAACTTTTATATGTTTTTAGTTGGCAGGTAAAGGTTGCTGAGGATGGCATGGGGCAGCTACTTGCTCTTTTTAGATGTCATTCTTTTATTAAGTGTTTTTGCATTATAATGCGAACAAACGATGTTTTGTAACGAATGTTGTATTAACTTGCAAAAGTATTTATATCGGAATAAAAAGTTATTTTAATGTTTCCGCTGTAAAACCTTATTAAGGTTAATGTACTTATATGTTTATGTACGACGATTGACCAGTTGTGAGCATCCCGGGAACGGGGTCTTACAACACACCATTTCCCACACACTTACACAAGATACACACACACAAAATCTAACACACACGCACACAAGACATAATCACACACACAACACACACCTACATATATATATATATACACATATATATATGTATACGTATATATATCTATACGTATATATATGTATAGATATATACGTATATATATATATATATATATACGTATATATATACATATATATATATATATATATCTGTATATATATATGTATCTGTATATATATATATATATATATGTATCTGTATATATATATATATGTATCTGTATATATATATATGTATCTGTATATATATATAATATATATGTATCTGTATATATATATATGTATCTGTATATATATATATATGTATCTGTATATATATATATATATGTATCTGTATATATATACATATGTATTTGTATATATATATATATATCTATATATATATATATATATATATATATATATATATGTATACGTATATATATATATATATATATATATATATATATATATATATATATATGTATGTATCTGTATATATATATATATATATATTATATATATATATATTATATATATATATATATATATATATAATATATATATATATATATACAGATACATATATATATATATATATATATATATATATATATGTATCTGTGTGTGTGTGTTATATATATATATATATATATATATATATATATATATATACAAGGGAGGGTTAAATGAGAACCATCTTTTTTTGTGAGAACTCTAGGAAGCAATCTCAGTACTACATTTGTGTATAGCTACATTCACACATATGTAAGCAACGAATAAACAATTTTTTTTAAATATATCAATATGGTAGGCGTTGGAAAGATAAAAATACTAAATTTTATGGTGAATGTTTTTTGAAAAAATGATGTTGTGAAAAAAAGTTATCAAACCAAACATCACGAAATGAAAAGAAACGAAACAAGGTGCATTTCGAGCGATTACCTGCAGAACGGCTGATAGGCAAAACAACGATGTCCAACGGTGGCTAATGGTGGTGGAGAGATGTAACACCCGAATATTTTCTTTGAAGCCAACGAAAGAAGAAAAAGAATAAAATCTAAAGTCGGGGGACCAAACTTGCCAAAATAGGAAAAAGATTGGATGAGTAGGGGAAACAAGAGGGGAGTGTAGCCCACACCCTCCCCCACACTTGTAAAATTTGCCAAAGAGAGAAAAGGGGAGAAAATGAGAGTTTCAAGCTTGGTTCTCATGGATTCGAGCGTGAAAGTTGAAGTGGAGCAGGTTGAATCGAAGCTCTACTCAACTGTGTTGTTTGTGTGAGTTCTAGGACCACTCTTTTACATGTTTTCAACTGATTTAGCGCTGCATCACATAGCAAAACCCGTTTTTAAGATGTTGGGTATTGAACCTGTATGTACATGTTTGTGTTTGATGTGAGTGGAGTTTGTTTTCAGGCTTGTGTGTGCATGTATGGTGTTGGGGTATGTATTCCTAAGGTTTGGATGGTTGATTTGGGCTTAGAATGTGTTTCGGAGAACTCGGAAGTCGAAAATCGTAGATTGGGTTCAGGATGAAGTGCATTCTACATCAGCCAGGGCTAGGCGACCGACTGGAGGCCATACGGCCGAAAGGAGTGCGATTGAGGTTCATTCGCATATGAGTCGTGTGACTGGAGTCCATACGCTTGTGCGTCATACGCCTGAGGGTCATTCGCATAGGAGTCAGTGACTAAGGTCCATACGCCTAGGTCCATCCATATTAGGTCCATTCACACAGGTGTTCATCCGCATTAGTTCCATTCGCATAGGATTCATCCGCATTGTGTCCATCCGCATTGGGTCCATTTGCATAGGGCCCATTCGCCTGGTGTTCATCCACATGGTGTTTCGTCTCCTGGGAGGCCATGCGACTGAAGGGTGCCCATACGCCCAAGTAGGGCATGTGTACCCGAGGGAACATAGTTTACTTACTGACTTTCGGGGAAAGTCCAGATGTAAGTTTTGACATGGTAGGTTCCTAGGGGTTCATGTAAAATGACTTTTATGGCCGTAGATGTTATGTTAGGCATGATGATGATGTTGTATGATTGTGCGTGATGTAGGTTATGTATGTATGATGATGCCCTGTATGAGGATGTTGACCGTGTATGTTGATGTTCCTTATTATTATGTTTGATTATTTTCCTTTGGATTTATGTGGAATGTTAATGAATGAAATGAAAATTATTATGTAACGTAAAGTGGAAGATAATGAAAAGAGGAACGAAATGAAGAACACAAACATTAATGAACGAACGAACGTAAGAAAGTCTTGCAAGAAAATGTATGGAGGTTCACTATCAATGAGGAGTGTTAGCTCAACCATGTACGGGTTAGCTACCCTACGAGGACGCACACTGGGGCTTGCTCCGCGTGATCAAGCATATGTATGGAGGTTCACACCCAATGAGGGGTTGTCGGCTCAACTGTGTGCGGGTTAAATACCCCATAAGGATGCATATAAGGGTTCAGTCTTTGTGATTTACTAGATGTATGGGGTCCTTGTCGCTTAACCCTAGATGAATTGCTTGGTGCTCTAGAGGGAGGTTAAGCACATGATAGGACCTAGATGAAAACAAAAGATAATAAAAGTACGAAATGAACGATGATGAAGATAATAACTATTATCTATGTGTACGTAAAATGTGTGATCACGTTTTAAGACTGTTATGATTTGAAAGAAAGAAATGGATGGTTTTCAAACGAAAGATAAAGTATGTTTTATTATAAAACTAGAACTCACTCAGCAACGCTAACTATTTTGTGTTTCCAGTTGGCAGGTAATGTTGCTGAGGATGGCACGAGGCGGCTACTCAGCTCTTTTGGATGATATTCTTTTGATTAATGTTTTTGCATTGTAATGCGAACGAAAGATGTTTTGAAATGAATGCTTGAATTAACTTGCAAAAGCATTTATAATGATATGAAAAGTTATTTTTATGTTTCTACTACAATGTTTTATGAATGTTAAATATAAAGTTACATGTTTTATGTGCAATGATTTACCAGCTATAAGCGTCCCGGGAACGAGGCGTTACAAGTTGGTATCAGAGCCAAAGTTTAAGTGAAGCGAGTAAATTTTCAAAATAAACCTAAACTTAAACTGAAAATGGGACAAAAAGGAAGGAATGCCAGTCTGAGTAGTTGTGTGCCATCAGGTATTTTTGTAATATTAACTAATATTACGTGCGCATGTTATGTGGTTTATGTGTTGTTTGTAGATTTAAATACTGATCTAGTCAATTATAGGTAATGCTTGGGGTATGAAGAGTAAAGTAAGTGGCTAATCACAACTGGTCACTATAATTAGGGTCTTACTATACTTGACATAAACTGAGCAGTTTCCTTAATGACTATGTTGGTGTTTGAATCTTTTAGTGCGTGTGTGAATGGCTGGAGGCAGATCTTCAAAAGCTTCATGAGATGGAGGTCGTAGTGCTGAACCACGACCCAAGAGGGGAAGACCTAGAGTTGAAAAGGTGGTTCCTAAAGAACCACAGACCCCTCATCCGGAGGGAGGTGATGAGAGTGCAAACTTAAGGGCCTCGGTGAAAGAGGCTGTAGTTGAAGAAGTGCATCAAGTCATGCAGACAATCTTACCGTCTGTAATGACTAAAGTGATCAAAGCTGTGCTGAAGGGGGAGAGGAAAGAAAGAAGTAAACCTACGGGCGAAAGGAGACAGCCCGAGACTGAGACGGTTTTGTCTGACGATGAAGAAGAAGAGGAAGAAGAAGAGCCTGTGTCGGAGGTGGCACGAGGCTGTAACTATGAGGCGTTTCAACGATGCAACCCTCTACTTTTGATGGTAACGGCACTTCTGTTGCTGCTCACCGGTGGGTGAGAGAAATGGAAGCTGTCTTGAACATCAGCGAGTGCCGAGAGGATCAGAAGGTAAAGTTTGCTTTCCACTCATTTGCGGACTCGACTCTGTGTCGGTGGGACAATATAGTCCAAGCCGAGGGTAGTTGGGCAATTAGGAGGATGAAATGGTCAGAGCTGAAGAAGTTGGTGATTGAGGAGTTCTATCCTCACATGGAAATGGATAAGGTGGAAAGAGAGTTCCTGCAGCTGGAGGCAGGAATGATGACACATCAGCAGTACACCATCGAATTCAAGGATATGGCACGTCTGGTGCTAGACCAAGTGACACCCATGTCACGAAAAATCAAGCAATATGTTCAGGGCTTGCCAACGGATATCCGTAGGCATATGATCATTGCTCGACCGGGCACGTTTAGGTCGGTAGTTAATTTGGCAGGAAGGTTGTATGATGAGCGAGAGCTGGTGGTGGCTGAGGCAAGTAAGAAGGGTGGTGGTGATTGGAGTTAGAATGGGAAGAGGTTTGGTCGAGGTGGTGCCTCGACGAGTAACAAGAAGGCACGGGTGGATGATTGCCGTGTGGTCGGATCGGGGGCATGATCAAAGAGGTGTGGCAAATGTGGGAAAGAGCATTCAGGGGAATGCAAGTGGGGATCAAACATCTGTTTTAAGTGCAGCAAACTTGGTCATATGGCTAGAGACTGTGGGGGTATGAGGTGTTTCAAATGTGGGGAAAGTGGTCATATGAGTAGGGATTGTAAGAAGCCGAAGGCTGAGGGTTCTAGGGTGAAGAAGAAGGGAAGTGAAGGACTGAGGGCGAGTGCCAGGGCATTCACTATGACACAGAAAGAGGCTAGGACTGACCCTGATGTTGTGTCTGGTACGTTTCTAGTGAATCAAACTTTAGCTTCTGTGTTATTTGATTTGGGTGCTAGTAAAAGTTTTATATCTACTGCTTTTTCTACTAAGATGCCTCTTAGTAGTAGATCTGTTGATGTGCCCTTTGATGTAGAAACCGCCATAGGTAAGTCTACCAGAATTTCAGAGGTGATAAGGGTTGTGATGTGGAATTGGAAGGTCATAAGTTTCCTGTTAGACCATTTGTCATGACCTTAGGTGGTTTCGATTTGGTTCTTGGGATGGATTGGTTGGCGGATTATGGGGCGAACATTGTGTATCGCAAGAAGATGATTCGAGTGACAGCGCCTGACGGGAGTAAGGTGACGGTTTATGGGAATCGGGTCACGACGATCCCCAAAGTAATCTCAATGGCGATGGCAGGAAAGTGCATGAGGCATGGATGTAGTGCCTACTTGGCCTATGTAAAGGATGTGGATATGCCAACACCATAACTGTCTGATATACTGGTTGTGTGTGACTTTCCAGACGTGTTCCCAGAAGATTTTCCATGAGTGCCACCTGACCGTGAGATCGAGTTTCAGATTGACTTGATACCGGGTGCCCAACCTATTGCCAAGGCACTGTATCGTTTGGCTCTAACTGAGATGAAAGAGTTGATGGAGCAGTTGCAAGAGCTGCTTGACAAGGGGTTTATTAGACTGAGTATCTCTCCTTGGGGTGCTTCTTTCTTATTCGTGAAGAAGAAAGACGGTAGTATGAGGATGTGTATTGACTACCGTGAGCTGCATAAGTTGACGATAAAGAACCACTACCTCTTACCAAGAATTGATGATCAGTTTGATCAGCTTTAAGGTGCCAGTTGGTTTTCAAGGATAGATCTTCGATCTAGTTACCATCAGCTAAAGGTGAAGGAGCAGGATATTCCTAAAACAGCTTTTCGCACATGTTATGGTCATTACGGGTTTCTTGTCATGTCTTTCGGTTTGACCAATGCGCCAGCTGCTTATACGGATCTGATGATCGGGTGTGTCACGCAATGTTGGATAAATTAGTGATTGTGTTTATTGATGATATCCTGATTAAAGAGTGAGATAGAGCATGCCGATCACATTCGGGAGGTTCTGGAGACGTTGAGAAATGAGAAGTTGAGAAATGAGAAGTTGCACGCCAAGTTCTCCAAGTGCGCGTTCTGGTTGTGCGAGGTTCAATTTTTGGGTCATGTGGTGAATCCTGATGGGATTATGGTGGACCAGGAAAAGGTGGAGGCGATGATGCAATGGAAGTCTCCAAAGATGCCATCCGAGATTCGGAGTTTCTTGGGTTTGGCGGGCTACTACAGAAGATTCATTCAAGACTTTTCCAAGATCACTTCTCTACTAACTAAGTTGACCCGGAAAGATGTGAAGTTGGTATGGGGTCAAGCTCAAGAGAAGGCATTCGAAGAACTGAAGGCGAGAGTGACTCAAGCTCCTATTCTGTCATTACCCAATGGAAGTGAAGATCTGGTGGTTTATTCTGATGCTTCCTACTCGGGGTTGGGGTGTGTGTTAATGCAGAGAGGAAAAGTTATAGCCTATGCATCCTGACAGTTAAAGGTTGATGAGGTTAATTAGCCTACTCATGACTTGGAGCTAGCAGTTGTGGTCTTTGCGTTAAAGATTTGGAGGCATTATCTTTACGAGACGAAATGCACCATATTCACTGACCACAAGAGCTTGAAGTACCTCTTTGAGCAGAAGGACCTATACATGAGACAAAGACGATGGTTGGAGCTTATAAAAGATTATGATTGTGAGATCCATTACCATTCGGGCAAAGCCAATGTGGTGGCGGATGCCTTAGTCGAAAAGAAAGGCCCGAGCCGATTTGGGTGAAAGCATATCAGTTGGTCATGACCTCGGATGTAATGAAGCAAGTCAAGGAGTTCCAAGATGAGGCATTGAAAGAAGATCATCTTAACTTTGAAAGAATGAGAGGTCTGATCACAGAATTGGGTGAAAACACGCTTGGTGTTAGAACTCAATTCGGGAGGATGTGGATTCCTCATTTTAGGGATCTACGGGTGAAGATTTTGGATGAAGCTCACAAGACTCGATACTCCATTCATCCCGGTGCCACTAAGATGTATCAAGACATGATGAAAGACTATTGGTGGCCAAGTATGAAGCGCGATGTGGTGGAGTATGTGAGTAAAGGCCTTACTTGTCTACAGGTGAAGGCTGAACATCATAAGCCGTATGGTAAGATCCAACCTTTGGATATACCCGAATGGAAGTAGGAGCACATCACCATGGATTTCATTACAAAGCTGCCACGTACCCCAAAAGTGTATGGTGCCATATGGGTGATAGTTGACCGTTTAACAAAGAGTGCTCACTTCCTACTGATCTGCGAGACATATTCATTCGAGAGGTTGGCGGATCTTTTCCTTAAGGAGATTATAACTCGTCATGGTGTACCGGTGTCTATTGTGTTTGATCGTGACACCCGGTTTACATCAAAATTTTGGAAGAAATTCCACGACGTGATGGGGACGAGGTTACATATTAGCACGGCTTATCATCCTCAGACAAATGGTCAGTCGGAAAGGACCATTCAGACGTTGGAGGATATGCTTCATGCTTGTGTTATCGACTTTGGAGGAAGTTGGGATGACCACTTACCGTTAGTTGAGTTCTCATATAACAACAGCTATAATGCCAGCATTAGTATGCCCCTTATGAGATGCTATACGGTAGGAGATGCAGAACACCCATCTATTGGGGTGATATTGGTCAGAAGGAATTAGGAAGCGTCGAGGTGATTGAGGCTACGATTGAGAAGCTTGAAAAGATCAAAGCCTTCATGAAGGTAGCCAAAGATAGATAGAAGTCGTATGCTGACAAAAGACACAAACCGATTGAGTTCCAAGTGGGTGACCGGGTTATGTTGAAGGTCTCACCTTGCAAGGGTATCATCCAATTTAGAAAGCGGGGCAATTTGAGCCTAAGGTATATAGGGCCTTTCCAAATCGTTGCTCGAGTAAGAGAGGTGGCCTATAGACTGGAATTACCCGATGAGTTAACTGGAATTCACCCGACATTCCTTGTATCTCATCTGAGGAAGTGTCTAGCGGATGAAGAGATGATTGTTCCACCGGGGGATATCAAAGTGGATGAACGGCTCAACTATGTGGAGCAACCAGTGGCGATCATTGATCGAAAGAAGAAGAGGTTGAGGAATAACGTGGTTCCACTTGTGCGTGTACAGTGGAAGCACAGGAAGGGATCCGAGTCTACGTGGGAGACTGAAGACGAAATGAGACAATATTACCCACGTTTGTTCGAGAAATAAAAGGTTTCGGGGACGAAACCTAAATAAGGGGGTGGACTTGTAACACCTGGATATTTTCTTTGAAGCCGACGAAAGAAGAAAAAGAAATAAAGTCCAAAGTCGGGGGGACCAAACTTGCCAAAACGGGAGAAAGATTGGATGAGTAGGGGAAACAAGAGGGGAGGGCAGCCACACCCTCCCCCACACTTGTAAAATCTGCCAAAGAGAGAAAAGTGGAGAAAAGGAGAGTTCCAAGCTTGGTTCTTGTGGATTCGAGTGTGAAAGTTGAAGTGTAGCAGGTTGAATCGAAGCTATACTCTATGATGTTGTTTGTGTGAGTTCTTGGACCCCTCTTTTACACGTTTTCAATTGATTTGGGGTTGGAACACATAGTAAAACCCGTTTTTAAGATGTTGGGTGTTGAACCCGTATGTATGTGTTTGTGTGTGATCTGAGTGGAGTTGTTTTCGGGCTTGTGTGTGCATGTATGGTGTTGGGGTATGTATTCCTAAGGTTTAGGATGGTTGATTTGGCTTAGAATGACTTTAGGAGAGCTTGGAGGTCGAAAATCGTAGATTGGGTTCGAGATGAACTGCATTCTGATATGCTAGGGCTAGGCGACCGTTTGGAGGCCATACGGCCGAAAGGAGTGCGACTGAGGTTCATTCGCATGTAAGTCATGCGATTGGAGTCCATATGCTTGTGAGTCGTACGACTGAGGGTCATTCGCATAGCAGTCATGTGACTGAGGTCCATACGCCTAGGTCCATCCGCATTAGGTCCATTCGCACAGATGTTCATCCGCATTAGTTCCATTCGCATAGGATTCGTCCGCATTGTGGCCATTCGCATAGGATTCGTCCGTATTGTGGCCATTCGCATTGGGTCCATTCGCATAGGGCCCATTCGCCTGGTCTTCATCCGCATGGTGTTTAGTCGCCTGGGAGGCCATGCGACTGAATGGTGCCCATACGCCCAAGTAGGGCTTGTGTACCCGAGGGAACATAGTTTATTTACTGACTTTTAGGGGAAAGTGCAGATGTAAGTTTCGACGTGGAAGATTCCCGGGGGTTCATGCAAGATGACTTTTGTGGCCGTAGATGTTATGTTGGGCATGATGATGATGTTGTATGATTGTGCGTGATGTATGTTATGTATGTATGATGATGCCCTGTATGATGATGTTAACTGTGTATGTTGATGTTCCTTATTATTATGTATGATTATTTTCCCTTGGCTTTACGTGGAATGTTAATAAATGAAATGAAAAGTATTATGTAGCGTAAAGTGGAAGATAATGAAAAGTGAAACGAAATGAAGAACGCATGCATTAATGAACGAACGAACGTAAGAAAGTCTTGCAAGCAAATGCATGGAGGTTCACACTCAACGAGGAGTGTTAGCTCAACCGTGTGTGGGTTAGCTACCCCATGAGGATGCACACTGGGGCTTGATCCACATGATCAAGCATATGTATGCAGGTTCACACCCAATGAGGGGTTGTTGGCTCAACTGTGTGCGGGTAAATACCCCCATGAGGATGCACACAAGGGTTCAGTCTTTGTGATTGACTAGATGTATGGGGTCCTTGTCGCTTAACCCTAGATGAATTGCTTGGTGCTCTAGAGGGGGTTTAAGCACATGACAGGACCTAGATGAAAACGAAAGATAATAAAAGTACGAAATGAATGATGATGAAGATAATAACTATTATATATGTGTACGTACAATGTGTGATCACATTTTAAGACTGTTATGATTTGAAAGAAAGAAATGGACGGTTCTCGAAGATAAAGTATGTTTTATTATAAAACTAGAACTCACTCAGCAACGCTGACTTTTATGTGTTTCCAGTTAGCAGGTAATGTTGCTGAGGATGGCACGGGGCGGCTACTTAGCTCTTTTGGACGTCATTCTTTTGATTAATGTTTTTGCATTGTAATGCGAACGAAAGATGTTTTGAAATGAACGCTTGTATTAACTTGCAAAAGCATTTGTAATGACATGAAAAGTTATTTTTATATTTCCGCTGCAATATTTTATGAATGTTAAATATAAAGTTACATGTTTTATGTGCAATGATTTACAAGTTGTAAGCGTCCCGGAAACAGGGCCTTACAAGAGAAGCCGATAAGGTAGTCGCACGGGGGGTTGATCGCGACGACAGATGGGGTTCGGGGGAGGGGTTGATGGTTAGAAGTGTTTTCATTTATAATTTTAAATTTTCACTTTGAACCCTCATCTTTAGATCATTTATTGCCTTAAGTTTCATTTTAACCCTAAACTATTAATAATAATAATAATATTAATGATAATAATAATAATAATAATAATAATAATTGTTTTTGTTACACTAATAATAATTAAATTTTATTAATTATCATTTATATAATATTTATCAAAATTTAGATTATTAAAATATTAGGGTCGACACAAAACGGATATACGAAGAGATTTGATTCGAAAACGAAATAATTATGCATAATAATAAATGAATGAGGAAAGTTAATGAGTTCAGTCGATTGATGGACTTGATAGTGACGGATGTCACATCTCAGTAGTGTAGTTGAATCTGTCCCCTCCACATTAGTGGGAGTCACCTCAATTTTGCTTCACTGATGGGGGCTAGAAGTCAGAGGCTTCTCTAGGCTAAGTTAATCTTCATATGGGTGTTATAGATCAACAATATGGCCTTGAGAGACATGATTTCTTCATCAGTACCCATTAAAAGGTTAGTGAAGGATATGAAAATTATACCTAATGACCCAAGACCTTGATCAATATCATTTGGCTTTAAGGCCCTTGGGATTGAGACTGTGGGGACTCAATACCCGTATTGAGATCAAGGGAGAAGGATGGTTGGACCACAGACTGACTTTGAGTCCATCTTTCCACTATAGTCGTTTTGGATTGAACAGGGACTTGTTCAATTAGAGAAGATTGAACAAGGGTTCACTTGGAGCGTCTCTGATATGTATATTTAATGGGATGAGAAGGAAGATTTGGCATTGAAGTAGTTATTACTGGAGTGGGTTCATCACCTATGGGGTTAACAGGGATGTTACTAGGAGTCATTGGTTCAATCATACCTGGAAGAAGTGCACACCATTAGCTTTGGAAAGAAAGCTAATGGCACACCACGTACCAAGTTATTTTTAATCAAATTGTTCATGGTTTTAAAATTAACATGACATATTCTTTTATACCAAAGAGTTGACTCATCACCATTAGCTTTGGAAAAGAAGCACGATACTTCACCAAGTGGGAAAACATTATTCATATCTAGCTTCTAGATATCCTTTTCCTAGGAGATCTAAGAAGCACTAATTCCTAAGGAATTGTCATCTCGAGTTTGAGGATAATACAATCATGTTCTGTGAAAAGCATTTGGTGCTTTTGGTCACAGAATTAAGAAACACTTAAAAGATTATGTTCAAGTTGTTTAACAAAGTTTACTTTATCTACCTTCAACTTACCATTGGATACACTACCTCTGCCTGAAATGTATCCTCCAATTTCACCTCCAAACTAAACAGGTCCTCTATCAAAATATTGAAATTATTGAAGAAGAGATTTGTTCCTATCATGTGCCTGGAGCATCCATTATCCATAATCCATACATTTCTTTTTTTGTCATGTGGATGTCCCTGCACATAAGGTGAAAATATTAGTTACTATTAGAGACCCAAGCCTTATTGTTCTTGGGCTCTTCCAATTGGATGACATAATTGAACCAAAATATATGCATGTGGGTTCATAGATGTTTGTGAAGAGGAGGTTCGGGCTGGAGCATATTTTATAGATCATATCTTCCATTCCATCCTTTGGTGGATCAGTATGGATGACCTTGATGAAGCTTGAGCAGCATAGCTTTCTTTCGAGGATTCTTTTTTCTTGGAAGAGGCTTCACCACCTTTTCTTTTGAACCAGTCTTTTTCTCAGAAGGTTTCAAAAAAATTATTATGTTCTTTTGAATCTTCTTTCTCTTGTCTTCCGAAGCTATTTTCCTTTTGGAAGAATGAGTTTCTTCCGAATGCAACTTGACTTCAGAAACAAGTTTTCCTTTTCTCAACACCAAGACCATGTGATAAGGTCCAAATGTGAAACCTTATTTGTCTCATTTTTTCGTAAAATTATTTGCATAATGTGTGCTTGTAGGATTGTACTAACAATCTTTTGCCAAATGGTTGTACTGACCACACATTATGCATTCAATGTTAACTTTTGTGGGATAAAGATGTGGTTTCTTGCATTTCTTAATATCATCAACAGTCTTCCATTTCAACTTCTGATCGTTCAATAGGATAGGTGTGTGGTAATACACTCCTTTCCTGGATTAGAGTTTCCAACCACCTGGTACTTGACTAAAATTAACCCACCCTTTTGCTTTGGGTCTATCTTCAGCTTTGATTCAGCTAATTTCTTAGCAGTATTTCTTGCTTCCTTAGCTTTGTTTCTTTAGGCTTTTATGGTCAGGGGTTGATCGTTACTGGTGGGGATGGGTTGTGTTGCTTTGTCCTTTCCTGTGATGGTTTCTATAGTTGCATCATTCTTCATCTCATGAGTAGAGAGTCAGTAGATAGAACCTCTTGCTCTTCTGTACCACATCTGGTTGTCTTATAGACTTATAAGAGTGCGGTGAAGCAATTTCATTGGTTCCCAACCCACTTTTTTTTATAACAAACCTTTGTGTGGGAGGATGATGCAAGAATGGTTTTGAAGTTATGTTCTTCAATAGCATACTTATTTGCTTTGGCGTCAACTATGACTAGCTGGCTTGAGCATCAGTTAACTTGGAAATTAAATCTTTTATTTGAGCTCTATAGTTAGAGTGATCATGTTTTAAAAAGGACACAGTTTTCTCTAACTCGTCAATTTTCATTTTATAGTCAGTTTTTGCTCTTTTGAAATTAGATTTTAAGATGTTTAAGAACTTCATATCAGCTTTGATTTCAATGTTATAGTATTGAGATAAGTTGTCTTTAGAAATACAAGCTTGAGTACGAAGATTTTCATATACCTTGCTATCATCTATTCTAGCCATGAGTGTTTGAGTACGGGTCACATCATGCACCTTGAAGTTCCAGTCAACTTCTTGAGTAACATCAGTAGTTTGTTGTTCAGTTGACTTTGTAGCAGCTTTAGACGTGACAGGGTGTGTGGAGGCTTGAGTGGCTTCTAGGTTGGATTTAGGAGCTTTGCATTCCCTAGAAAAATGACCAAGTTGGTTGCAGCTATAGCACTTGGCCTTGGTTTTGTCAAACCTGAATTTGTTGTTAATTGGGTTTTGAGGGAACTGCCTTCTAGTTCTTTTAAAGACTTCTTTGCTCTATAAGTTAGTAGAGCCATTTGTTGGACTATGTTCATGTATTCAACATCATTAGGACTGAAACATTCTAGATCATCAAAGCAGAACTGAAAGTCACTAGAATGTTCATTTCTTGAAACAAAGGCACAATTGTCGGGAAGGAATTTGATTGAGCCTGTTGAGACCTTGGTGTCACAGGGAAAGTGATGTATGGCCCAAAAGAACATGATGTCTTCTTGGAGTAAGTCATGTACTGTTAGGGTTGGGAGTTTCTTGATCCTTCAACAACAACTAAAGCATTGCTAGCTGAAGAACTAGAGATTCTTCCCATCTGGTGGCCTTTCCGAGTCTCCATCTCTACACGGTATCCATCAATAATGCCATATAGTTCAGTCATTATGAGAGTGTTCAAATTCTATGTCTCTTGATTGAGACACAGTAGAAAGTCCACTCTTGAAGATGTGCACTTATGAACTTTCTTGATAGATCTCTTATCTTTGAAGTCACACCTACAGACTGAAGTGATGAAATAAGATCCAAATACCTAAAGTATTGTTGTTTGAGGGTCTCTCCATCAATATATGTGAAGTTTTCAAATTGTTGATTTGAACTAGAATACATTGATTTTATAGCATCAAAGAATTCTTTAGCTGACTTGTAATGCTTAAAGCTATATCATGGAGTTTGGTATGGTTGTAAGCAGTAAAGTCATGCCATTGCTATCGATGTTCATTCTCTTGAGGTCTTCATCCGAGTAATATTCAACATCTTTCTCTATCATGGCACCATTACCAGCCGATGCAACCACTTCTGGCTTGTAAGAACCATTAATGATAGATCTCCCTATTTTGTTGTCCTGAAACATAATGAAACCTTCAATATGCATGCTCCAAGATCTGAAGTTTTTAGGAGTGATGATAGGAGCTTTAGTCATCGTTCCTAGTTCAAACTTAGATAATTTATGGTTAGTGGCCATTTTGTGTGAGGTGAGTGTATGAGTGAAAAGTCAAGGTGATTTAGGATGGTAACATCTCAAAATCATGAACCTAAAGCTCTTATACAAATTGCATGATTGAATTTGGCCACTCAGCACAATTTTAATCTCTCAAACTTACTAAATCACACTTAGTTTGATAATGCAGAATTCTTTGAGAGTTGATAATAATATAATAAGTAAACAAGACACAGAACAACTTTCAACATACTTGTATATATTATTTCTCAACTCAGAGTTATTTTACAAGACTCTTTCAAGAATGCAGAATGACTTACAATGAGAAATTATGTATACTACTATCTACAGTCAGTTATACTTTAATACTAGTTGTTAGCTTATGACTAAACAAATACTACATTGCTAAAAGTAAGGAATATAAGATAAAATACTATCCTAGATTTGGTAGTCATAACATGTCCATGACTTACCTTTTGTCACCAACTAAAGTTGATAATTGTATTAACTGATAAAAGATAAATAGTGAAATAAAGTATGGTAAACTACATGGGCGTGGGAAAGAATCATGCAGTATATCAGTGTTTGCAGCAGTTTGTCAGAGGGACCATACTTATGTCCATTGGGTCATAGTGGGTTCTTCTGAAGGTTAACTGGCTTCGGAAGAACAAGTTCTTCCGAAGCCACTTATACTTTGAAAGGGTCTACTTCTTTCGAGATTTGTGCTGATCTTCATGACTTCATACTTCAGAATTTATTCTCTTGAAATCTTCTAAGTGTTGAACTTAGGAAGAAGGATGAATGTGTCTTCAGAAGTCAGTATTCCTCTTCAGAAGTTCTTTTACCCTTAATCTTCGGAAGTGCAACTTTTCCATTCGGAAGTTTCTTCATAGTTGTACCAAGATTATTTCTAAGTGTTTGGTTTGGTTACATCAACCTTACTTGATCCAACAAAATGAGTATTTGGTATCACTATTTTTTATTTAAAAAATTACATGTTGTGTTTATATTGCATCTTGTGCGTACCTTTATTTGTGTTTATTTGTTTAATTTAATATCTAGTACAACGCAAGAGATATTCTAATGATATTTTGTGCATATGTTAGTTAATATTTAACATCAAATCATTGCTTTATACTCTTTCATACTTATTTCTTAATATTTTATGCCCACTGATCATCCCTGTCTTCACATACTATCCCTCCATAAAATCATTTCATAACTTGATATAGATAAATAATTTTATAAGATTTTTATGCCATATTATTACTTCATACGATTCTTTATTTTTATTAATAGAAGTTATATAATAATATGTATTGCACAAGTATTATTGTGTACAAAAATTAATACATTAAAAACTTTGTACACACTTAACGGTTAACATAATTTTGTACATTAAAAATAATTCAAACAACTAAAATTCAATCACAACAAATCAAATGATTGTATTAGAAATAAAAATATATCATTGAATTCCCAACAATATTTTTCGATATAGGTGTAAACTACTGTTAACCTAAAATTTAATAGAAAATATGCACGTAAAAACACACTTAATGGTTTCTGTTCGATTAAACTTCTAACAAATCTAAACAACAAAATTACGTTCTTTTAATGCCTCGATCAACTTCTACATCAACTGAACAAATCCACCATATTCTTGCATTATAAAACAAAATTTGACGGCTTAAAATCAATAACAACCTAACACGGGCCACTACCTAACACACAAACCAATAGATGGTGGTCACAAAAAACCGGATGAAAACCAGATCTAATCTAAACACCAAGAAAAAGTTTTTAAAAAACAAAAAAGATATGTAACTTTAAACACAAAAAAACACCAGTTCGTGAAAACTAGTGAGAGAGAAAGATGAATATCATTGTTGCCACCGTCTCCATTGTTGCCACCGTCTCCATTGTTGCCACCGTCTCCATTGTTGCCGTTGTAGATGGTGGACAAGTGATGGTGTTGATTTTTAGAGAGAGAGAAAAAGACGAGCTCTAGTACATCTAGATAGAGTTTTTCTAGAGAGGGATAGATGGTAGAATGATGTGTGATGGTGTTTGGAAATATAAAGAATTTAAAAGTAGGTTGTGGAATAAAAGACCATCTTATCTTTTTTTTGTCTTTTTGGGTCCATAGGTCCCACTAAGTATACAAATAACCAATGTTGTTGAGACCGGGCCGGTCCGACAACATTGGTTATTTACTATGATAACGAAAATGAAGTACTTGATCTACTCCTTGACATTCTAGAACAAATTGCTGAGTACATCAACAACTTTGGATTTTAGAATGAAAAGTCTAATGTGCTACTACAAAAAGTACTTTCTTTATTCAAAGATGATGTTGGTAAAGAGATCCTAAAAACTTATTATTAGTTTATGGTCGAATAGTGGAGTGGGAATATGACCAAAAGAAAAAATACCTACTTCATAATCGGATCAACAGCTGGAAGTGTAACTTACTCAAGAAACCAACTTGTGTGCTTGAATAGGTTTAAGATAGAAGACTTAACCGAACTGGGACTAATGAATCCAAGCAATGATTCTAAGGCAAGGGAAGTGGAAAAGGTGATGATGAGGATTTAAAATCTCATCTAAAAGGGTCACGGTAGGCTTCGGTATATAGAAAGAAGAAGTAGGAGTCTGAAGCTCATGAGACCACCCTATTTGTAAAACATGCCCCCATCACTCAACTACACTCACCTCCTACCACTTCTTAACCTGCTCAAACTATTAAGCATGGTTCTCCAATAGTCCTACAAGCTCCTGAAATAGCAGAATATTCATCCTAAAGCTTGTCTAATGATTAAGCAGATGAAGTGATCATCACCACTACTGCTAAAAAAGTAAGATATACCTAGATCATCCAGAGCAAGAAGAAAAACTCTTAGGATCTAAGGAAGAGAAAGACTCATAAGTTAATGATACAACTATTATTGACTGGGGGTATGACTTAAAAGCCGAGAGAATCTTCATTAGAATAATAATAAGTTAAAGCTTTCTTTCTGACTGAGATGAAAGTTTTGATCTCAACCTTAAAGACTTAAGGAAGATGCTTAGTTTTATCTCAGAATATGAAGACATGACACACAAGTATAAATCCATGGCTTATATTATGAGGATAAAGTTTGAAGTTATAGAATTTGATCTTGTCAAACTAACATGATACAACATGAAAGACTTGGTTAATCTACCTCTTCAAAACCCCTAAAGAAATAGAAGATGATACATGTATGAAAAACTGCTAATCAGGATGCTAGAGGGATGAAGATAGAGTTTTGGTAGCATCATCCTAGGAGAATTTGTTAATATATGAAGAGGATGAAGCTACCAAAAACATAAGAATTCAACACTGGCAACCAGCTATCGATTTCTACCAAGTGCTTAATCAACTGCCAAACAAAATGTATTGAATGACAATTGATGAGCATATGTTGAACCACTACTGATCAGATGTCTATTGATCAACTGATGTTGATCACCACTAAACTCTATGAGTTGTTGATCAACTCTTTCATTGGACAAGATTGTTTGTACCAAAGACTGTTTGTAAGGCCCCGTTCCCGGGACCTTCATAGATGGTCAATCATCTCACATAAAACATATAATTATATTGACTTTACTATAATCATGCAGCGGAAACACTTTAAAAAAATTCATTTCCTTTAAATAAACACTTTTGCAAAATAATACATCATTCATTAAAACATATAGTTTGTTTGTATTACAATGCAAAAACATTATACAAAAGAATGTCATCCAAAAAGAGCCAAGTAGCCGCCTCGTGCCATCCTCAACAACATTTACCTGCCAACTCGAAACACATAAAAGTCAGTGTTGCTGAGTGTGTTCTAGTTTTATAAAACATTATATTACCTTTCATTCGTTAAAACATTTTCTTTACTATCGCACGTGATCACACATCATACGTACATCAAGGTAATAATTATTATCTTCATCATTATTCGTTTCGTACATTTCATACTTATCGCACTTTTTGTACATTTATTATCTTTCACTTCTATCTAGGTCCTATACTTAACTCCCCTCTTGAGCATAAAGCTATATCATCTAGGGTTAAGCAGCAAGGACCCCATATCGCACATATCGCATGTATTGCACATATGGAGTAGTCACATAGACTAACTCCCCCTGTGTGCGAACCCTTAATGGTTAGCCAAGATCACACATTGTAAACACAGTTGAGATAACAACTCTCAACGAGTTGTGAACCTCCTTTCTTTTTCTTGCATGACTTTTCATTCATTCATTATGTTCCACTTTCATTATCTTAAGTCTTTCACTTTGTCAAGATAATACTTTACATTCATTATAATAATCACACCACAGAATGTCACGTCATCATACGTAATAAGGAACATATCATACAATCATATATAATCATCATACATCATCAATCACACATCATCACCATTCATAGGCATCAATCATACATCATCATCATAAACATCATGCATCATACATCATGCGTCATACATTCACCTACATATACATATGCACCACAAGCATAATCATCATAGAACATAACCGACCCTTCGCGGGATAGCGGGGGTCTAAGGGTGGCAACCCTTGACAACAGGGTCTTAGGGGCAGCAGCCCCTAGTGGGGTCCAAGGGGCAACGCCCCTGGCTTATAAAAAAATCGATCTTCTCGTTAAAACCTCTTAAAATCTTGGTCATTTAAAGTGTATATTTAGGATGCATTTTCAGCCCCAAACTAGTTCAAAACCTTTAAATAGGGGATCTAATACTCACCTGGACTCGATGAGTAGCTTCTCAATCAAGCTTTCAAAGCAAGGGTCGCACCGCACAGCCTGAAGATATGTTAACAATCAAAGGAGTTAAATTTTGCCTAATTTCGCTGCTAATTTCGCTGCTAATTTTGCTGCCAGATCAGCAGTTTCGCTGCTAGTTTCACCAGCAGTTTCGCCAACAGTTTCGCTGCTAGTGTCGCTTGCATCTTCGCAGGCAGTTTCGCTAGCACCTTCGCTACTAGTTTTGCTGACAGTTTCACCCAACTTTCGTTGGATAACCATGTCTGCGACACTACCTGCGAAACAATAGTTACGCAGGAAGACCCATAGTTTCGCTAGACGAATACATAATTTCGCTAGATGAACTCCCAATTTCGTAGAACGGGATAAAAATTATTAACCAACCCACTTTTGACCCAAAACTTCAATCTTTTACACCCAAAACCTGGTTTATCATCCATGAAGCTATATCTAAGCTTTTTACATGTTTTCTTACACAAAAACGTGAGTTTTGGGCGAATCTTTGCCACTTTCAAAATCCCGAGCCCTAGAATCTGGGTTTACATCAAAAGGAATGATTAAATGATGTTTCTTACATGGATTCTTGGTGTTTTATTATTGTTTGGATGCCCACGAACACCAATCTTCAATCCCATGATCAACCGAGCCTTAAATCTTCACATCTTCTCCAATTTCTCTTTTTACACTCTCTCTAGAAATTGGGTGTTGAGTTGCAAATGAGAGTTTGCTCAAGCTGATCTGATTATATATATATCAGGCGTTCTCGGGACCTTAAACTCGCCAAACACGTAACCAGCGAAGACTACTCGGTCCATACTCCATTACCCGCTTATTTTCTTTAAATAGTCCCGGCTAGGCCTATTATTATTAATTGGCTTGTTTCGACTTTATTCCGAGCGTTACACTATTGTGTTCAACCTTTTGGAGACAATATAGTATTGAAGTTGCCTAACTCTGATATGCCAATTGTCCCTTTTATTGTACATTCTGAACATAGAACAGTTTTTTCTTATTGTTTAAATTTCATCGTATAAAAGCCTCATCTTTGTATACAAGAGGTAAACTTTTTAAGCCACTTGTATATCTACTGAATATTACTCTTTGTACTTAGTTTTGATTAATCAAGTAAATACTTTGAAAGAATAACTTATGTACTTATCATTACTTAAAGTATTTTTTTTGACAGTAAGTTGTTAACTTAGATTCCGTATTTGTTAACTTCTGATCAAATAGAAAAGTCTTGTTAATCCATAACCCTGATCTAACAATAACTTTGATCTTGCACAAAGATTATCTATCTTACAAGAAGAAAATTCAAGACTTCAAGTTTATGCAAAAAGAAAAACAGTTATTTGCAATGTTTTCAGAACCGGATCGGACGTCGAACCGGACGCCTTACTGGTTTGGTGGTCGGACCGGTCGACCCGGTTGGACCGGATTTAGCTCTATTTTAATTATATTTATATATGTAACTAAAAATAAATAATTTATCTATGATTTATATATATATTATAGTTATATATAAAACTTAACTATATTTGTATATCCGATGTACTAATTTATGGTTTAACACCCTGCTTTTACCCATTAAAGTTAAAAAAATCCAAAAACCAGTCCATACCGGTCTGGTTTCCTGGTCCGACCAGCGGTTCGAGATGAACCAACCGGTTCGACCACTTCAAAACGAATCACACTAGACCGGACCTAACCAGCCCCCGATTCGCACATTAGACTTCCCATTCTCACATCCAAAGTTGCTGATGTACTCAACAATTTGCTCTAGAATGTCAAGGAGCAGATCAAGTACTTCATTTTAATCATCATAGTATGTGATCTCTCCATTTGCCTTTTGAGCATTTTTTTTCTAGTCTGCTGTCTTTCCTATTGCTCCCTAGCTTCTTGAAATTTTAGGAGCTCTCCAGCCACAACTTTTGGTTTAATTGCTTTCATATACAGATAAAGAGTTGACATACTCATTGGTCCTACTTGTTTACTAGAGAAACCATAGTATTTGAGGAATATCTTTATTTGTTACTTTTCACTAAACTCTTGCAAGAACGTTTCCTATCTGATTCAACCTTTTTTCTTCTACACAACTTAGCTAATTTTTCCATCTTAGCATGACTTGCAGTTATCAGTTTTGATTTCATCTCAGCAATGCTCCATTCTATGACCTTAAAAAAATTGAACCTTTCAACTCAATTTGAGCTGCTAAGAGACTTTTCTCTTTAGGTTTCTTTTCTCTCTTTTGAGTGGAGGTCATTGCTTTGGTTTTAGAAATTATGGTTATTGGAGCTTGCTAAGTGGTTACTCCAGAATCGGTGAAGGGTGGTCACTTACAACACAACAACACAATGAGGAGATTAACTTGACTAATCAAATAGTGAGAATGGATTAACCACAGGAGATGATACTAAGAACATAAGTGAATAAGAGACAAAACAAGATAGCAAAATACACAAGGAGATGGTTTTCAAGATTGCAGTATATTGCCTTCTCATGTTTTATTATAAGTGTTACAAAGCATAAAGGAAAGTTACAAGTACTTGAAATTCATATACTACATCCTACAGCCGGCCATACTTTAAGTCCAGCTGGATACAATTGACTAGACACAAACAAAATCAATTGTAAAGTCAAAAGACAGATTGCCTTTTGACTTGTGACTATGACATGCGATAGCTCACATCCTAATATATTACAAAAAGGATAAAGTACATGAAGTAGAAAGTTACAGAGTCAAGACCTAAATTTACAGTTACTAAAAGCATGGACCTTTTCACCAGCTCATGCAAGATG
Organism: Flaveria trinervia; assembly: GCA_025506515.1. Taxonomy (NCBI): domain Eukaryota; kingdom Viridiplantae; phylum Streptophyta; class Magnoliopsida; order Asterales; family Asteraceae; genus Flaveria; species Flaveria trinervia. The sequence continues at coordinate 49,505,292 of CM046447.1, forward strand.
GTGAATTTACAGAGTTGCAGCGGAAAGGGGTCCAGCTTTATGTAAAGTACATAAGATAAAGCATGTATGCTAAAAGTCTTTGGAAGAAATCTGTCTTCAAGTGTTGTGTATTTCTGTTACATGTGTAAAACTTCCGAAGCATTCTTCTTCAATGCACTTGTGTATGCATGCAGGAGAATTTAAGTGTTTGAGTTGCATCAACCTTAACATATATTCCTTACAAATTCCCCTGGGCTGATGCTACCAAAACACTTTGAAGACTTTAGATATCAACAGTCCTCATTATGATGATGACCATCCCTTTCTTCATGAGATGATCAGGATCATTCAAACTCTCAAAATGTCTTCTCATGTCAAATAGATCATGTAGAGGCAGATTGAACATGTCCTGCCATGTGTAGACATCCTTAATGATTTGATCTAAAATGACATGCCATCTTTCTGGATTTGTGGTGTATGTCCATGACAAGATGGGTCTTCCTGATGCTAGAGGAGCTGTTTGAATAGGAGTTGATGGAGCATCCTCTGGCTGCACATCCTCAGGATGTTCTGACTCATCCTATGGTTTAGAAAAGGATGTTTTTTTCTTCTTTGGCTTTGGCTTTAAAGCCATCCTTTTCTTTCTCTTTGTTCCTTTTAATTCAGAAGACTGGCCAATAACACCTGATTTATCTTCTTTTTCTTTCTCAGTTGGGTCTTCCTCTCTCATAGGTTCAGAAGGAGAGGGAGTCTGACCCTGCTGTGGATCAAAAGATGAAGCTTGTTGTGTCTCAGCAGGAGGTTCAGGTTGTGTTGTCTCTGGTTGTTCAACCTTAACCTCCACTTCAGGTGGAGCTTGACTTGGAGGGGAGTGTAATTCTATTAGCTCTCCACTCTTGATCTTCTACATGATTACCCTGATATGCTCATCCATAGTGGACAGAGACATAGGGCCAAGTCTCCTTCCGGAGAATCCATACAACTTCAAAAAGCTCATCATCCTCTGCCTATCTGTAGATTTCTTCATACTCTTCTGGATGATGGCTCTTGACTTTGCAGCTTCATCCCTTAGTTTCCTTTTGGTGATCTTTCTTTCCTTGACTATCTCTAGTTCAAGTTGTTTGAGATACTCAAACTCAATATAGTCATAGGATAAGGGAAGAAGTGCATCTGCCTGATAGAGGCCTGTGGCACTCAGGTAGTTGATCATCTTGATCCTGTTTTCTTCTTTATCTACCTGAGGTTCTTGTTGAACCACATCCACATGTGCAGGACTTTCTTGAAATAGGGAGAGAGTAGGCATATGCTTGTATAATCTTTTGTTTCTTCTCTCTTTTCTGATTTGAATCAGTAGTTCTGCATCTTCTACCTCCTTTCTCTCCTTTGACACTACCATGTCAACCAGTTCACTCAACTCCTCTAATGGGATAGAAATGCCATTATTAATGTCATAGTTCCTAGTCTGCAAGTAGTTTATCCTGACTGCCCTCAACTCATCATCCTGAGTGTTTGGTCTGGGGGTAGCCCTGATAGCAGTTTCCATGAGTCTTGCAGACCTATTAGAGGAACTTTTTCCCCTTAGCTTCCTTTTCCTCTCCCTCTCCTCCTCCTCCTCAATCTCCTCAGAAGTCATATTTCTTTTCCCTTTGTCACTCACAGACCTTTATGACTCAGGGTGAAGAGAGCTTTGGCCTTCATTCTTGGGGTAGCCTCCAAGCTCTGGCTAGAGAGAGGTTGAGATACACCTTCACCAGCAGGTGTCTCAAAAAGGGTATGAATATCTACAGTAGTTGATGATGATGAGACAGGGCTCTCAGGTTCTACCACTGGGCCTTCAGTCAAGGTTTCCCCTATGAAACTAATCTTAAGGTCTGTCTCAACATCCAGTTGACCAATGACATTGCCTGATTGCCTTAGTCTCCTTCTGAAGCTGAACTCTACAGTGATTCTGTCTTGGATTATTTGAGCCAACCTGTCAGCTTGTCTTGATTGGCTTTGATTGACAAGTGGCATGTTGACTAGAACTAGACCTTCATAGAAGTTCAAGGTCTAAAAGTTGAAGACCTCTTGCTGTCCTTGAACTCTAAGAATGATGAGGGCTCTTATGCTTTCATCATACCTCCACCTAATGATGTGATTTAAAGATGGTGGAGATGACATAGCCCTTAGTATTCCTTCCTCAAACAGACTCTGTATGTAAGAGCCTATGGAGTGCACATCAATGTGAACTTGAGGAAGTTGCTGAATATGCACAATTGTAAGTGAGGATGGTGAGTCCTCAATGTCCATACTCTCTGAAGAACTCCCAGGTTATGTGATTGTAATGACTTTCTCCCCCTTTTTGGTAGCATCACCCACTTGCATAGGTGAGCTAGGAGTTAGGTCAATCACATCCATAGGTTCTTGTGTTCTTGGTTGAGCTCCTCTTAAAGGTCTCCCAGCTAGTTTTTCCTTAAGATAAGAAATCTCAAGTTGCTGATCATTGACCCTGTTTTGCAAGGTAGTCACTTGAGATTCAAGATGACTGACCTTGAAGACTAAATAGGTGAATGTTTGGATAGTTTTTGCACCTTTAGTCTCAAATTCTCCTCATCTTTATTAGAAGAATTATTGAGGATGAGATGATTGGAGCAGAGTCCTCTCTCTCATCACTAGCTTTAGGTTTTTAGCTACTGGATTTCCTCTGCTCACTAGCGGCCTTAGTTGAGGTGTCAATGGGCTGAGTTGCCATGGTTGAGGTCTTAATGATGGAATCACTTGCAAATGTGAGATCCTCTTCCATATGGACATCCTGAACAGGTTCAGAAGTGTCCACCTTAGTAATAGGTGACTGATGTGGGCTAGATGTAAGAGACTCAGGAGCACTCATCTCTCTTTGCATAGGGGAGAAGAAGAGAGACTCATGGTACTTACTAAAACCTAAATCTTCATCAGTATAGAAGTCAAGGTTGGGAATTGGTTGGTTTAAATCCAAAGGCTGGGGATGGTAACTATCCCCTTAAGGTTGTTCACTTGAGTGTTGAGACTCAGAGTGAAGGCATAAGGCATTATGGCTTGTGAGCTCACCAGGCTGAGTATGAGGAACCTCAGGACTGATCATTGAAGTAATGGGAGTGGTCTGCTCCTCAGGGGAAGTGGGAGCTCCAGTGTCCACTTCTTCCTGTGTGGGTGAGTATATGGGGACCTGCACTGATTGAATAGTCTATGTAGGGGTTAGTTTGTGTTTTCTTTGGTAGGTGAGGGTGATTTGTGGCTATTGAGGTGGTTGGGATGTAGAAGGTATGGGTTCAACACTAGCTGGTGCTGCTAGGTTGTCACCTTGAGCAATAAGCTCTAATATTTTTGGGACAAGGGTTGTTTCTACCCCAGAGAAGCCAACAGTGGGCTATCTCAAGATTTCAAAGATGCTCGGCTTCATCTGTCCCAGTTTAAGAATATTACATGTTCCCCTTAAATGTGAGCCCAGTTCATAGTTAAGAATGTGTTGAACATATCTAAGGAACATGTAGTATTCTAAGGAGTCCAAGTTTGCAAGTAAATTTGTATAAACTAACTGAGAGTACCTGAACTTGACCCACTGAACTATCCGATGAAAAATGAAGAAGAGATCTTTAGGAATCTAGTCCCATCCTCCATGCTTTTTTGAAAAGCTATGGATAACCACATGGTGCAGGAATTTCCAATGGGATGAGACCTTCCCTTTCCTGAAGGTCTTTGTTGAGAAATCTCCCTCATAGCCTATCTGCTCAAAGGAGTGGTTGACAGAATGTTTTGGGAAGAACACCTCACCTTCTTCATCATCCATATGAAGATGAGTGTTAATGATGGCCTGAGTGATGAAGACTATTCTCCCATGCACTGTGGCAGATAGTGCCTTCTCCCTATCCGTAACGACCTCTTGGCAGGTCTTCCAGAATGCAAGCAGATGATCCTCATACAGTGTAGGATCAATGGTTAGGGAGGTGAAGTAGTTGGATAGAGTTAAGAAACAGCAAACCACTGAGAAATGTGGATCTTTCTTAGAGTGTAACATAGCAACTTGGTTGTTTTGCCTGTGTAACTGCATGGAGAAGTTTGGTTCATTTATGTGATTAAGGTTGGCCTTTTTGAGGAAGCTTAAGAATGAAGAAAGAAGAGCAAAGGTAATTTCAGTGAGAAATTTGGGGTATAGGTTTAGAGGAAAGAAGAAGATGATAGAAAGAGGGGGAACCATTGGGTTTATATGTGAAAAAGGATTTAAGACAAAGTTTAATGCAAGAGGATAAACTTTGAAATCCGGATGTCGGTCCCACCTCTAAAAAAGTAGTTTGCTTTTGCTCAAAAAGTAGTTTTTTTGGAAGTCAAAAAGCTTCAGAAGGTAAATTATCTTCGGAAGTTTTAATGAAAAATCTTCCGAAGCTAAAATGACTTCGGAAGATTTTCCTAAGAGTTATTTTTCTTCGAAAGAAAAATTAAGACTTGAATGCTTTGTCCAGAGGAACAAAGCTTCCAGAGTTAATTTTCTTCGAAAGAAAATTGTCCTTGAAAACATATAAGTGTCTGAGACAAGTATTAAGCTTTAAAAGATATTTTAGAAATTTCTTCCGAAGGAAAATTTTCTTAGACAGTTATATGTTTTGAAGGCCTGATTTTCTTCCGAAGATAAAAGCATATCTGCCGAAGGATCAGAAATTTTTCAAAAATCTAAGGAAGGTCTTCAAAAGATTTTCATTCAAAGAAAACAAGAGCTTATGAAAGTGATGAACTAGACAACTTAGGACACATAGATTTTAAGAAATAATAAGAATTAGTTTTAAGAAAAACCTACTCAAAGTTTATCATCCCAATAGCTTATATAAGATATCTAAATCTCAGTTCATCAAAAGCCTTCGTAAATACATTAGCATATTGTTCATTTGTATGGACTTTGACTAGTTTTATTAATCCCTTTTCAAAATTATCTCTAATTAAATGATACCTGATATTGATGTGTTTGGTCCTTGACTTCTACACATGATTTTCAATGATAAAGATAGCACTGTTGTTGTCTATATGAATGGGAGTGTCCTTGAAATTTAATCCATAGTCAAGCATCTAATTCTGAATCCATAGCACTTGAGCACAACAACTTGCAACAACAATGTATTCAGCTTCAGCAGTTGTTGCAGAGACACATGATTGTTTATTGCATTGCCATTAGACAACCCTTCCACCAAGAAACTGACATCCCCCAGATGTGGACTTTGCAGTCATGTTGCAACCACCATAATCACTATCTATATAAGCATTCATATTGAAATAATAATTCTTAGGATACCACAGACCAAGTGTTGAAGCACCTTTGAGGTATCTTAGAATCCTTTTGACAGTGATAAAGTGAGACATCTTAGGATTGGTTTGATATCTTGCACAAAAACATGTAGCAAATAGGATATCAAGACTACTTGCTGTAAGATACATAAGAGACCCAATCATAGCCCTATAAAGGTGTTCATCCACACACTCCCCCTTAAGATCAGGTCCAAGGGAGTGGTTTCTTGTTATGGGTGTCTTAGCAATCTTACAATCAGTTATGTTGAATCTCTTAAGTATGTCTTGAACATACTTTGACTGACTAATGAAGATGCCATATTCAACTTGCTTCACTTGAATTCCCAAAAAAAATTGAGTTCCCCATGACACTCATTTCATTTGTCCTTCATCAGCTTCTCAAAGTCTTTGCAGAGCCTTGGATTAGTTGACCCAAAGATGATGTCATCTAAATATACTTGAACTAGAATCAAGTCATTTTCATGTCCTTTGATGAAGATAGTTCCATCTATAGTACCCCTTATGTATCCATGTTTGCAGAGATACTGAGATAGAGTCTCATGCCACTTCTTGGGTGCCTGATGCAGCCCATAAAGAGCTTTGTCAAGCTTGCAGACATAATCAGGATGATCAGCATATGCAAAACCAGGTGGTTGTTTGACATACACCTCTTCATCAATCACTCCATAAAGAAAAGCACACTTGACATCAAGTTGATAGACCTTGAAGTTCTTGGATCCAGCAATTGCCAGGAATATCTTAACAGCTTCTAGTCTTGCTACAGGAGCAAATAGATTTGTGTAGTCAATCCCTTCTTCTTATGTGTGTCCTTGAACAACTAGTCTAGCTTTATTCTTGATGATAATGCGTCTATCACCCTTCTTGTTCCTAAACACCCATTTGGTTCCAATGGTAGTCTTCCCATGAGGAAGAGGACAAAGGTTCCAAACTTTCTATCTTTTGAATTAAAGCAACTCCTGTTGCATAGCTTCAACCTAACTTCCATCCTTTAGAGCCTCATCAATTTTTTGGCTCTATCTGGGATAAGAAACAAGAGTGAACACAAATATTTGCTTCATGGGTTTGTCCTCTTGCTCTTACCCCTGTCGACATCTCCGATGATGTTTGTGGTGCGGTGAGACTTGTGGATCCTTAGCTGAGGGATCACAACAAGTTGTTGAGAGAGATCTAAATTATAGAAATTTAGATCTTGCATAGATGTTTCTCCCACCATATCAGCATACTTATCAAGAGAGACTTGATCCCATGAGTGTGTGACGTCATTGATGTTGTCATCTATGGAGTGGTTATCAACATCAAGAAATTCCTGATCACTATCACCACCTCCATTATTTTCTTCTACATTTGAAGTATCTTTATTTAGTTGTAAAGCCTCTGAATTGGAATTTGAAGGCATCCCAGATATATGAGATGAGTTTGTCATTGTGGTGCAGATAGAAACTTTATTTGTAGAAGTAGTTACAACTGGAGCTAAAGATGTGTTACTAGAAGGTCTTCTTAGCTCAAATCTTGGATCGGGATCACCTGTAGGTAAGTTTTCTACAGATCCTAAAATAGTCTCACAAGATTTGTTAAAACAGTGGGTAACTAAATCAAGATCAAACAGCTAATCAGGACCAGAACAAGCCACATAGGGTGTGTGTTCATTGAAAGTCATATTGGTTGACTCCTCAACAATTCTAGATCTGCGATTGTATACTCTATAAACCTTAGCTTAGGAAGGTATCCAATAAAGTATCCTTCATCTGATTTCTCAGCATATTTGGAAATTTGATCTTTGTTATTCAAGATGGTGCAAGAACATCCAAATAACCTGAGAAAACCAATGAAAGGTTTCCTCTTGTGCCAAAGTTCATAAGGGGTCTTGCCATGAGTCTTAACCACTTAAACTTTGTTATGCACATAGCAGGCAGTGTTGACTGCCTCTGTCCAGAAGGTGATGGGCAGCTTGGAGTCAGACAACAAGGTTCTTGCAGCTTCAATCAGTGTCATGTTTCTCCTCTCAGCAACACCATTTTGCTAAGGAGTCCTGGGAGCATTATATTGCCTTGTAATACCCTTTTCATCACAAAATGTATCAACGATTTGGTTCTTGAATTCAGTTCTTTGATCACATCTTATGGTTTTGACCTTGTGATCAGATTGATTCTCAATCTTTAGGATGAAATTCTTCAGAATCTCAGGAGTCTCATCCTTAGTTCTAAGGAAGACGACCCAAGTAAATCATATAAAGTCATATGTGAGCACTAAACAATAAGAGGTCCTTCCTAGACTTATTACACTGGTGGGGCCAAAGAGATCCATATGTAACAAGTGTAGGGGTGTAATGATGGAGTTTCTTTCCTTAGGCTTATGAGATACCTTATGTTGCTTCCTTTTGAGGCATGCAACATAATGACCATCACTTGTAAACTCTTTCTTTGGCATTCTAGTTACCAAATCATTCTTAATTAGTTCATTTATGTTTTTAAAGTTTACATGGCACATTATTTTATGCCATAGGAAAGACTTATCACTATTAGCTTTAGACAGAAAACATGAAACTTCTTCAGAGGGAGATGTTTCTTGCAAGTCCATATTGTACATGTTCCCTTTCCTAGGGGCTCTAAGTAGAATATGCTCATGAGGAATGAGTATCCCGGTCTTGAGAACAATGCTCAGTAAAGAGCATGTTATGACTTTGAGTGCAAAATTGGGATACACTTAGAAGATTGTACCTAAGCTCCTTGACAAAGTTTACCTTTTCAATGCTGAGCTTACCATTTGTGACCTTGCCCCTTCCAGAAATGTAACCACCTTCATCTCCTCCAAAAGAAACTGGCCCTCCATCAATCCTTTCAATGTTCTGGAGTAGTGACCTATTTCCTGTCATGTGCCTGGAACAGCCAGTGTTAATGATCGAGACATTCTTGTTTGTCTTGATCTGTCCCTGCACAAAGAAAATGATTACTTACATTTGGAAACCCAAGCTTTACTTGTCTTGGGCTCACTAAAAGAAATAGAAGGTAATGCAATAGTAATAGATCCTATAGTAGTGCTATGAGAATTTTGAGCTGTTGTTGATGTAGAACATCTAGTCACTTGGTCTTTCTTTGGCTTCCACACCACCTTTGGAAGTTTGGACTTGACCTTCAACACTTCAGAAGCTTTGGAGACTTTGGAAGTTTTGGTGACTGGACCTTCGGAAGATTCTGCAAGCACTACAGCAGACTTCATTGCTTTGGAAGTATTCCTTCCTTGTGAGACCAAATTTTCTTCCCATGGCAATTTTCCACTTGCTTTCTTCTTAGTTTTGGAGCTTCCAAAGGAAATAAAATTTTCTTTCGAAGCTTTTATCTTCTTGGAACTCTTGGAAGTCCTTGTCTTGGTCATGTGAAGAGTACCTTTAGGATTGTATGAACAATCCTTAGCAAGATGAGCAGTACTTTCACACATGACACACTCTATTTTCTTCTTCCCAAGTGCCTTCTACTGAGAACAAGACTGACTTTGATCACATCCCTTCTCCACCTTCATCTTTGCAGATGCTAAGACTGTCCTTTTGGCTGAGGACTGTTCTTGGAGTTGGATGATCCAGGCTGTGTAGCAGTGGTACACAACAGATCAGCCTTCTTCTTATGCTTACATGATTTGAATATGAACGAGAATTCTTGACAGTAGAGTTTAGGTTGATGTCTTCAGTCTTCACTACTTCAAACCCTCTAGAGATAAAAACTTGTTTATGCTTAGAGTCAAAAGTAGCCTTGATCTCTTGAGCCTTCCTAGCTTTTCTTTTGTTGTTTCTAATCAAGTTCTTTCTTATTGACTTGGTCATCGAGTCTTCTTCTTCTCCTCAGAAGGATAATAGCCCGTCTTTGAATCCTACTCTTCACTCTACTCGGAGGAATTCTTCATTAACATTTCTTCATCCTCTTCACTTAAAGGGTCTATGAGAGGAAGCTCATCTTCATAAGTTCCACACCTGGGTGGTCTTACAGACAAGATTGTGTGTGGAGGAGCTGTCTTATTAGATCCCAATCCCTGCTTGCTTTGATAGCACACCTTGTTGTGCAGGGTTGAGGATATCATGTTCTTGAAGGTCTCTTCTTCAAGAACACATTTTTCTGCCCTGGCTTTGCTCATCACAAGCTCAGCCTGGCACTCAGTCAGCTTAGTTATGAGATCCTTGATCTGAGTACTGAAATTTGTATGTTCATGTTTTAGAACTAAAATGGTTTTCTCTAAGTCCTCTATCTTTAGTTTATAATCACTTTCAGACTTTCTAAAATCAGCTTTTAAGATGTTTAAGGACTCAAGATCAGATCTCATTTCTAAGTTTTAGGACCTGTATCTGTTGACTTTAGCAATGCATTCAGGGGTACAAAGATATTCCAATACCTTGGTTTCATCATGATCTGCCATCAGTGTTTGGTTTGGAGAAGCATCTTCCACCTAAAAGCTCTAATAAAAGCCTCCTTCTTCAATAGCAACAACAACTTGCTGCTTTGGCTTCTCATTCTAGGTAGCTTTGTCAGTGTAGTTTGGTCTGGATTGTGCTTGGCCACCACTTATTCTTGGTGCCTTACACTTCCTAGCAAAGTGACTCATCAAGTTACAGTTGTAACACTTGACTTTGCTTTTGTCCAGTCCAAACTTTCCACTAGTTGCATTACTAGGGAATTTCCTTCTAGTCCGCTTGTAGAACTTCTTGGCTCTGTGAGTGAGAAGAGCCATCTATTGGACTATCCATGTATTCCAGATCATCTGGATGGATACAGACAAGGTCTTCAAGAGTGAAAAGAGAGCTGCCACAACTTTCATCAGAAGACACAAAGGCTTGAGAATAACTTGTCTCTTGGAAAGGGCTTCCTTGAGTGTAGTTCTCCCTTGGTGTCTCAGGGAAGGTGATGAAAGGACCCTTCGTAGCATATGAGATGATGTTGTGGTTCTATGCTATCCCTTTCACCCACATGAAGGGCTGAACCCATTTGATTGTTGGAGTTTCCAGATGAACCTTGCATGTTCATCTCCATATGGTAGCCACTGAGAATCCCATACAACTCTATCAGAGTGAGAGTTTTTAGGTTCTCACTTGATAACCACACAGTAGTGTGTCCATTGCCTAGGAAGTGAGGACATGAACTTCTTTACAATGTCTCTGTATTCAAGAGCAACTCCTCCATCCACTAGGGTATCCACAATCTCAACATATCTAAAATATTGTTAAGTCATGGTTTCACCTGCTTTGAAAGTAAAATTTTCAAATTGCTGCTTCAGGAGATCATTCTTGTTCTCCTTGGCATCATAGGAACCCTCATACATTAGTTTCAATGCATCCCACCGCTGCTTAGCTATTTTGCATTTCTTGAAACCTCTGTATACAGAATTTGGAAGAGCAGTCTTGACTGGGGTTGAGTAAGAGAGAGATTCTTACTGTGATTTGAATATGGTAATCAAGTCAGTGACTGAATGGCGGAAACAAGCAATCAAAGAACATTCAATGCAAAAAAATACTCATAAATGCTTTTGTATTGTATATATAAAGTTGATAAATTACAGAGAATAATTACAACAAAAAATTCTCTATCTATCAGCCGTCACCTTATGTATGAGGTATTTATTCTATTTATAGGCAGACAAGATGCCTTTTACAAAATGACTAAACTACCCCTGACCTATTACATCAGAACTATTCTAAGTCTTCATCCGCATCTTTGCTTGTTCATCCGCATTGACAAATGCAGATAAGTTAACTTGATCAACATTTCTTCACTTGATCATCCGCATTAGTATGTTGGTCATCCACATTGGTTAATGCGGATGAACAAATACTTATGCACATTTGTTCGGTCATCCACATTTGTCAAATGCGGATGAGCAAAGTCTTGTCCGCATTAACTTTTAGTCTTCCACATTAGTCAATGCGGAAGAGTAAATACTTGTCCGCATTAACATTATGTCTTCTGCATTGACAAATGCGGAAGACAACACTTGTTCTTTTCCTTAGCAGAATTTCATCCGCATTTCTTCTTGGACTTGAGGGATTCCAGCAGAGCAATCATCAAATCACCCATTGAGTTGGCATGTATGATCCTTTCAGGTGCAACAATACTCCCCCTAAGGATTATACAGCCTAGTTTTCCTCAATGTTTAGGAGGTGATTGATGTTATGATGATTCAGCTGGGTCTTTTGGTGGTGCAAAAGGTGCTGCCTGTCTTGGATCCAAAATTGCCTTGATCATGTTGACAAAATCTTGAGCATCTGATATTTTGTCTTTGCTTAGTACATGAATCTTCATTCTACTCATATCATAAATGGCTTCAAGTGGTAGTTTCTTTAGAGAAATTGGTTCCCAAATACACACTGTTGATAGCCCATCCTTATGAATCAAGAGAGAACCATCTACATCAACTTCAAGTTTGACAATGTTGCCCAACTGTAAAGGTGTCTTCTTCTTCTTCCTTTTCTCCCTCTTAGCACTAATCTGATCATAAGCCATCTTCAATAATTTGATACACTTTAGAAAGAAATGTAGATCTTCTTGACCCAATTTATTTGATATCTCTCTGAAGTGCCTTGTGTATATGTATTGAATGTACGATTGATCCAGTAGTCTCACTTCATATCCACTAAATAATCTGATTTCAGCACCTTCTTTGCCTCCCCACTTCCTCTCAATCACCAATTCATAGGTCTTCTCATCATAATAAACATTTGAGATTGGTGTTGAGGAATGTGTACCAGCTACCATTTTTCTTTTCAATGATTCAGTAGGTTTCACTCTAAGTTCAGGAAACACTACTTCTTCAGTTAGTTTTGTCTGTTTCATTTCTAGAGGATTCTTGAATGTTCTGTCTTTTATCATACATGTTGCTTTCAAAGAATTGAAGTTGTTGGTTCTTTTGAACATTTTGAGTATTCCTTCAAATTCATATCCTCTAAACATGGCATTATGGTTTATCAGCTCTAGATGAGCCAGTTATTTCAGGTCATGAATCTCAAGTGCATTTACCAGAGTAGAGTACTCTGGAAAAAATTGCACTAGACCAGAGATCCTTTTAACCATAAACATATTCCATGAACTATCATACTTCCAGGCAATAATTTTCTGGTCTGTTTTGCCTTTTTGAGTAGATAATAATTTTCTGGTCTGTTTTGCCTTTTTGAGTAGATACTCCTCTGATCATCTCAGCAGTGGTCAACCCTTCCTGACGTTTCAGTTGGGAGGGTTCAGCAAACCACTCTGGATATTTATGAATAACAGTTGCAAGATAGTCTTGATCATTATGAGTAAGATTCATGTCATGTGTAGAAACTCTTGATCTTGGCTTCTTATTGAGCACTTCTTCTTCTAACTGTTTTAACTTTTCTTTCTTATCATTTATCTCTTTAAGTGTTGCATCTTTTAGTGAATTAGTCTTCATGTTTGCCAATTTTCTTTTGGTGAAGCCTTGAGTGGTGAGGTAATCCTTTATTTCCTTATCTGTCATACTATAAGGATCAGGAAATAGTGAGTTGGGGATGATTTCTTCATTGAAGACAGCTTGATAGGGGAGCCTTTCTTGGCAATGGTCTTTCATACTCGGTTGGTTTCTTCATAGAAGACACTTTATGCATTGGAGCATCTTTGGTGATTGCTTTTTCATATTTTGTTTCAATATTTGGATCAAGCAGCCTTTTCACTTTATCTTCCTCTTTCTTCATTCCTTCATATGTCATTCCAAATACTTCATTTGGATCATACCCTTGATTGATCAGAAACATAGCTTTGATCATTAAGTCATTAGTTTGGGCTTTTGTAAACAATCCATAGTGAATCACTAGTTTGATTGTTCTAATTTATCGATGATTCCATTACTATCTTCTATCTTTGTTGTTATGTTCAAGCTTATTATGAGCTAAAAATAATTTCTTATCCTAATTTAGCGAAATTTTTATGTAACTTGTGATTAACTAATCGTGTGGTTTATCTTATGTTAATTTTATGGTAATCTTAGGTAACCTTTTGATGGGCATCATCTACATTGAACGAGGAGTTATAAACTTATGATTTGTGATTGTGAACGTCATAAAAGGTTGAAAACATATGAACTTACTTCTATTTGTGAATGGTCTTCATATTAAATCCATGGCTAATAAACTAGAAATGGTTATTAGATATCATATCACCTTAAGTATCTAATCATTTGTGGTTTCCCTTTTATTTTTCAATGAAATCTATAGTAATTAATATGATTTTCTAAAATTAATGGTATGTTAATAAGGAAGTTGATTAACTCTCTTTTAACATTAAATTATATTTTCATAAATCGTATGTTGAGAGGGTGCACAAGTATTACCTACCTTACAAGTGGTTTGGAGGATTAGGATAGTAAGTTACATGATATTGGTGTCCTTGTATCTATAGAGCTAGCACATGATTTATCCATATTGGCTTTCACATTTATAAACACTAACATAACTACATTAATCAATATATTTAACCACACCACCAGTTCATCACAATTATAATAGTGTAATTTGAATTAGGATAATAACCTTACTTCACTAAAAGAATTGCCAAAAGTCTCAATCTGTATCTATCTTTATTTATCATTATTTTATTTAACTTATCATTTCTTAAAACCTAAAACCCATAGTCATTTATAATAGTTGTTAAATAGACTTAGTGTGTTCATGAATTGATACTGGTTCTTACCAATGCTATATTACCTCACGATAATTACACATGCCTTTTGTGTGTATATTATAATATTAGTAATAACCAATTAAAACTAAAATCGTGAGAAAAACCTTTATCAAAACATATATACTATTTGCACACACCAGTAAAAAATAATAATAAACTACTCTATGTTTCGAATGTACATCAAGACAGACACTCAATACATTAGAGTTAGGCAACTTCAATACTATGATGTCTCCAAAAGGCGAAACACAACAACCATCGGTACAGACAGTATTGTCTTGTGTAACAGTTGATCAACAGCTCATGAAGTTTAATTCTAATCAACAACAGTTGACGAGCACTACATAGGATAAGTACTCATCAGTAGTGGTTTAGCATATGTTGATCGGCAGTCACAAGTGGTATCATAGCTTTGCCTCTTGATTTGCTTGAAGTCACCTATCAACAAATCACTTGTTTTTCTTTTGATCATATTGTCAAACACCACACTCCTTCATACCAATTTATTATTTCAAAATGACTGATATAGCCATCTCAAGTAAGCATGAATTGGAGAATGGAACTTAGACCAAACTCCCCATGTTCACATAACATGACTATGATACTTGAAAAATCTAAATGAAAGATTTTCTAAGGAATCATGATTTGAGACTTTTGCTTTCTATTCTAAATGGACCATATGTCCATATAGTTCAAGCTGCTGGTGAAGGTGGAGTCATGATTCCCAAAGATCCCATAAAGTTTTTAGATGAAATTTGAATAAGATGGATGTGGATTCAAAGGTTCTATGGTTGATCAAAATGAGCATACCAAACAACATCATCCATGGCATTTAAAAATTCACAACTACTTAGAAGTTTTAGGAATACTTGAAAGCCAGATTTGAAGGAACTGAAGATATGAAGGAGAACAAAAGAGATGTCCTGACGCAAAAGTTTGAACACTTTGTTTTCATGGGGGAGAAACCATGAATGCAGCATATCATATATATGTTGAACTCTTAGACTCTCTAAATGAAGTTGGAGTGTAATGAAAGATAGTGATGTTCTCAGAAAGTTTTTAAGGTCCTTATTTAAGACATGCATAGTTTATATTATGTTTTTAGAAGAACTAAGAATCTGAAAACAATGACTCTAAAGAAGTTATATGGCATCCTGAGTGCCTATTCGAAATCTACAAATCTATTGTTGAGTCAAACCAAAGCTGCTGCAATAAGAAAACTCACAATAGAAACTGATATGTAGGAACCTCATATGTTCGAAAGTCTAATTCCAAAGAAGTAAAGATCCACAACAAGAGCTTCCCAGGGAAGAAGATTGAACTAACGTCCCATGATAAACAAAAGATAAATAAAAATATGGGTGGAACCAAGGGAAGTCAGATGATGATATCTTCAAGAATCAAGATGAAACGTGAAGATTTCATTGATCATGAGCTGATAAGAAGATGTAAGAAAGAGAAAATGCAAGAAGGAGAAGATGAAGAATGAGCTACAGGAGATCAAGAAGAAAATCAAGTCAGCTAAGAATAAGATGAAGATCACATGCCTCATGTGTGGGGAAGACAATCACTTTGCAAAACACTATCAATACATTCTCCTAGCACACTTTATCAACCATCCCAACCAGCCTAGGCCCTTAATGAAGTTTACAGTTGCCAATCAACAATCAAAAGGAAAATATGGTGATCATGAAGCTATTTGGAAGCTAGATCCCTTAAGTGCTGAATTTGAGATAAAGTCAACACCCTAAAGGATCTACCAAACAAATTAGTAGTTGCAAGCTTGAAGAGAAATAAGACTTTTAGGAAACCATCACCATCTTCAAATGCTTTAAAGGCTTATCACTAGAAGGATGATGTCAAAACATAAGGCAAAGTCAAAAGAAAATCCTTGACACCAAAGAAATGTGTTGAATCCTTAGATGTCCCAAAACCAAAAATCACCCCCTTTATCATTTAGTATTGAAAAACAACTAAAAACTGGAAGGCCAAAGACCATACAGGCTTAGGTTCACATTCATCACTAAGCAAATTGTTTATATGAAGGAACATCTGTAGACCAAAACTAAATTATGCATTGTGGATTGTGGATAGTAATTGCTCCCGGCACATGACAAGTGACAAATCATGCCTGCTGAATCATTAAATATATGATGGTGGATCGTCGCCTTTGGAAGTGATATAATAGGAGGATACATTTTTATGGCACGGGTATAGTTAATAATGGAAATGTATGCTTTAATAAGATGAACTATATGAAAGAATTGAATTATAATCTGTTGAGTGTGTCTCAGCTGTGTGACAAAAACCACAACACTATATTCGCAGAGGATGAATGTATTGTTCTATCTCCTAGGTTTGAAATTCCAAATGATAAAATACTTCTATGAGCTCCCAAGAAAGACAATATGTACATACACAACATGTAAAATTCATCACATTCAGGAATTTTGTCATGTTTCATTTCCAAAGCTTCAATAAATGAATCCTCCCTTTGGCATTTAATATTAGCACATGTAAACCTCAAAATCACAAACTAACTAGTTTAGAATCGGTTAGTTACAGGACCGCCAAAAGGAGAAGTCAGACACTTATTAAGGAAACAAGGACCATGTTGTCTCTAACTTCATACTTCTTACAAAATTTTGGGCTCAATTAGTTAGCAATGGATGCTATGTTCAGAACAGGGTGTTAATAGTCAAGGCCCAAGGAAAAACCTCTTATAAAATATGGTACAAGAGAAGACCATTCATAGGGTTTTCAAGACCTTTTGGATGTCCTTGCACCCTTCTAAATACCAAAGATCATTCATCCAATTTTTCTGAGAAATCAACACATGGGTTCTTTGTAGGATGCTCGTCACATGCTAAAGCATATAGTGGATACAAAAAAGTTGACCACACCATAAGGAATCTGACATGTTATATTTAAAGAAAATTCCTCACATAGTGTTAGAAATACCCTAAGTTGGATGTTTGATCTGAATGGATTCATAAATGCATTTAACCATTTGATTAAGAATATTTCAGGAGACTTTCCTAACATATCAGCAAAGTTACAAGTCCCAAGTGCGAAAGATTATAGAGTTTGTCTACCTCATATTCTCTATCATAACAGGTTATCTTCTAATCCACTTTAGTGAACTTTAGTAGAAGCAAATGCTAGTAGCACAAACAATGTGGGTCAACCATCACTAGCTTATGATGACTCGTTAGATGAGGAGTCATATGATTATTATGGAACTAGTCAATCTCTTGAAAAGGAACCAAGTGTGACAAATGCTAAAGAAGGAGTCAATTCGATAGCTGATCCAGGCAATCTATTTTCTGAACTTCCTTAAACAAACTTTTCAAATTTAGATCTATCTCAAAAATTTCAAGTGATCCCAAGACTAGGAATTCATAAAGAGAACCTTCAACAACTTCAACTGAATCTCCCATACACATGTTTGTTACCCAGGATGAAGATGTTCATACTTAACTTTAGCATGACCCACTTTCTTCACCATCTTATACGTTACAGACAATGGAGATTGATGTGTTTGTAAAGGCATCAGATAGTGATCAATGTAGAAGAGGTTATCTCTATTTTTGATCCATCAATTGATTAGCTAGAATGATACAACATACTTAAAACCTCAACCACAAAAACTCACCTAGAGAATGTCTTTTTGGATTCATTATTTTAGGAGAAGAATCCAGGGCGCCAAGAAATCACATCATGAGGTAAGAGTGATGAGACTCGTCCTAGGACCTAATCTCCTAAGGATTCCACACCTGTGGATGAGAAAAGTCTAGAATAAATCCATGGCTTAACATCCCATAACCTTGATCTTGCACAAAAACTAAATGCATTACAAGCAGAAAGTGCAAAGCTTTAAGATATGCTGAACGAGCCATAGTTCTTGTGTTTGAGACATGTATGCTAAAGGCTTTGGTAGATAGAGTCACTACGGTGTAAGCTCAACTCAGGAGTCTCCAACATCAAGCTGCAAGAGTTACCTCCTTAGAGCACTAACTTACAACTCTTCACCAACCTGAAGCCAGGGCAATTAATGTTGAACACAAGGTTGAATCACTTCAAGAAACCATTGACTTTAACAATCTATCGTATTAAGTCTTTAACTCTCAACATAACAAACCTTTTAATGTACCTTCCTACACCCACTTAGTGTCATTGGAATCTTAGATGATGCTAGCAAAAAAGGGAAGATGAGTCCAAAGAAGCTAAGGATATTCTATAGTGATCGGCTCACCATGTTTTTTACAAGTTGTGCAACCAATCTCTTTCTTTTTAAATGGACGGAAGTTTGTGAGCCTCTATTTAAAGCTCAAGTGAAACTAAATGAGCTTCTAGATAGATATGGCTATGAGATCTCAGAATATAAGGAGATAGAAGCTAGGAGGGTGATGATGAGGATGAACTAAAAGGTTTAACTTGGAAAGAGAAGAATGACATTAATGAAATTATCAAGAACCTCTTCCTTGCTTTCTCTTTCTCAAAAGAAAGAGATATGATGAAGAATTATCATGTAGAGAGCTTGTGCAAGGACTTAAAGTCTCTCCGAAGGCATCTACTGAAAAATAAGCATCCCAACTGAGAGTGCTATCGGAAGCTACAAAAGTGTTAAACAAATTAGTTACTGATTCAACTGCCAAAAGTATCCGACAAGAAGCTTATTCAGAAGATGGGTGATTTTTATAGTTGAATAAGCCAAACTTCATAAGCAACATAAGCACATACCTGAGCCTATACTCATAAAATTAGATGAAGTGATATTTGGTCAATAGAATATGAAACTGAACCCTAGTTAACCCTGAGGTGAATATGGAAAGAGATGGCACAGAAGTCACTAAGGATGCTAAGAGAGCTCAAACAACTACTAATGACCCCAAGTCACCTGGTGAGGCATTTGATGCAACTACTAAATCTTTAGTAGTTGGACCTACTACAATATCTACCTCTAACAAAGATAAGAGACCTATGACTGCCGAAAAAGAAGTTGAAGTAGAGTCATAGAAACAAAATGCTAGCTTTCTAATGACTAAGAAAGTGGAGCTATTCCTACACAAGTGTAAGGAATAAATTATGGAACTCAAGGCAGGCAGACCTCAGGAATATTCTATAAAAAAACATCATTGCCTTGATCATAAGTGCAAAGGAATTTAGAGCTGCAAAAACTGCACTATAAAGATTCAACCTTAGTGGTGAACCCAATATAATAACACCAAAAGCTCTACCCAAACCAAAGGCCAAAGTTTTCAAAAGGGTGCCATCTAAGTTACCTAGCCAAATTGTCGAAAGCACTTTAAGGGTAACTGTAGGTTATATATGTTAAGGCTAATGCAACTCAAACACTTAAAGTCTCCTGCATGCATACACAAGTGCATTGAAGAAGAATGCTTCGGAAGTTTTACACATGCAACAGAAATACTCTAAGTGAAAAATTTTCCGAAGCCAAGACCAATATCTTCTGAAGCCAAAGATGAAGTCTTCCGAAGCTTTAGAGACAAAGTCTTCCAAAGCTAACACTTGGAGACAGATTTCCAAAGACTTTTAGCACACATGCTTTATCTGCGGTACTTTACATAAAGCTAGACCCATTTCTGCTGCTACTCTGTAAAGTCACCAACTTGCATGAGTTGATGAAAAGGACCATGCTTTTAGTAACTATACATTGAGGTCTTGAGTCTGTAACTTTTTACTTCATGTACTTTATCCCTTTTGTAATATATTAGGATGTGAGCTATGGCATGTCATAGTCACAAGTCAAAAGGTAATCTGCCTTTTGACTCTACAATTGATTTTGTTTGTGTCTAGTCAATTGTATCCAGTTGGCCTTCAAGTATGACCGACTATAGGATGTAGTATATGTATCTCAAGTACTTGTAACTTTCCTTTATGCTTTGTAACACTTGTAATAGAACTTGAGAAGGCAATATACTACAATCTTGAAAACCATCGCCTTGTGTATTTTGCTATCTTGTTCCGTCTCTTATTCACTTGTGTTCTTAGTATCATCTCTTGTGGTTAATCAAGTCTCATTGTTTGAATAGTCAAGTTAATCTCCTTATTGTATTGTTGTGTTGTAAGTGACCACCCTTCACGGTCCTGCATTTGGTATCAGAGCATTCCAGGCTCTTGATATAAGATTTCACCATCTTTAGATCCCTCACAAACACACAAATACTTAACTTATCAAATAGCAGCCATTTCCAAAACTGATATGGAAACTGGAACCATGAACAAGTCCCCACTGATAACTCTTGATGACTTTGACACCTGGTGCCAAATAATGGAAGGTTTCATCAAGTATCTAGACTCAAGAATGTGGGAGTCTCTTGAAAATGGACCTTACATACCAAGCACCCCCTCTGCTACTGGTGGTGGTATGATCCCCAAGGCTGTGGCTAACCACTCAGATGAAGATAAAAAGAGAGTAGAGATTGACCAGAAAGCCATGACAGCCCTTCAGACTTGTTGCACCCTGAAAGGATCATACATGCCAACTCAATGGGTGATTTGATGATTGCTCTGCTAGAATCCCTCAAGTCCAAGAAGAAATGCGGATGAAATTCTGCTAAGGAAAAGAACAAGTATTGTCTTCCACATTTGTAAATGCGGAAGACATAATGTTAACGCGGACAAGTATTTACTCTTCCGCATTGACTAATGCGGAAGACTAAAAGTTAATGTGGACAAGACTTTGCTCATCCGCATTTGACAAATGTGGATGACCGAACAAATGTGCATAAGTATTCGTTCATATGCATTAACCAATGCGGATGACCAATATACTAATGCGGATGATCAAGTGAAGAAATGCTGATCAAGTTAACTCATCAACATTTGTCAATGCTGATGAACAAGCAAAGATGCAGATGAAGACTTAGACTAGTTCTGATGTAATAGGTCAGGGGTCATTTAGTCATTTTGTAAAAGGCATCTTGTCTGCATATAAATAGAATAGATACCTCGTACATGAGGTGACGACTGATAGAGAATTTTTGTTGTAATTATTCTCTGTAATTTATCAACTTTCATATATACAATACAGAAGCATTTATGAGTAATTTTCTTGCATTGAATGTTCTTTGATTGTTTGTTTCCACCATTCAATCACTGACTTGATTACCATATTCGATTCACAGTAAGAATCTCACTCTTACTCAACCCCAGTCAATTGGTATCAGAGCTTTGGCTCTCAATTCTCTTTCAGATCTGCGCAAGAACTGAATAGAATTCGATTGATCTGGTAATCGAGTTGCTAGCAGAGTACATCATCTATTCTACTTGGTAAAAAGCAGAAAACTACTCTTGTCAACACATACTCACCAAAATACTCACAACAGCAAGAAACTCAATACCATCTCAGATCTGGTTCTGAAATCCGTTTGAACTGTTTGGACTAATCAATCCTAAAATATCATTTAATTTATATCTATAATATACCAGTTAAACACATAGTTAAAATAGATTCTAACAGCTACTCAGAACTTGGTCATACACCTAAACCTCTAATGCTTAAACACAAATCTGAGTTTAAACAGTGGAAAATCAGGTTAGGAATTACATCACAGGTGTAGATCCTGATTTCTGGATCTCAATATGCAAGGGGCCACACATCCCTGTTACTCTGTTTGCAGATCAAGCTGTAATATACAAAACTGCTAGAATACCCATTGAAGATCTGACCTTAGATGAAGAAGACTACAAGAAAATCAAAATAGACCTCAAAGCCTACTCAATTCTGACTCAAGCACTCAAGATGGATGTGCTGAAAAGATTGGAGAAGTATGGAACTACAAAAGCTGTGTGGGATGCTCTCAAAATCATGTGTGATGGAAGCAGTGAGGTGTTTGAGATCAACAAGGACAAGCTTGTTAATCAGTATGATACATTCCACCACACCAAGGGAGAATCAATATCTAAACAACTGCACAGATTTGTACAGTTAGTAAATAACTTGGAAATCATGGGAGTCACTTACAAGATTAAAGAATTAAACAAAAAGATGCTTCACAGTCTCCCTGAAAGCTGGAAACAGAATGTAACCATGCTGAAAAATACTCTTGACCTTGAGAGTACTACTTTAGACATCATGATAGCCAAAATTCAAGCCTTAGAACTTGATGAAAGAAGCAGAAATCTTAGTGGACCTAGAGTGATTGAGGCTTACAAATTTCCATCAGAATCTCATTCTGTGGAAAATGCCTTCATCACTGAGGAGGATGATTTTATCTTATCAATAGATCAAATGAACAACACTGGGTTCATTGCAACTTCACCAATCAATCATCCTTTAACCTCATCTCAATCTCCTAGAGTCACTGCTACTCCTCAAACTTCCAAAGTCACTATTGTTCCTCAAACCACTCCTGAAGACTCAAGATCAGAAGAATAAAAGGCAACTTACAATGCATTTATCGCAAGCTTTGAAGCCTACTTGGGAGGAAGACTCACTTCTGCTCATCTAATTCAAGAAGATCTGGAGGAAATGGATCCAGATGATATGGAAGAAATGGATCTACAATGGCGAATGGCCAGATTGCAATGAGAGCTAAGAAATTCTTTAGAAAAGGAAGAAAGCTGAGCCTGAATGAAAATACAAAACTTGGATATGATAAATCCAAGGTGAAATGCTTCAACTGTGGCATGGCTGGCCACTTCTCAAGAGAGTGCAATGCCCCCAAGAGAATCAACTATCAAAGGAACTCTTCAGGCCAATCATCCTCACAGCCTAACTCAAGCTTTCACTCAAACAACCAACAACAACAGTATCATCAATACCAATCATATCAGAATCCACCCCAACTGAAAAATCAAGCTCATGGAAGCAGTCAGTCTTCAGCCAGTGCTCTAGTGATAAAGCAAGATGGAGTATATGACTGGAGTGTGTATGTAGAGGAAGTCAAGCCTCAATTTCAAAATCATGCTCTTATGGCTCACATCAATGATGGACCATCTCCAATGCCTACTAAGGTAAAATCTAACCTTTGTAGTGAAAAATGCATTAATGAATTGCAAGGGTATAGGGAGCATCACAAATTGGCTGATAAAATCAAAGAAGAAAAGGTAAAGTCAGAGATGATGAAGAGAGAAATAAAAAACTGTGAAATCAAAATTAAATCTCTCATCTCAGACATAGAAAAATTGCATGGTGAGAAGTACACTCTTGCAGCTGAGAATGAGCTACTTACTGAAAAGTTAGCTCAATCTAAGGCTCAACAATCTATGACTGAAGTGAAACTTTAAAAGTTTCAAATGTCTTCAGTCAAGCTGTAAGAGATGCTTGATTCCCAAAAGGATCGAAAAGACATGTCAGGGATTGGATATAATTCATGTCCTCCACCATACAATGACAACTACACTGTCATGCCTGAATCTGTCTCACTCTCTGAAGCAATGAACCTGAAACTATGAAACCTAAATATGTAGTGAAACAGGTGACCAATCCTCAAAACAAACCTGATGTTTATATTGAAACCAATGAGGATAAAATTAAGTTAGGTCACCCAATCAAAATCAAAGAGTGTTCAGACAAGACAGTGAGTGTCATGAAACCATCAAGCCCTGTAAAAGCAATTGTACCTTTTATAAAATTCATACCATTTGTTTTACAAGGCAAAAAGAAATATGTGAAGACAGTGAAACCCACTACTAAGAGTAGTTCTTATAATGAGATTATATCTCCACAAAATTCAAGCAAATCAGAAAAGGTTTCACTGCAAAAAAAACAAACTGTAACACTGAGTTCAACACATCATTAGACCCTCAGTCTTCAAGATTAAGGAAGGGAGTTGGGTTTGATATCTGTAACAAGGAACATGCTCACCAGCTTGAGAAAGAAGTAAGAAATAGGTTAAAGAAACAGAAACAGCCAAGACAATTAAACAAAAGTAGTGTTGTGAAGCAAACTACTAAAAGGGTTGATTCTGATTCATCACCTAAAGAAAAGAAAGTGACTCATCAAAAGAAAATATCAGTTGAGTCACACAAGGAAAACTCTAACTCAAGAAACAAACAAATGTATTGTGACATTTGTGAAATGTTCAATCACAAGACAGATAAATGCCTCTTCAATCAATATTGTTCTCTTTGTGATATGAACAATCACTCGACCAAAAACTGCTATTTCAACAAGTATTGTTCAATTTGTGACAATCACAATACATCCGATTGTTACTTCAATCAGAAGGGTTTGAGAATTCCCCAACACCAGCCCATCTTAAAAACATCTATTGTGATGCACTCTGTCAGACCTCATCTTCATAATACTCAATCTAGGACACCTAGATCAACAAATGATAGAAATAATTTGAAGTAATTAAGGAAGGGTCAAAGAAATCAACTCATAATGAAACACAAACTTGAGCTTCCTAAACAAAAAACTACTTTTGATAATGAAAAACGGGCTAAATTTTTACAAAGAAATAGAGACCAATGATTTCATTACTCATCTGAATCCTCAGTATATGTTGATGAGATGACTCAACCCCTTCATTACCAAAAATCTCCCATGACACCTCCATCTAAACCACAATTTAAAGGGAAATACCACGAGGTCGCTATCATGAATAGGAACGGGAAACCCAAGACCATCATGGCTTGGGTTCCTTATTCTAGTTAGTTCTTTTTTCTTGCAGGTTCATCCACACAGGTCTAAATGCCTATGGTACGTAGACAATGGATGCTCTCGATACATGACTAGAGATCGTTCCCTCCTTCATGACTTCAAGCACATACAAGGAACTACTGTGGCATTTGGTGGAGATTCAAAAGGTGGTAGAGCTACAGGAGAAGGATCTATGACAAACAGGATGCTGAGCTTTGACAGAGTGAACTACGGCGAACAACTGAATTTCAATCTGCTAAGTGTGTCTCAGTTCCGTGACAAGAAATATTCCACTCACTTTACAGACACTCATTGCTACATTTTGAAACCTAGATTTCAGATCCCTGAAGAATGGGTTGTCTTAAAGACACCAAGGAAGAATAATACATATGTCTTAAACTTGTGTTCTGCATCACCTAAGGAAGAAACATGTCTTTTGTCTAAAGCATCATTTGATGAGTCACAACTTTGACATAGAAGTTCGGGGCACAATAACTTTAAAAATATGAACAAGTTAGTCAACGGAAACCATGTCATTGGTCTTCCTCAAAAAGAATTCAATTTTATTAATCAATGTTTAACATGCCTCAAAGGAAAACAACACAAATCGTCTCACAAAACCAAGCTGGTGAACACTAACAATACTCCATTGAAGCTACTTCACATGGATCTATTTCGACCAACTCATGTAATGAGTATGTGAAAGAAATAGTATTGTTTAGTGATCATTGATGTCTTTTCACGATTCACATGGGTGTTCTTCCTACTTTATAAAAATGAAGCATGCTATATCATACAAGATTTTATCACTAAAATTAAAAATCAACTTGATCTTAAGGTCAAAATAATAAGAAGTGATAATGGTACTGAATTCAAAAATGAAAGTATGAGTTCCTTTTGTACAACCAAAGGCATTACTCATCAATTCAGTGCAGCTAGAACTCCTCAACAAAATAGGGTAGCTGAAAGGCAAAATAGAACACTGATTGAAGCAGCAAGAATGATCCTAGCTGATGCTAAGCTGCCAATCACCTTCTAGGCAGAAGCAGTTAACACATCGTGCTTTTTACAAAATTGAACTCTCATTGTTAAAGAACGTAACATGACACCTTATGAACTAATCTTTCATAGGAAACCATTTATTGGATTCCTCAAATCATTTGGTTGTCCAGTCTCAATATTAAACACCCGAGACCATATGGGAAAATTTTCATCCAAGTCTGATGAAGGATTCTTTGTAGGTTATTCTTCTGTTTCAAAGGCTTATAGAGTGTTCAATCCTAGATTGAACATTATTGATGAATCTACAAATGTTATAGAGTGTTCAATCCTAGATTGAACATTATTGATGAATCTACAAATGTTCAATTCAAGTAACATTCGTTTCCCAAATCTACAAATGGTCCTGACTGGTTGTTTGATGACACGTTTACAAAATCATTTGACCAATTTCACTTGTCTGATGCAGGAAATATACATTCAAGTGATACTTCATCAGCTGTAGAAAGAAGAGATAATTATACATTGATTCCACCTACATTTGATGAACACATGAATGAAGATGTTCCTCTTCAAGTTGATCCCATCAGACAACTGCCACAAAACCTTAGTGTTTCTTCTGAAGAAGGTCCCATCCTGGTACCATCTCACTCAGATGACTTGTCAAATGAGATTAGAAATCAAAAATAGGCTTCTCACCCAGTTGAAACACAAGGTACATCAAATGATGCAAGCAATCTCATGGCTGCTAAAGATGTAGCAGTTACTAAAACAGAAGTTGACAATCTTCATAATTCAACAATAGTACAAGATGAATGTGCCTCTGACCATAATGAACTGAATGTCTCCAATCTTGATGTAACTATTGCTGGTGACACCATTCCAACCACAAGAATACACAAGAATCATCCAGTTGAAACCATTATTGGTGATATTAATGAGCGGGTGACAAGAAGCAAGTCCAGTATTGCAAACATCTGTTTGTTCTCATGCTTTGTATGTCAAATAGTACCCGAAAACATCAAAGAGGCTCTTCAAGACAATAGCTGGATTAAAGCAATGCAGGAAGAATTGCTACAATTCAAGAAGCAAGAAGTATGGCAACTAGTAGATCTTCCCGAAGGACAATACCCTATCGGTACCAGATGGTTGTACAGGAACAAGACTGATGATAGAGGGATCGTCATCAGAAACAAAGCAAGATTAGTGACACAGGGATACACTTAAGAAGAAGGAATCGACTATGACGAAGTGTTTGCACCTGTTACCAGACTAGAAGCAATCAGAATCTTTCTTGCATATTCTGCATCCATGAAATTTACAGTTTATCAAATGGATGTAAAGTGTGCCTTCCAGTATGGAAAGATTGCTGAGGAAGTCTATGTGAGTCAACCACCTGGCTTTGAAGATCCAGATTTCGCTCACAGAGTTTACAAGCTTGACAAAGCTCTGTATGGTCTTCATCAGGCACCAAGAAAGTGGTATGAGACTATATCATCATTTCTTCTTGAACATGGGTATGAAAGAGGAAAGATTGATCAGACTCTCTTCAGAAGAAAAAGAGGAAAAGACATGTTGTTAGTCCAGATCTACGTGGATGACGTTATATTTGGCTCGACAAACAAGCAACTCTGCAAAGAATTTGAAGACCTTATGCCCTCAAAGTTCTAAAGGAGTGCTATGGGGGAACTCACCTTTTTTTAGCGGTGCAAGTCCAACAGACAGCAGATGGAATCTTCATCAACCAAAATATGTGGAAACCATGTTGAAGAAATTTCACTTTGTTGACTGTCAGTCTATCATACTAAAGTGAAGATTGGACCTGACCCTGAAGGCAAATCAATGGATCAGACTCACTATCGATCAATGATCGGTTCACTTATGTATCTAATAGTCAGTAGGCCTGATTTTATGTTTGGTGTTTGTGTGTGTGCCAGATAGGAAGCTGGTCTAAAAGAATCACATATGAACACAGTCAAGAGGATATTCAGATATCTAAAACGCAAACCGACTCTTGGGTTATGGTATCCAAAGGAAGGAGAATTTAATCTCTATGCATACACAAACAATGATTATGGAGGATGCAACTTCAACAGAAAATCCACCTCTCGCGTTGTCAATTTCTTGGTCCCAGACTAGTATCCTGGCAATGCAAGAAGTAGACAAATGCATCAGCATGTTGCTCTCAAGTACTCTAAATTCAAAACCAGATGATTGATTATGGTTTTAACTTCTTGCACACACCAATTTCTATTGACATCACAGCAGCTGTCTTTATAACTAATAATCTAGTTCAGCACTCAAAAACAAAACATATTGAGATTAAATATCACTTTTTGAGAGACTGTGCTGAAAAAGGTTTAATCGAATTGATTCAAGTACCAACTGAAAATCAATTAACTGATCTTTTTACCAAGGCTTTTGAACCTAGTAGGTTTGAATTTCTGGTTCAGTCAAGTGGCATGATTAACCTTGAGTAAAAACCATGAAAAACATCAAAAACAATTAAAAACATCAGAAAACCATAAAAAGAAATCAAGTTTGATGAAAAAAAGATTCTTTGGGAAATGATATAATTACAGTCATTATAGCATTCACTGTGCTTAATTTCAAAATGTAAAAGACTGAAATGACTTACCAGATATGTTGGTAGGCTCAACTTCGAAGAAAACATACTTGCAGTGATGAATTAAAGACTTATTCAATTGTAAAACACTCATCACAAAGTATAGGTATGTATTGGCTTTATCTGAATGCATGTGTGTATAGTAGCCTAAACACACCAGGTAATGATACTTTATAATTCTCTTTCACCACATTATATTCCATCTTTGTTTTGCTGAGCAAAGACCTGATTAAACTTGCACATAGTGCAGATGTTATGATCCAAAAGATTCCCAATGTGGAACACATCGAAAATTGGATGAATCAACAAAGTATACATTCCATGTGAATGAACAAAAGAATCCTATAATGGATCACCTTCCAAAGTGAAGTGAAAAGAATCCCAATGTGGATCATCATGAAAAAGGATCAAAGTAAAAGAATCCCAATGAGGATCAGTGAAAATGAGATTTCATAACTTAAGTAACCTCGTAAGAAAAGCTGTGAAAAAGTTCTACCATGCATTGTATAAGTAGGGTTGATCATTCCATGCTTATGTGTGTGAGGTACACATTGAATAATTAAATCAACCAAAACATGATAAAAGTCATTTGCATCAAAATATTAACCAGGTATGAGTTTAAGAGGACAAACATACCTTCAATCTTCAAGTTCATGATCATGTCCATTTAATCATAAAGGATGCACAAGTGAATGTAAGACTGATATGATCCCAAAAAAGAGATAATTCTCTACATTATTAATAATCAAAATAATATTCAAAAGGTTTTAAATCTTTAAAGTTTCTATTCAAATGTGGATATAAACTTTAGGGTGAGTAATTTATAAATTTTGAGTAAGTCCAAATTTTTGTTTATTAACTTAACTTTGAAAAACAAAAAAAAATTTGGTTGGTGTTGTTGCAAAAAGTCATACCATTATATCTCAGCTTATGCAGATTCTTAGAAGCATGATAAGTCCAAGGTCTGTCAAAATTGGGAAACTTTTATCACTTGTGACATACAAGTCAATCTAAGCAAGAATTGACAACTTCAACAGTCAACTTCATAAGAAAAATCAATCAAGGAGAAATCTTCAAAAGATGAACAATCAATTCACTCATATTAACTTATGATTAAGTTCAAAAGCTAATGCAGGTAAGTGCATTGGATAATACGGGTGAAGGTAACCCATGCATGTAACTAATGCGGGTAATAGTATATTTTCAAGTGCAACTAATGCGGACAATGATTTTACTCTACCGCATTAGTGTGTGAAGTAAATGTTGATTTTACACTACCGCATTTGCTACAGTAGTCAAATGCGGATGAACGTCTCTCTCTTGCATTTGCTACAATGCAATGTTGACCAAGTGTTGTCAACCGCATTTGGTGTGGTTACACAAATGTTGATTGACTTTGTTCTACCGCATTTGCTATTGTGTACAAATACGGATAGGATAAAACAAGTAACAACTCTACCGCATTTGTTACAGTGTTAATACTAATGAACAAAATCACAAGTTATTCTTCCGCATTTACTACAGCACAAATGCGGATAGTCAAAGGTTTCAAGTTCAAACTTCCGCATTTGCAACAGTACACAAATGCGGAAAGAATAAATAATAAGAAACAAAACTTCTGCATTTACAACAGTAGCCAAATGCAGATAGTCAAAGTCCAAAAGTTTGTCTTTCGTATTTGCTACAGTTAACAAATGTGGATGACCAAAAGTCAAAAAATTAACCCTTTCGTCTTTGCTACAGTGGTGAACGCATTTGCTCTTAAACTTGTAAAATCTTTCAAAATGCATTTTTATTTAAAGGAATTCAAAAGGTTCATTTAATACTTTTCAAATTTGAGAGACTTTATAGTGAGATGAGTGGAAACGCACAGTACACCATCTTCGATCATCTTCACATAAACAATCAAAGATTTTCGTGTGATTCTACTCAACCGACATTGATTCTGAAACCACATTTGTATCGGAAACAAGGTGAAATTTCCATAAAAAATTTATTCAAGACTTAAGTTTCAGAATGTTAAACCTAAATCAATCAATGAACCAACTGATAATGAAGAACACAAAAACATGTCTTATTAATATAACATAATACACCTTTTCGACTTCAATGAGCATGCAAACCAATAGAAATTCTTATCATCACGAAAAACCTTGATATTCATGTTTGTTGTAAGAACAGAGCATGACGAAAAATGAAGCATTTGTAACAAATCAATGAAACAATATCTTATTAATGGTTCAAACATAGAAACTATGATTGTCAAATAACAAACTCACCATTTGATATGACAACAATGCAATAAAAATGACAAGCATTCATCCTTGTCCATTTAAAGTCAAACTGATAACTAACACACATGTCTCTTGTGCAGGTTACATGACAAATCTTACATGGAGCAAGCTCCATAATGTTAGCGGTTATTTAAACCCTGATGTGTCAGAAGCTGAAGGACTTAGAGATATGATCAGATTCTTATCTACCACAAGGGTAGCCTATGTTATCACTATGAGACCTACAATCTATGAAAATCTTATCAGGTCCTTCTGGAACTCAGCTGAGATAGTTGAAGCTGATGGTGTTAAAACATTAACTGGGAGAATCAACAATGATCTCACTTTGAGTATCACTGAAGATTCTGTTAGAAGATGCGTACAATTTGGTGATGATGCTAATGCTCCTCTGGAGCTAGATGATGAAGAAATAACCACATTTTTTGCAGAAATTGGTTATGAAGGAGGATATGAAGCAAAACAAATTGTTAAAGGATTAGTTGATCTACCTTGGAGATTTCTAATTCATATGTTTCAACACTGTCGTCCAAGAGAAAAACAGGATGGAATGACATTCCAGTCCTCACATCCTCTGCAATCTATGCTCTATGCACCAACAGGCCATTTAATATGTCTGCCTATGTGTTCAATGGCTTGATGTCAAACATTCAAGAAGGGAGAAGATACAAGTTCCTGATGTATCCAAGATTCATTCAATGCCTGATCAATGAAGCATTCCCTGATATTGTTGATGAAGGACCAGTGCTTGATATTCCTCACTATGATGCAAGATCCTACAAATACATTAAGAATAGGGACCCAAGAAACTTTTACAGTGGTGCTCACTCACCTCTTCTTCCTTGGATGATTCAGCAAATAAATGAAGAAGGTCAAGCACAAGCACAACCATCACCACAACCAACACCACAACCATCACCACAACCAACACCGCAACCATCACCACAACCAACACCACAACCATCACCCCAACTAACTCCACAACCAACACCACAACCATCACCCCAACCAACTCCACAACCATCACCATAACCAACACCATAACCATCACCACAACCAGCACCACAACCATCACCACAACCAACACCACAACCATCACCCCAACCAACTCCACAACCATCACCATAACCAACACCATAACCATCACCACAACCAGCACCACAACCATCACCACAACCAACACCACAAACAACCCCTCAACCTTCACCAATA
>CM046447.1:49544492-49611992 GCA_025506515.1 Flaveria trinervia
AAGAAGCCCATTCCAAGAGACAAGCTCTTCACAAGCCTTTGTGTATTCTGATGAAAGCACATGCAACTTTTGGTACACCCTCGAAGTTCTGGACTGTATCTTCCAGATGGCCTAGAATACATGGAGATAGTTCATCAAATGGCTCTCCTCACTCATAGCACCAAGAAGTTCTACAAGAGGACATGGAGGAAGTTTCCAAGCAATGCAGCCAGTGGAAGAAGTTCTACAAAAGGACATGGAAGAAGTTCTATAAGAGGACAAGAAGGCTCAAGAGATCAAGACCACTCTTAACTCTATGTAGAAATGAGTCTTTATCTCTACAGGATTTGAGGTGGTTAAGGTTAAAGACACAAACTTGAACTCTAGTACGAGGAGTTCTAGTTCATTTTCAAATCATCCTAACATCAAGCTGAAGGCTGATCAGTTGTGTACCACTGCTACACAACCTGAACCTTCTAGCTCCAAAAGGTAGTTCTCTCCTAAAAGAAATGCCACAACATCTACAAAGATGAAGTCGGAGAAGGAAAGTTATCAACTTTAGCCTTGCTCACAGAAGAAGACCTAGGAGAAAGAAAATGGACTGTGTCATGTGTGGAAGTACTTCCCATCTTGCTAAGGATTGCCTTTACAATCCAAAGAGTACTATCCACATGACCAAGAAAGAAACATCTAATAGTTTGAAGAAGAAACAAGCTTCAGAAGGAAAGTCTTTTCCTTTCAGAAGCTCCAAAACGAAGAAGATGACAAATGGAAACTTGCCTTCGGAAGAAAATTTGGTCTCGAAAGAAAGGAATACTTCTGAAGTACTGAAGTCTACTGTAGTGTTAGCAAGATCTTTTGAAGGTCCAGTCATCAAAACTTTCAAAGTCATCAAAACTTTCAAAGTCATCAAAACTTTCAAAGTCATCAAAACTTCCGTAGTATTGAAGGTCTAGTCTAAGTTTCCAAAGGTGGCGTGGAAAACAAAGAAAGACCAAGTGACTAAAAGTTCTTCATCAACATCAGCAAATGATCCTTAAAACATTACAATATGATCAATTATTGTTGCATTGTCTTCAACTTCTTTTGATGAGCTCAAGACCAGTAGGCTTGGGTTTCCAAATGTAAATAAATATCTATATTGTGCAGGAATATCTCCAGACAAGCAGGAATATATGAATCATTGATAGTGGTTGTTCCAGGCACATGACATGCAATGGGTCACTACTCCAAATTTTGAAAAGATTAATAGAGGACCACTTGCTTTTGGAGGAGATGCTGAAGGTTACATAACTAGAAGGGGCAAGGTCACAAATGGTAAACTCAGCATGGAGAAGGTAAATTTTGTCAAGGAGCTTGGATAGAATCTTGTGAGTGTATCTCAATTTTGTGATCAAAGTCATAATATGCACTTTACTAAGCATGAGTGCATTGTTCTCAGTCCTGGGGTGGTTATTCTCATGAGCATATCCTTTTTTAGAGCGCCCATGAAAATGAACATGTATAAGATGGATTTGCAAGAAACATCTACCTTAGGAGAAGTTTCATGATTTCTATCTAAAGCAAACAATGATAAGTCTTTCCTCTGGCATAAAAGAATGTGCCATGTAAACTTTAAAAGCACGAATAAATTAATTAAGAATTATTTGGTAACTGGAATGCCAAAGAAAGATTTTACAAGTGATGACCACTGTGTTGCATGCCTCAAAGGGAAGCAACACAAAGTATCTCAAAAGCCAAAGGAAAGAAACTCCATCACTACTCCCCTACACTTATTACATATGGATCTCTTTGGCCTCACCAGTGTAATGAGTTAGGAAGGACCTCTTACTATTTGGTAATCATAAATGACTTTACAAGGTTCTCTTGGGACTTTTTCCTTAAAACTAATGATTAGAGCCTTGAGATTCTGAAGAATTTCATCTTAAAGATTGAGAAATAATGTGATCAAAAGGTCAAATCATAAGATGTGATCAAGGAACTGAATTCCAGAACCAAATCCTTCATACATTTTAGGATGAAAAAGGTATTACAAGACAATATAGGGCTCCCTAAACTCCATAACAAAATGGTATTGCTGAGAGCAGAAACATGACACTAATTGAAGCTACAAGAACTATGTTGTCTGACTTTAAAATTCCCATCACCTTCTAGGCAGAAGCAGTGAACGGTGCTTGCTATGTACAAAACAAAGTTTTAGTAGTTAAGACACATGGTAAGACTTCTTATAAAGTTTTAGTAGTTAAGACACCTCACAGGATGTCCTTGCACCATCTTGAGTACCTAAGATCAAATTGCCAAATTTGATGAAAAATCAGATGATGTACAATTTATTGGATACTCTTCCTAAGCAAAATCTTATAGAGTATACAATCTTAGAACTAGAGTAGTTAAGGAGTCAGCTAATATGAATTTCATGAGCACACTACTAGTGTAAAAGGTTCTCGTCCTTATTGGCTATTTGATCTTGATTTAGTTACCAACTGCTTTAACAAATCTTATGATAATATTGCAGGATCTACAGATATACTATTAGCAAGTGATCCTAACCAAGATTTGAGTTAAGAAGACCATCAAGTTATACTACTTCAACTCTAGTTGTAACTAAATCTGCATATGGAGTTCCTATCAGCACAACAATAACTAATCCAGCTGATACATCTGAGGTTCCTTCAAATTCCTACTTAGAGGTATAAAATTAAAGGAAGTAGATTCAAATTTAGGAGATCATGGTGGTGGTGAAAGTGATAAAGAATTTCTTGATGCTGATAACCACTCCATTGAACACAACATCAATGATGTAACACTCATTGGATCAAGTTTCTCTTGATACATGTGCTGATATGGTGGGTAACTCACAATTACCAAATCTAAATTTCTCTAATTTAGATCTTTTTAATCAATTTGCTATGATCCCTTAACTAAGGATTCACAAGTCCCACCCTACCACAAACATCATTGGAGATGTTGATTTAGGGGTGAGAACAAGAGGACAAACCCATGATGCAAATGTGGTCTCCATTCTTGTTTCTTATCCCAGATAGAGCCAAAGAAAGTTGATGAGGCTTTAAAGGATGGAAGTTGGGTTGAAGTTATGCAAGAGGAATTGCTTCAATTCAAAACACAAAAGGTTTGGAACCTATATCCTCTTTCTTAAGGGAAGACTACCATAGGAACCAAATGGGTGTTGGGGAATAAGAAAGATGATAGAGGACTTGTCATCAAGAATAAGGCAAGCCTAGTTGTTCAAGTATACATACAAGAAGAAAGAATTGACTACACAGATGTCTTTGCTCCTGTAGCAAGACTTAAAGCTGTCAGAATATTCTTAGCATTTGTTGCATCCAAGGATTTCAAGGTCTACCCGCTTAATGTCAATTGTGCTTTTCTTTATGAGGTGATTGATGAAGAGGTTTATATCAAACAACCACCTGGCTTTGCAGACCTTGATCTTCCTGATTATGTCTGCAGGCTTGATAAAGCTCTATATGTGCTTCACTAAGCTCCAAAGAAGCGCTATGTGACTCTATCTTAGTATCTTTGTCAACATGGCTACAAAAGAGGTACTATAGATGGAACTCTATTCATCAAGGGAATAGGGAAGGACTTAATGCTAGTTCAAGTATATGTAGATGACATTATCTTTAGGTCAACTAATCTAAAGCTCTGCAAAGACTTCGAGAGACTCATGAAGAATATTTGAAATGAGTGCCATGGGGGAACTCAATTTTTTTCTAGGAATTCAAGTGATGCAAGTTGATAGTGGCATCTTCATAAGTAAGTCAAAGTATGTACAAGACATACTTACAAGATCCAACATGACTGATTGTAAAGTTGCTAAGACACCTATAGCCAGAAATCACTCCCTTGGACCTGATCTTAAGAGGAAATGTGTAGATGAACATCTTTATAGGCTTATGATTGTGTCTCTTATGCACCTCACTGCTAGCAATCTATTATCATGTTTGCCATATGTATTTGTGCAAGATTTCAAGCCAAACCCAAGATGTCACACCTACTTACTGTCAAAAGGATTCTAAGATATCCCCAAAGATGCTGCAACACTTGGCCTTTGGTATCCCAAGAATTCTGACTTCAATCTGTATGCATATACCAGATAACAACTATGGTGGATGTAACATAACTGCAAAGTCTATATTAGGGGATGTCAATTACTTGGTGGAATGATAGCCTCTTGGTAATCAAGAAACAATCTCGTATGTCTGCATTAACTGCTGAAGCTAAATACATTGCCGCTGAAAGTTGCTGTGTTAAGTGCTTTGGATTCAAAATCAGATGTTGGACTATGGATTCAACTTTAAGGAGAATCCCATCCACATAGACAACAATAGTGTTATCTTTATCACACAGAATCCTATGCAGCACCCAAGGACAAAAAACATCAATATCAGGTATTATTTGAGTAGAGATAACTTTGAAAAATGATTAATCAAACTAGTCAAAGTTAATACAAATGTGCAATATGATGATCTATTCACCAACGCTTTTGATGAACAAAGATACAAGTATCTTGTATTAGCTATTGGAATGATAAACTTTGAGTAGCTTTTCTTAAAACTTAATCATAATATTTCTAAATTTTGTGTCCTAAGTTGTCTATTTTATCACCTTCATAAGCCCTTGTTTACTCTGGATGAAAAAACTCTTTAAAAAACATTCCTCATATTATTTTAAAATTTGATCTTTTTATCCTTCGGAAGAAATTTTGTCGTCGAAAGTAGAGTTTGTCTTCGGAAGTTGATCTTGCACTATGTCTTTGTAAGAACTATATTTCCTTCGGAAGTTCCACACTTAGCTTTGGAAGTCTTTTATTAGATGCACCAAAATAGTCTAAGTGATTTGGTTTTGGTTGCACCAGCCTTCTTTTTGATTCAAAAAACTCCCCTAGGCTGATGCTACCAAAACCTCACTTGTTCCTGCTTCTCAAAACTTTCAACACCAACAAAAGCAGATATTATTTGTTTCTTTGTTCTTCCTAGAAGTGTTGTTGAGAAGCTTGTACAAATCATTTGTTGAAAGGAGATCTAGTCTGTCACTCTAAATAATATGCACCCTCTATTGGGTCCCTCTGAAAAGAGTTAGTTGATGGGAGCTATAGTCATACTCCCATCTAACTATTGGTTCCAATTCAAGGCCTTCCACCATGTATAGAAAGGCTTTGCCTTTGGTGGTTGTCCTTTTCTTGTCTTCTTTTTCTCTCAGCTTCAACTCCTTTTCAATCTTTGCTTTTGCGGTTAGCTCAGCAAGATGAAGGCGGCTAAGATGACTTCTGATGTGAGCAGTAGTTTCGGAGTTGGAGGGATTGGAGAATGGTTTCTCTGCTAACTCAGCAATGTCAAATCTGCTAGAGTGTAGTAGAGAGGAGGCATTTAGCCTGTTTCTTTCTCCATTCTCTCTCTCCACAACAAGTTGTCAGAT
Source organism: Flaveria trinervia (assembly GCA_025506515.1). Taxonomy (NCBI): domain Eukaryota; kingdom Viridiplantae; phylum Streptophyta; class Magnoliopsida; order Asterales; family Asteraceae; genus Flaveria; species Flaveria trinervia. Next base: position 49,549,911 of record CM046447.1, read on the forward strand.
GCTTCATTGAACCTCCACTGGATGATTTTCTTTCTAGGCACAAGGGGCTGACTAGGTATCTTGTCCCCTCTCTTTGTATCCAGTCCAGTCACCAGCTTTATTCTCAGCTTCTTCTCTTCATTATTTAACGAGTCAGAGTTGAGACCAAGAAGTCTAACAGCATGGTCCAGTCTTGTGAGGGAACATGAAGATCTATCAACATAAAGCAGTTTGATAGACTTTTTCTCATAAGAGATGTGGCTCAGGGTTGTGCAGTGGTGAGCTTTGTATGATTGCCTTGAACTCCTCTAATGAGAGATGTTTAGAAGGCTAAGGGGATGGTTTGGAAGGTTCTTGGGTAGATTGTGGTGTTGTGGTTCTGGAGAGTGTTTTGGGTTGCAGGATGAGTAGTATAGGTGGTTAAGGGAGGAAGTAGGTATGGATAATGGTGTAGGTTCAGGTGTGTAGGGTTCAGTTTTGATGGTGAATGGAGAGGGAATTGGTTCAGTTTTGGGTTGAGTGGTTGGTTTGAAGATCATCCCCTGTACCCTTCTATACATCTCTTTCCTTTCTGTTATACGAATGTCAGCCTCGATGTCACTGACAATTCGTTGAAGTGTCTTTTCAAACATAGGTCCCACCTACCGACCAGAGAAGCCATGAGCCCGAAGATAGTCTTTCATCCAGGCTTTCTCACATATCTTCTTGGCAGCAGTGACCCTAGTTTCTTCTTCTTTCTTCTTCTTACTCAACTTCTCTCTCTCAACTTTCTTTCTCTCCTTCTCCAGTTGATCCTGCTCTTTGTTGAAGTGCCATAGGATCGTATCATTGTCATGTGGAGATAGTTCTTGAAGAGAGAACCCTCTAGAGGTTAGGAAAGAAATCCTTTCCCTCTGGAGCTACAGATCGGATTCCCTCTTTTCTCTTTCTTCTTCTTCCTCTAAGGCCGTCTGTGCTGCTTCCTCCTTTTGTTCAATCTGCAGGCTGGTTGCCTTTTCTAGCTTCACTAACTCCTCTAATGGTAGGAGTATGTCTTCATTGGCAGCTCCAAGCTTCATGAGCCTGTCAATGATCTCTACCCTCTTTTTGTTGTTGATTGCCTCCTAGTTGGTTGTAGCTGCTTTGGAACTGGCAGTTAACAATTTCCCAGTTTGAAGTCTACCTTTTCTTTTAAGCTGTTCAATCCTCTCCTCCACCTGAAGCTCTTTCACAGTCATTTTCTTCTTTCCTTTATCATCTTTGAAATTGCTTGACTTTGGTGGTCCTTCGATGGAGGGTTCAGATTGAGATTAAGGTAGTGAAGTTGTCTGAGCTAGGGGTCGGTTGAGAAAGTTCTCACTATTCACCTCTACAGGAGCAATGAAGCGTATGCAAATACAACACAACAACACAATGAGGAGAGTTGCTTAGAACACTTAACTAATCAAATAGTGAAATTGGTTAACCTTTAGTAATCATGCTAAGAACACAAGTAAATATGAGACAGAACAAGATAGCAAAATACATAAGGAGATGGTTTTCAAGATTGCAGTATATTGCCTTCTCAAGTTCTATTACAAATGTTACAAAGCATATTCAGAAAGTTACAAGTACTTGAGATACATATATTACATCCTATAGTCGGCCATACTTTGAAAGCCAGCTGGATACAATTGACTAGACAATAACAAAATCAATTATAGAGTCAAAAGGTAGGTTGCCTTTTGACTAGTGACTTTGACATACCATAGCTCACATCCTAATATATTACAAAAATGATAAAATACATAAAGTAGAAAGGTTCAGACTCAAGACCTTAATGTATAGTTACCAAAAGCATGGACCTTTTCATTAACTTATATAAGTTGGTGACTTTACAGAGTTGTAGTGGAAAGAGGTCCAGCTTTATGGAATAGTACATCTGATAAAGCATGTCTTCAAAAGTCTTCAAAAGAAATCTGTCTTCAAGTGTAAGGTTCGAAAGACTTTGTCTTTGAAGCTTCGAAAGACTTCATATTTGGCTTCGGAAGATATTGGTCTTGGCTTCAGAAGATTTCACACTTAGAATATTTATGATGCTGGTGTGAAACTTCTGAAGCATTCTATTTCAGTAACCTGGTACATGCATGCAGAAGAGACTTTAGGTGTTTGGGTTGCATTAGCCTTTATGTTTAATCCTTACAAACTCCCCCTAGGCTAATGCTACCAAAACACTTTGAACACTTCAGATATTAATAGTCCTCATCAGGACGATGACCATCCCCTTCTTCATGAGATGATCAGGATCACTCAGAATTTCAATATGTGTTCTCATGTCAAAGAGATCATGTAGAGGCAGATTGAACATGTCTTTCCATGTATAGACATTCTCAATGCCTTGATCTCTAATGACATGCCATCTTTCTGGGTTTGTGGTGTATGTTCGGGACAAGATGGGTCTTTCTGATGCTAGAGTAGCTATTTGAATTGGTTTTGGTGTAGCATCCTCTATATGCACATCCTCTGGATGTTTTAACTCATCCTGAGGTTTGGAGATTGATGCTTCTTTCTTCTTCTTCATTGGTTTTGGTTTGGAAGCCATCATTTTTCTCCTTTTTGAACCTTTTAACTGAGAAGACTGGCCTACACCACCTGATTGATCTTCTTTGTCTTTCTCAGTTGGGTTTATCTCTCTCACAGGGTCAGATTGAGAGGGGACAAAACCCTGTTGTGGATCAGAGTGGAAGCTTACTAAGGTTCAACAAGAGATCAGGGTTGTGTTGTCTCAAATGGTTCAACCTTTATCTCTATTGTGGATAAGAGGTCTCTCTAGGCTCTGTTGATTTTTAGAGAGTGCTATAGATCAACTTCATTGCCATGAAGGGATGTAATCTCTTCATTAGTTTTTAAAATAAGGTCAGTAAAGGATATAGAAGTTAAACCTAGTGACATGAGACCTTGATCAATGTCTACAGGCATTGAGCCTATGGTGGGCTGTCCCTTTGTGGCTGCTCAGAGGTGTATGAAGACGCACCCTGAGGCTTTTCTACTTGGGTTTTGGGCTCATAGGTTTGAGACTAAGGAGACTCAAAACCCATATTAAGGCCAATTATGAAGGATGGTGAGACCTCAAACTAAGTGGGAGCCCATTGTTCCACTCAATTCCTTTTGGATTGAAAAGGAGGATCTTGTTCAATCAAAAAAGATTGAACAAGGGTTCGTTTGGGGTGTCTTTGATATGTGATGGTGATAGGATGCAAAGGTAGAATTGGCAATGTTAGGGCAGTTGCTGGTGTGGGTTCATCACTTGTGGGTTAACAAGGATGTCACCAGGAGCTATTTGCTCAGTCATACATGGAAGCAGAGCAGTATGTCTTCCGGTGAAATTGGTGGTCATTTTCTTCAAAGTCTTGAAGAAGGTTGGCCTCATTTGAGGGACAGTCAGAGTAGCTGCATAGACAAGCTGACTCTAGTCTAGCTCAAAGATGATATATGTTGAAGAAACCTAGGATACATGAAAATGTTTCCCGCTAGAGGTTTCCCATAAGATTGGTCAGCACAAATTTTGAATAGTTAAATCGAAGGCTTCTCACCATTCCATGAACTAGGCACCCTAGTTCGTATTGGATTTGATCCCATCCCCCAGATTTATTGGATAGGAAATGAAGAACGATATGCAGCAAGAACTTCTAGTTGATTGAAAAGTTGAACTTCTAGACTATAGACCTACTAACATCTCCACCATATCCCATTTGGATGTTCGTGTTGTCCAAATCAGCTTTTTGGAACTTTGTGGGGGCACCTTTTTCATGAAGCTCCATATGCTCCCTGATGAGTTGTTCGGTAGTAACCAACTCCTGGCCACAAATGCTAGTTCTTATTACCTGCATCCCATTTAGGGTTTCAACCTGACCATTTTCCCAAAATTCATCCATATGATTTCAATAAACTGTAGGGTAACAGTCAGAGCTACGCAATAAGATGCTTAGGTAAGAAAGGAAATGATTTTAGAGAAGTCAGCATCTCTTGAAGAATCAAGAAGTGTGACTTGATTATGCTGAGGGTTAAGTGCATTTTAAAAAGTTTTAGGTAGATGAGTTTGGACTTGGGTACATAGGAGATGAAGGAAGCTTTAAGGGTAGTAAAATTTGGTAAGAAGATGAAAGTGAATAGTCGGGATTATTTAGAAAGGCTGAAATGGCAGTTAAGGGGGTTAGGATAAGATGATGTGATGATTTAGTGGGTGATGTGATAGGGGCGATAAGGTTTAGTTCACTTAAATAATCCGACATTATTAACAAAATCTGTACTCTTTACAGAGTGGAGCCCAAAAGATTTTCGTTACACAGTAAAATCTTTCTTTCGAGTATAAAGTATTTCCGAGGTAATTTGTCTTCCGAAGGCAATATTTACTTCTGAAGGTAGAGTCCTATTTTTGAGAGTAATGGTTGCTTTCCGAATGGAGAGTTTTAAAAGCTTCGGATGTGGATTTTATATGTAATCAATCGCTTCTTCCGAGACTAAAAACTCTTCCAAGAAGAAAATTATCCTGGGAGGAATTTGCTTCAGAAGATATGAAAAACATCTTCTGAGGGTTAATTCCTCTTCGGAAGAATTTACACTTACTGATAATTGCAGAGATAGACCTTTTGTAACAGGGCTTAGATTGTACTGACATAAGACATTACATATTTAAAAAGGTTTTCAAAAGAGGTAGACTAATCAATGTTTATCATCCTAATGGTTGTAGTGAGATACTTAAATCTCTGTTCATCAAAAGCTTTAGTGAACAAGTCAGCATATTGTTCATTTGATTCAACTTTGATTAACTTAATAAGATTTTTCTCATGAATGTCTCTAACAAAATGATACCTGATATCAATATGCTTTGTCTTGGAGTGCTTCATAGGATTTTCAGTGTTGGAGATAGCACTATTGTTGTCAATGTGGATAGGAGTGCTCCTGAAGTTGAATCCGTAGTGTATCATCTGGTTCTGAATCCACAGCAGCTGAGCACAGCAACTCGTAGCAGCAATGTATTCTGCTTCAGTAGTTGATGTAAAGACACAGGATTGCTTCTTGCATTGTCATGAGATGATCCTTCCTCCAATAAATTAACATCCACCTAATGTTGATTTCTTGCTGATGTGGCAGCCACCATAATCATTGTTAGAGTAGCCATAGAGATTGAATTGTTGTTCCTTGGATACCAGAGACCTAATTTAGGTGCTCCTTTGAGGTATCCGAGGATTCTCTTGGAAACAACTAGGTGAGACACCTTTAGAGCAGCCTGATATCTTACACAAATGCAAGTTGCAAATATGATATCAGGTCTCCTTGCTGTGAGATACATCAGAGAACCAATAATTGTCCTATACTGATGTTAATCGGTATCCTCCCCCTCAGAATCAGGATATAGATTATGGTTTCTAGGTATGGGTGTTTTGGCTGACTTACAATCTTTCATGTCAAATCTTTCTAAGATGTCATTGACATACTTAGATTGATTGATGAAAAACCCTTCCTTCATTTTCTTTACCTGAATTCTAAGGAAAAAATCCATTTTTCCTATGGAACTCATCTCAAACTTTTTCTTCATGATGCTCTGAAAGTCTTTACACATTTGGTTATTTGAGGAACCAAATATGATGTCATCAACATAGACTTGAACAAGCAAGATGTCCTTTCCAGACTTCCTTATGAAAAGAGTCTTATCAATCATACCTCTAATGTAACCATTCTTCAGGAGAAACTGAGACAAAGTGTCATACCACAGCCTAGGTGCTTGGTGCAGCCCGTATAGAGCTCTATCCAATTTGCACACATAGTTGGGGTGTTGTGGGTCTTCAAATCCTAGAGGCTGCCACACATAGACTTCCCTATCTATATCCCCATATAGAAAGGCACACTTGACATCAAGTTGGTAAATAGTGAAAGTCTCACATGCAGCATAGGCAAGGAAGATCCTAACTACCTCAAGTCTTGCAACAGGTGCAAAGACATCACTATAATCAATTCCTTCCTCTTGAGTATATCGTTGAACCACTAGTTTTGCTTTGTTCTTGATGATCAAGCCTCTATCATCTCTCTTGTTTCTAAAAACTCATTTTGTGCCTATAGGTACCTGACTAGATGGTAACGAACACAGATTCCAAACCTTTTTTCTTTTGAATTGAAGCAGCTCCTCTTGCATCGATTCAACCCAACTACTATCTTTCAAGGCATCTTCTACCTTCTTGGGCTCCATCTGAGACATGAAGCATGAGTACAAGCAAACATTCCCATGATGAGTCTGTCCTCTTGTTCTCACACCTTCAAACACATCCCCTATGATGTTCTCTGCTAGATGAGTGTTGTAAATTTTGAGTCGAGGAATTACCTCCAGTTGCAAAGATAGATCCAAATTGGATATATTTTGCTCAGGAGCTTGAACACTTTGTCCAGCTACTGTTTCAAACTCTTTCAATTAGGACTAATTGAATGAATGAGAAACATCATCATTTGTTAGTTGTGTAACAGCATTGACAGTTTCGTGTTCCTTCAAGATGCTACTTCCATCAGCTTGGTGTTGTGTAGGGTTACCTAATGAAATTTAAGGGTCACAAGTGAATCACTGGTTGAAGCTCCACTATCCCTTAAGATAGTTATACTGTCAGATCTGCCAATAGTGGAAGTTGATTTGTTGTAGCTCTTGGAGAACTTGGAATAGGTCTGGGTAGCTCAAATAGTTGATTATCTTCATAATTGCTTTTAGCACCTGTTCTAGCTGAAACATTTTTACAAGATGGTTTAGAATAGTTTCGAAACAATTCTAATTCAAAATATGATCAGGCCATTCCCCATAACACAAGGAGTGTGCTTATTGACAACAATGTTGGATGATTCCTCAAATTGTTGATTTATGATGTTGTAAGCTCTATAAGCTTTAGAGATAGAGGAGTATCCAACAAAGATAGCATCATCCGACTTTTCAGCAAATTTTGCCAAATTGTCTTTTGTGTTAAGTATCATACACCTGCAGCCAAAGAACCTTAGAAAGCCAATGATTTTTAGAGTGTTGTAGATCAACTTCATTGCCATGAAGGGATGTAATATCTTCATCAGTTTTGGAAAGAAGGTCAGTAAAGGATATAGAAGTTAAACCTAGTGACCTAAGACCTTGATTAATGTCTACAGGCATTGAGCCTATGGTGGGGTTGTCCCTTTGTGGCTGCTCAGAGGAGTATGAAGACTCACCCTGAGGGTTTTCAGCTTGGGTTTTGGGCTCATAGGTTTGAGACTAAGGAGACTCAAAACCCATATTGAGGTCAGTTATGAAGGATGGTGAGACCTCAAACTGAGTGGGAGCCCATTGTTCCACTCTATTCCTTTTGGATTGAAAAGGAGGAGCTTGTTCAATCAAAGAAGATTGAACAAGGGATCGTTTGGGGTGTCTTTGATATGTGATGGTGATAGGATGCAAAGGTAGATTTTGGAAATGTGAAGACAGTTGCTGGTGTGGGTTCATCACCTGTGGGGTTAACAGGGATGTCACCAGGAGCTATTTGCTCACTCATACATGGAAGCAGAGCAGTATGTCTTCCAGTGAAAATGGTGGACACTTTCTTCAATGTCTTGAAGATGGTCGGCCTCATTTGAGCGACACTCAGAGTAGCTGCATAGACAAGCTGACTCTGGTCCAGCTCATAGTTGATTATATGTTGAAGAAACCTAGGATACATGAAGAATGTTTCCCAGTGGAGGTTTCCTATAAGATTGGTCAGCACAAATCTTAAATAGTTAAATCGAAGGCTTCTCACCATTCCATGAACTAGGCACCCTAGTTTGTATGGGATTTGATCCCATCCCCCAGATTTGTTGGATAGGCAATGAAGAACAATATGCAGCAAGAACTTCTAGTTGATTGAAAAGTTGAACTTGTAGACTGTAGACCTGCTAACATCTTCACCATATCCCATTTGGATGTAGGTGTTGTCTAAATCAGCTTTGGGGAACTCTGTGGGGGCACCTTTATCATGAATCTCGATATGCTCCCTGATGAGTTGTTCGGTAGTGACCAACTCCTGGCCACAAATGCTGTTCTTATTACCTACATCCTATTTAGGGTTTCAACCTGACCATTTGCCCAAAATTCATCCATATAATTTGAATAAACTGTAGGGTTAACAGTCAGAGCTATGCAATAAGATGCTTAGGTAAGAAAGGAAATGATTTCAGAGAAGTCAGCATCTCTTGAAGAATCAAGAAGTGCGACTTGATTGTGCTAAGGGTTAAGTGCCATTTGAAAAAGTTTTAGGTAGATGAGTTTGGACTTGGGTACATAGGAGATGAAGGAAGCTTTTCAGGTAGTAAAATTTGGTAAGAAGATGAAAGTGAATAGTCAGGATTATTTAAAAAAGGGTGAAATGGCAGTTAAAGGGGTTAGGATAAGATGATGTGATGTTTTAGTAGGTGATATGATAGGGGCGAAAAGGTTTAGTTCACTTAAATAATCCGACATCATTAACAAAATCTTTACTCTTTACAGAGTGGAGCCCAAAAGATTTCCGTTACCAGTAAAGTCTTTCTTTCGAGCATATAGTATTTCCGAAGGTAATTTGTCTTCCGAAGGCAATATTTACTTCCGAAGGTAAAGTCCTTTTTTCGAGAGACTTTGTTTCTTTCCGAATGGAGAGTTTTAAAAGCTTCGGATGTGGATTTGATATGTAATCAATCGCTTCTTCCGAGACTAAAAACTCTTCCGAGAAGAAAACTATCCTGGGAGGAATTTGCTTGAGAAGATATGTAAAACATCTTCTGAGGGTTAATTCCTCCTTGGAAGAATTTATACTTAGTGATAATTTCAGAGATAGACCTTTTGTAACAGGGCTTAGATTGTACCGACATAAGACATTACATATTTAAAAAGGTTTTCAAAAGAGGTAGACTAATCAATGTTTATCATCCTAATGGTTGTAGTGAGATACTTAAATCTCTGTTCATCAAAAGCTTTAGTGAACAAGTCAGCATATTGTTCATTTGATTCAACTTTGATTAACTTAATAAGATTTTTCTCATGAATGTCTCTAACAAAATGATACCTGATATCAATATGCTTTGTCTTGGAGTGCTTCATAGGATTTTCAGTGTTGGAGATAGCACTATTGTTGTCAATGTGGATAGGAGTGCTCCTGAAGTTGAATCCGTAGTGTATCATCTGGTTCTGAATCCACAGCAGCTGAGCACAGCAACTCGTAGCAGCAATGTATTCTGCTTCAGTAGTTGATGTAAAGACACAGGATTGCTTCTTGCATTGTCATGAGATGATCCTTCCTCCAATAAATTAACATCCACCTAATGTTGATTTCTTGCTGATGTGGCAGCCACCATAATCATTGTTAGAGTAGCCATAGAGATTGAAATTGTTGTTCCTTGGATACCAGAGACCTAATTTAGGTGCTCCTTTGAGGTATCCGAGGATTCTCTTGGAAACAACTAGGTGAGACACCTTTAGAGCAGCCTGATATCTTACACAAATGCAAGTTGCAAATATGATATCAGGTCTCCTTGCTGTGAGATACATCAGAGAACCAATAATTGTCCTATACTGATGTTAATCGGTATCCTCCCCCTCAGAATCAGGATATAGATTATGGTTTCTAGGTATGGGTGTTTTGGCTGACTTACAATCTTTCATGTCAAATCTTTCTAAGATGTCATTGACATACTTAGATTGATTGATGAAAAACCCTTCCTTCATTTTCTTTACCTGAATTCTAAGAAAAAATCCATTTTTCCTATGGAACTCATCTCAAACTTTTTCTTCATGATGCTCTGAAAGTCTTTACACATTTGGTTATTTGAGGAACCAAATATGATGTCATCAACATAGACTTGAACAAGCAAGATGTCCTTTCCAGACTTCCTTATGAAAAGAGTCTTATCAATCATACCTCTAATGTAACCATTCTTCAGGAGAAACTGAGACAAAGTCTCATACCACAGCCTAGGTGCTTGGTGCAGCCCGTATAGAGCTCTATCCAATTTGCACAAATAGTTGGGGTTTTGTGGGTCTTCAAATCCTGGAGGCTGCCACACATAGACTTCCCTATCTATATCCCCATATAGAAAGGCACACTTGACATCAAGTTGGTAAATAGTGAAAGTCTCACATGCAGCATAGGCAAGGAAGATCCTAACTACCTCAAGTCTTGCAACAGGTGCAAAGACATCACTATAATCAATTCCTTCCTCTTGAGTATATCGTTGAACCACTAGTTTTGCTTTGTTCTTGATGATCAAGCCTCTATCATCTCTCTTGTTTCTAAAAATCATTTTGTGCCTATAGGTACTTGACTAGATGGTAACGAACACAGATTCCAACCTTTTTTCTTTTGAATTGAAGCAGCTCCTCTTGCATCGATTCAACCCAACTACTATCTTTCAAGGCATCTTCTACCTTCTTGGGCTCCATCTGAGACATGAAGCATGAGTACAAGCAAACATTCCCATGATGAGTCTGTCCTCTTGTTCTCACACCTTCAAACACATCCCCTATGATGTTCTCTGCTAGATGAGTGTTGTAAATTTTGAGTCGAGGAATTACCTCCAGTTGCAAAGATAGATCCAGATTGGACATATTTTGCTCTAGAGCTTGAACACTTTGTCCAGCTACTGTTTCAAACTCATTCAATTAGGACTGATTGAATGAATGAGAAACATCATCATTTGTTGGTTGTGTAACAGCATTGGCAGTTTGTTGTTCCTTCAAGATGCTACTTCCATCAGTTGGTGTTGTGTAGGGTCACTTGATGAAATTTGAGGATCACAAGTGAATCACTGGTGAAGCTCCACTATCCCTTGAGATTATACTGTCAGATTTGCCAATAGTGGAAGCTTGATTTGTTGTAGCTCTTGGAGAACTTGGAATAGGTCTGGGCAGCTCAAATAGTTGATTATCTTCATAATTGCTTTTAGCACCTGTTCTAGTTGAAACATTCTCACAAGATGGTTTAGAATAGTTTGGAAACAATTCTAAGTCAAAAATATGATCAGAGCCATTCCCCATAACACAAGGAGTGTCTTATTGACAACAATGTTGGATGATTCCTCAAATTGTTGATTTATGATGTTGTAAGCTCTATAAGCTTTAGAGATAGAGAAGTATCCAACAAAGATAGCATCATCTGACTTTTCAGCAAATTTTTTCCAAATTGTATTTTGTGTTAAGTATCGTACACCTGCAGCCAAAGGACCTTTGAAAGCCAATGAACGGTGGCCTCTTGTTCCATAGCTCATAAGGGGTTTTTCAATGTGGCTTTACTACAAGAACCCGGTTCTACACATAGCATGCAGTGCTCACCGCCTCTACCCAGAATGTTAGGGTAGTTTGGAATCGGCTAACATAGTTTGAGTAGCCTCAATAAGTGTCCTGTTTCTCCTCTTAGCAACACTGTTTTGTTGAGGAGTTCTGGGAGCACTATATTGTCTAGCTATCCTTTTTAAGTTACAGAATGAATCAACAACAAGGTTCTTAAACTCAGTCCTTTGATCACTTCTAATTATCTTAACCTTGTGATCAATTTGATTTTCTTTTATAAGAATAAAAGATTTTAACATTTTAGTAGTTTCATCTTTAGATCTTATAAAAAATACCCATGTAAATCTTTGAAAATAATCAACAATCACAAGGCAGTATGATTTCCTTTCAATGCTCATTATACTTGTGGGACCAAATAGATCCATGTGCAATAAGTGTAATGGAGTGGTGTTGGAGTTAACAACTTTGGATTTGTGAGATGTCCTGTGTTGCTTCCCTTTCAGGCATGCAACATAGCTATCTTTGCGGAAAAATTCCTTTTTGGGCAAACCATGTACCAAGTTATTTTTAGCCAATTTATTCATTGTCTTAAAATTTACATGACACATTTGTTTATGCCATAGGGTTGACTCATCACCATTAGGTTTGGAAAGAAAGCATGATACTTCACCCATTGGGGAAGCATTATTCATATTAAGCTTGTACATACCCCCATTCCTGGGAGATCTAAGTAGCACCAATTCAGGAGGAATTGTCATCCCTAGTTGAGGATAATGCACTCATGTTCTGTGAAGAACATTTGATGCTTTTGATCACAAAACTGAGAAACACTTAACATGTTGTGTTCAAGCTGTTTGACAAAGTGAACTTTTTCAACTTTTAATTTTCCATTGGATATACTCCCTCTGCGAGAAATATATCCTACGGCCTCACCTCCAAACTGGACAGGACCTCCATCATAATGTTGAAATTGTTGAAGGAGAGATCTGTTCCCCGTCATGTGCTTGGAGCATCCACTATCCATGATCAAAACATTGTTATTATTGTCATATGGATGTCCCTGCACATAAGATGAGATGATTAGTTTTGATTGGAAACCAAGCCTTGTTGGTCTTGGGTTCTTCCAATGATAGTGACATAATTGAACCAAAGGTTAAGCATGGGGGTTCAATGGATGTCATTGAAGAAGAGGTTTGGGTTGCAGTATCTTTCTTGATCTTCCAATCCATCTTTTGGTTGATCATGGAGGATGATCTTTTTGAGGCTTTTGCAGCATGGCATTCTTCTAAAGCTTCTTTCTTTTCGGAAGAAGCCTTCACCACCTTTTCTTCCGAAGCAGTCTTCTTTTGGGATGGTTTCAAGGGAACTCTTTTGCTCATTTTATTTTAACAGCTTTAGCTTCCAAATCCATTTTCCCTTGGAAGAAGAATTTTCTTTCAAAAGCAACCTTGCTTCGGAAACCAGCTTTCCCTTTTCATCACTTGAACCATTTGATAAGGTCTAAATGAGAAACCTTCCCTGACTCCTTTTTTAACATTATTTGCATAATGTGTGCTAGCAGGATTCTAATAACAATTTTTGGCCATGTGGTTTTGCAGATCACACATTATGCATGCAGTGTTAGTTTTCTGGGAACTTGAGGATTGCTGTTTCTTGTTCTTTTTCTCTTCATTAGCAACCTTTCCTTTAACTTTTGATCCTTTGGTAGGACAGGAGTGCTGGTACTACACCCCTTTTCTAAATCAGAGTTGTCTATCACCTGGAATCCAGCTGAGATGAATACACCCTTTTTGTTTTGGGTCAATCATCAGCTTAGACTCAGCCACTTCTTGGCAGTTCTTCTTGCTGCTTTAGCTCTGCTTCTTCTGGCTTTAGTGGTTAGGAATTGATCGTCACTAGTAGGAGTGGGTGATTTACCTGTTCCTTCCCTGTGGTGGTCTCTATTATTACATCATTCTTCAACTCAAGTGAAGATGGTTAGCAGATGGGACCTCTTGCTCTTCAGTACCACACCTTGGTTGTCTTATGGACTCATAAGAGTTGCCGGAGCAATTTTATTGGTCCCCAACCCTCCTTTGTTCTAATAACAAATTTTGGAGTGGGAGGATGATGCAATAATAGCTTGGAAGTTTTGCTCAGAAATAGCATACTTCCTGGCTTGAGCCTCATCAGTGACAAGTTGGGCTTTAGCCTCAGACAATTTGGATATTAAATCCTTTATTTGAGTCTTATAATTTATGTGTTCATGTTTTAATAAGGACAGTTTTCTCCAACTCCTCAATTTTTATTTGATAGTCAGATTCAGCCCTTTTAAAATCAGATTTTAAAACATTTAGAGACTCAATATCATATTTAATCTCCATATTGTAGTCCTGATACAATTTAACCTTAACAATACATGTAGGAGTATAAAGATATTCATATACCTTATTGTCATCTGTTCCTACCATGAGTGCTTGAGCCGAAGTCACATCTTGTACCATGAAGCTCCAGTCAACTTCTTGAGCCATGGCAGCTGTCTTTGTTGACTTTCCAGTGGGCTTTGGTGTAGAGGGATGTGTGTAGGCCTGTGGGGTTCCCGGATTTGACTTGGGAGCCTTGCATTCCCTTGCAAAATGACCAAGTTGGTTACAGTTGTAACATTTGGCCTTAGTTTTGTCAAACCCAAATTTGCTATTGGTTGGGTTCTAGGAAAATTTCCTTCCAGTTCTCTTGAAGAACTTCTATGCTCTATAGGTTAAGAGAGCCATTTGTTGGACTATGTCACATACTCCACATCATCTAGACTAAAGCACTCTAGATCATCAAAGCAATACTAATAATCACTAGAGTGTCCACTCCCTGAGACAAAGGCATAGCTGTCCTGAAAAGAACTATGTTAAGACCTTGGAGTCTCCTAAAATGTAATGTATGGTCCAGATAAACAGGATGTTGTTGGGTGTATGTCAAGTACTGTTGAGGTTATGTGGGTCCTAAGCCTTTAGCAACCATTAAAGCGTTGCTAGCAGGAAGACTCAAGGGTCTGCTTGTCTGATGGCCTCTCTTGCTTTCCATTTCCAGTTGGTATCCATTAGGGATGCCATAAAGTTCGATCATAGTGAGGGTGTTTAGATTTTCTGTCCTCTTTATAGAGACACATTAAAATGTCTACTTATTATGGAGTGCACTCATGAACATTTATATGAGGTCTCTAAGTTCAGGAGTAATTCCCACAGACTGAAGGGAAGAAATGAGATCCATGTACATGAAGTATTGTTGGCTAAGAGTCTCTCGAGCAATGTAGGTGAAGTTCTCAAATTGTTGCTTCAATGAGTCCTTCTTGGAGTCATTGGAGCCAGAGTACATATGAGCAAGTGCATCAAATAGTTCTTTGGTTGACTTGCAATGCTCAACCCCTATCATGATGGAGTTGGGTATTGCAGTCATGAGAATAGTAATTGCATTGTTGTCAATGAACAACTTCTTTCGATCCTCATCAGAGTAGTCTTCAATGGCTTTCTCTAGCATGGCACCGTTTCCACCAGGTGCCACCACCTTGGGTTTATACAGGCCATTTACAATAGACTGCAATATCTTGTTGTCTTGATACCTGATGAAGCCTTCCATGTGTTTTCTCCATGACCTGAAGTTGTCATAGGTGATGATGGGTGCTTTAGTCATTGTCCCCATCTCTACTTCAAACTTGTTGAGGGCCATTTTGAGAGTGGTGTAAGGAGGAGTGGAGAATAGGTTGATTAGGATGGTAAGATCTCACAATCAAGAGCTTAAGATGCTCTGATACCAATTGCGGGATCGGTTTTTATCACTTAACACTTGGTTTTATCTTAAACTCACTAATACTACACTAGGATCAGATGAAGCAGAGTCTCTTCTAAGAGTTGATAATAATATAATAAGTAGCAAAAACACAAAGAGATAGTTTTCAATGTACTTGCATAGATTACTTCTCAACTTAAAGTATTACAAGACTCTTACAAGCATATTACATGAGTGACAATGAGAAACTATATATACTACTAACTACAGCCGGATATACTTTGATACCAGCTGGAAACCTATGACTAAAGCATATACTACAATGCTAAACTTAAGGTATCTTAGATAAAGTATTATCTAAGATATGGTAGTCATGACATGTCCATGACTTACCTTTTTTCACCAACTAAAGTTGGCAACTATACTAACTAATAAAGGTGAAAAGTGGAATAAAGTATGGTCAACTACATGGCTTTTGAGAAAATGCCATGCAGTATCTTAGAGGCCTGCAGTGAAGCATCAGAGACACCATACTTATGCCCACTGGTTCATATTAGTGTCTTCCAAAGGTTAGTTGGCTTCGAAAGAAAAAGTTATTCCGAAGCCACTTATACTTAGAAGAGGCTACTTCTTCCGAGGCTTGAGGATTTCTTCTTTTATTCATACTTTGGAAGTTGACTTCTAATCTTTTCTTCTAGGTCGTGATCTTCGGAACTGAACACTTTGTCTAGAGTGTCTTCGGATGTGTTTCTTGCCCTTTGTCTTCGGAAGAACTCTATTTCCTTTGGAAGTTCCACACTTAGCTTCGGAAGTCTTTTATTAGATGCACCAAAATAGTCTAAGTGCTTTGGTTTTGGTTGCACCAGCCTTCTTTTTGATCCAACAAAAAGGAAGGTCTCATCCCAGTGGAAGTACCTACTTTATATGGTTATCCATAACTTATCTAGTAAGCATGAGGGATGAGACCAGATTCCTGAAAATCTCTCATTCATAGTCAATGGAATGGTCCAAGGGATCAGATTCAGGTACTCTCAATTTTTGATACAAATTTACTTGCAAATTTGGACTCCTTAGAGTATTATATGATCCATAGATATGTTCAACACATTCTTAACTATGAACTGGGCTCACAGTTGAGGGGGACAGGTAATATTCTTAAATTAGGACTGATGAAATCCGACATCTTTAAGACTTTGAAGAAGCCAACTGTAGGCCTCTCTGGGTAGAAACAACCCTTGTTTAAAAATGTTAGAGCTCATTGCTCAAGGTGACAACCTAGCAACACAACCTAGTGTTGAACCCACACCTTATACTTCTCAACCTCCTAAACAACCAAGAATCATCCTCACCTACTAAAGAAAATCCAAAAAAAACCTTGCTCAAGCTATTGAGCCTGTGTAGGCTCCCATATCATCACCCATACAGGAAGAAGTGGACACTAGAGCTCCCACTTCTCCTGTGGAGCAAACCACTCCCATTTCATCAATAATCAGTGCTGAGGTTCTTCATGCTCAGCCTGATGATCTCATTAGCCCATTAGACTTAAGCTTTCACTCAGAGTATCAACACTCAAGTGAACAACCTTTAGGGGAAAGTTACATCCTTACCCTCTAGATCTAAACCAACCCTTTCCTAACCTTGAATCCTATGATGATGAAGACATGGGATTTAGTGAGTACCATGAGTCTCTCTACTTCTCCCCTACTCATAGAGAGATGAGTGCTCCTGCCTCTCCTATGTCTATCCCACATCATTCACCTATCATTGAGGTGGATCTTCCTGAACCTATTCAAGAGATCCATATAGAAAGGCTCTCACTTTTGAAAGTAATTACATCTTTAAGACCTCAACCATGGAAACTCAACCCATTAACACTTCAATTAAAGTTGTTAGTGAGCAGGATAAATCCAACAACTAAGAACACTACGCTGGTGGTAAGAAAGAAAACTTTGGTCCAATTCTCTTATCCTCCAATAATTTTTTTGATGAAGATGTGGGGCACATGAGACTAAAGGTCTAGAAATTGTCACAAACATGCTTCTATATAGTCTCTAAGGCTAGTCACCTTGAATCTCAGGTGACTACCTTACAAAACAGGGTCAATGATCAACAACTTGAGATATCTTATCTTAAGAGAAACTAGCTGATAGACATTAAAAGGAGCTCATCGAGGAACACAAGAACCTATGGATGTGATTGACCTAACTCCTAGCTCACCTGTGCAAGTAGGTGATGCTACCAAAAAGGAGGAGAAAGTCATAGCAATCATAGAACTTAGGAGTTCTTTACAAGTATGGACATTGAGGAGTCACCTTCCTCACTTGGAGTTATTCATACTCAGCAACCTTATCAAGTTCACATTGATGTGGACTCACTGGACTCACTCATTCAAAGTTTATTTGAGGATGAAATTCCAAGGGCTATGTCAACTCCACCCCAAGAAGCTTCTAATTACATTATTGGGTGGAGGTATGCTGCTAATAGAAGCGCCATCATACTTCAAAGAATTCAAGGACAACAAGAAGTCTTAAATTTTCAGATCTTGAACTACAATTAAGGTCTTGATCTAGTCAACATGCCACTTTCCAACCCATGTCAATTCAGGCAAGCTAGCAGGATGGCTCAAAGGATTCAAGACTAGATTGCTGAAGTGTTTAAAGCAAGAAGACAAATGCAAGCAAACAATGACGTTAGTCAACTAGATATTGAGATGGACCATAAGATTAGCTTCAAAGGGAAAACCTTGACTGAAGGCCTAGTGACAAAACCTGTAAGCTCTATCTCATAACCAACAACTTCGACAATCCATCCCCTCAGTGAAACATCTGCTGGTGAAGGTGTATCACAACCTCTCTCTGGGAAGAGTCTGGATGCTACTCCAAGCAATGAATGCCAAAGCTCTCTCCATTCTTAGTCACAAAGGTCAATGGGTGACAAAGGGAAAAGGAAAATGACTCCTGTGGAGGTTAAGGAGGAGAGAGAGAGAAAGAGAGAGAGAAAGAGAAAGCTAAGGGGAGAAATTTCCACTGGGTCTTTAGGCTTCATGGAAGCTGCAATCAAGGCTGCCCCCAGACCAAACACTCAAGATGATGAGTTAAAGGCAGTCAGGATTACTTACCTGTAGAAGATGAACTATGACATAAATGAAATCATGTCACACCCCAACCTTGACGATGGAATCGTCGAGATGTGAGGTTAAGATTGTTCACAACCACATAACGCTATAATTAAATGTAAATATTAAAATTATAAGTTTCAAAAGAAAAATGCAAACATAAGTCTCAAACATGAAATAAGTTCAAACAAAACATAACAAAACATAATCTTTTTATTTCGTTAACTAGATCCAAGTCCTAGATTATTGCAAGCTTCAAAAGATCACTTTAAACTTGTGGATTACCTGAAACATGATAAAAATAGAAGGTCAACTGAAATAGTTGGTGAGTTTCCAAGGTTTTCATACATAATATGATAAGGTTACAAGTAACAATTCATGTCATAGGTTATAAGTTTGTAAGGTTATAGAACACATATCGTTACAACCAAACCTCGACTTGATTACAAGTATATATGATTGGCTAAGTGTATTGGTTCCCATGATGAACAAGCATACGCCATCAGGAGCCAGCAATACCTCAGCTTTAGCACCAAATAGGCTTGTCAGGCCCGAAGATCTAAGACGTCGCCAGGCTAGCAATAGTTAATGATTGTAAACAACCTATGTATCTCATATAATCACTTACATCACACAAATAACCATGAAAAAAATATAAAGGTGAATTGCAAGTGCTTTACAAGTTTCAAACGTTTATAAGTATATGATATATATAAGTATCATGTTTCACCCCAAAATAGTGTGAAAAACATAAAAAGGGGCAAGGAAACTCACATGGCAAATAAGTATAAGGAATGATGGTTATTAGGGAAATAAATATAAACGTTCCAACGTAATCCTTCACAAGGTACCTAAATATATACATAATTACAAGATTTTAGTTTAATAAGTTTAACGAATAACGAGAACTAGGGTTCAATTTAGGTATTTGGGGGTGTTCTTGTAAGTGCACCAATTAATAATAAAATTAAATAACTACTATTTATAAATTTTAAAGAAAAATGACATTGAATCGTTTATAATAATTAATAGAGTTTAAGTATGAAATTTGAATAATTATTGAAATAACCATAATTTATACGATATTATTTAAAGGAAATGTATGGATCAATAATAATTATTAATATTATTAACATAAAATTTATCCAAGAGGTTTATTATCCAACCATATATATATATATATATATATTATATATATATATATATAATATATATATATATATATATATATATATATATATATATATATATTATATATATATATATAATTACACATATATATATATACAACATATATATATACACATATATATATCTACACATATATATATACACATAATATATATATATATATATATAATTATTAAAAAAAATTTGCAGAAAATATCTTGATGTCCTTAAAATATTTAAAATTCATAAAAGTCATTTTTATACTTACATAAAAATACTATACCTTAATTAAGTCCAAAAAAACTTTTAAAAAAATGCATGAGGGTGCTCGGGTTCGAACCCGAGACCTCATGGATAGGGAGGCAATGTCTTAACCAGTGAACCAGGCCATGGCCTTGGTATCACTTGGTTTTTAAGTCTTATAAACATAACCCAAATGAAATCCCTAATTTGTGTGAACCCTAAATCAAACAAATTCATAACCCAAATGAAATCCCCAATTCGTGTCAACCCTAAATCAAACAAATCCAAAGTTGAGCAATGATTCACGAGTTTCAACCCAATTAATCTTAGGGCTTTTGATCCCTGAGTGTAATCGAGTAGATTATTGTGTTAAACCTACCTGATTATGATCGATTTGTAGTGTTTAAGCTTGGATTTGTCTCGGTTATCTCACGAAGAACAGGTGCCTAGAGATTGGTAACTGAATGAATGTGTTACGAATTTGCGTTACAGTGAGTTTAAAGAGATTGAAGGAAACATTAGCCCTCTATTATATAGCTTTGATTGTTTGTTTGAGTGCTGCGAATGAGTCGCGGTTCATGTTCGACCACCTCGGTTACAATTATGTGCTTAATTGATGATTTAACTCAATTTACTATGCATTATGCTTTGAAATGATTATTCAAATGTTTCTATACGTTTAATTTGATTAATCATCAACATTTGTACGTTAATTGGTTACATGTCGATCGAGATGTGTGTTCGGTTTGAAACCCTTCAATACCGAGCTTTAATGTTCAATTAAGTATCGGGTTCAAGTCCAAGGAGTCTTCCTGAGTCGATTAACATATCGGTTTGTTAAAAACGAGCCAATTTTTGATGGTTTTCGTGGTGGCCGGAGGCCGCCGTGTGATAGGCCGGAATTTGCCCGGAAAAATCAGACAAAGGGGGGTTTTCGTTTGGGTTTTTGAAATTACACAACTGGTCCTTGAAGTTTATAAATGTTGGTATTTTATGTAAAAATTAAAATTCAAGTTTCATAAATTACCTGAATACCCCTGAACTTAATTTAAGTTTAAAGCTTAACTAACTTATTAATTTTAAGCTATTATAATTATTATTAATACTTACTTATAATCATTAATATTATAGTTATTATTATTAGTATTATTATCATTATTATAACTTTTATTATTGTTACTATTATTAATATAATCCATATTATTTGATATTTTTATTTTTAACTATCATACATTAAACTTAATGATAATAAAAAAGAATAAGCATAAATTACACATGAATTGACGATAATGATCCTTATAAGAATAAACAAAGTTAACTTTTTGGTTAACAAGAATACGAGATGTTACAGTCTCCCCAACTTAAAAGAATTTCGTCCCGAAATTAAGAAAATGAAACTATACGAATAAGAACATGTACTTCTTCTTCATATGCTCTCACGCTCCCAAGTGAATTCAGGTCCACGCTTATTCTCGTAACGAACCTTGACGATTGGGGTTGTTGTGGTTCTAGTCTTCTTCATATGCGGTCCATGATCTCAACACATTTCTCGACAAAATGCAATGACTCATCAATCTGGATGTCTTCCAACGGGACATGCAGACTTTCATCAGCCAAGCACTTTCTCAAATTTGAGACGTGGAATACAGGATGAACTCCATTAAGGTCGGAAGGTAGTTCCAGTTTATAAGCCATTTTCCCAATCCTTTTCAAGATTTTGAAAGGTCCTACAATCTTGAAGCCAGTTTACCCTTCTTTCCAAAGCGAACCACACCTTTCCACGGTCAAACCTTAAGAAGAACCATCTCCCTAACTTGGAATTCCAATGGCATACGTCGCTTATCAGCATAGCTCTTTTGTCGACTTCTTGCCACTTCAAGGTTCTTGCAGATTATAGAGACTTTATCAGTCGTTTCTTGTATTAGTTCAGGACCCGTGATGAAGTTTTCACCAAAATCGGTCCAGCAAATCGGTAAACGACATTTACGACCATAAAGTGCTTCGAATGGTCCATCTTGATACTCGAGTGGTAACTACTGTTATACGAAAATTCCTCAAGCGGTAGATGCGTATCCAAATCACCACCAAAGTCAAGGACACACAGGCGTAGCAAATCCTCCAAGGTTTGGATCGTTCGCTCAGTTTGACCATCAGTTTGACGATGGTAAGCCGTGCTTAGATCTAGTTGTGTACCTAAGAGTTCTTGCATAGACGACCAAAAATGCAAAGTGAAATGAGCGTCTCGGTCGGATATGATGTGCAGAGGTACCCCAAGACGACTTACAATCTCATCAACGTATATACGAGCCACCCTTGATGTCTTGTAAGTGTCGCGTATGGGTATGAAAGTGCCGATTTGGTCAATCGGTCAATGATCACCCATATGCTATCATGTCCATGAGAGGTTCGGGGTAGCTTGGTTATGAAGTCCATGGATATGTGTTCCCACTTCCATATAGGAATCTCGGGTTGCTCAAGTAATCCACTTGGACGTTGATGTTCGGCTTTAACCTTCGTACACGTGAGGCACTTAGCTACATAAGTCGCTATATCTTTCATCATTACAGGCCAGCAATATTGACCATGCAGGTCCATGTACATCTTATCAGAGCCAGGATGAATAGAATAACGAGTTTGATGAGCTTCGTTCATGATAAAGGTATGAAGATTATCATGATTTGGAACCCAAATTCGATTCGCAAAGTACATCAATCCATTGGGTTTCGTTTCCAATCGGGTTAAAAGATTATGCTCCAGTTCATCCTTCATTCTTCCTTCTCGTTACACCATTTGTTGAGCCTCCAAGATACTAAACTCGATGTCACTATCTATTCTCAGGTTTTGTAACAACACAGTAGTTTGTTGACATCTAGTCGAATCTCAGTATCAAACTCACCAAATGTGTCAAACCATTGTCGTCGATCGCGAATTTCTTGGAACGAGATTGTCTTGTGTGACTCTTTTGACTTAGAGCATCGGCTACAATATTTGCCTTACTAGGATGGTATTGAATGTCACAATCGTAGTCACTAATCAACTCCACCCAACGACGTTGTCTCATATTGAGATTTTTTTTTATTGAAGAGGTGTTGAAGGCTTTTATGATCGGTGTAGACAATACACTGAGTACCATAAAGGTAATGTCTCCAAATATTCAAGGCAAAAATGATAGCTCCAAGCTCGAGATCATGTGTTGTGTAATTCACCTCATGGACCTTCAATTTTCTTGATGCATAAGCTATGACCTTTCCTCGTTTCATAAGAACACAACCAAGGCCTTGTTTTAATGCATCACAATATATGGTGAAATAATCATTTCCATTAGGTAGGGTCAACATAGGAGCATTGCATAGTTTGTGCTTTAACGCTTCAAAAGCATCTTCTTGCTCGGAACCCCACTCGAATGTTTTATTCTTTTGTGTTAAGAAGTGAGTAGCTTCGTGATCCTCGAGAAATTGGCAATGAATCGCCGATAATAACCAGCAAGACCAAGAAAAGAACGAACTTCAGTAGGAGTTGTATGAACACACCAATTCTTCACAGCTTCCACCTTTGCAGGATCAATGTGAATTCCTTGGCTATTTACCACATGTCCTAGAAATTGGATTTCCTCGAGCCAACATTCACACTTCGAGAACCTAGCGGAAAATTGCTCTTTCTTCGACAACCGTAACACCCGGTTATTTTAAGTCAAGAAAAGAATGAATAAAGCAAAGGAAAAGAAAGAAAGGCTATTTAACCCAAGATGAGGGGTTAAATATGTAAAAAGTACAGATTTACTTTTTATGTTTTACAAAAGTAGCATGGCTGCCCATGCCATGCCACTTTTCACTTTTGAGTCTAGATTTTTGAGAGAGAAAGAGTAGAGCTCGGGTTTGAAGAAGAACAAAAAGAAAGAATTCGAATGCAAGGTAAGAATTCATGCTTTTATGGTGTTCTTGATTGGTCATATCCTCGGGTTTATGCTTATGTGTGTTTGTATGTGTTCGGGTATGTTTTAGTGGGTTTCTAGGAGGTTGAATTCAATTTGCAAATGAGTTTGGAAGAAGCCACACTCAAAAGCTGCAAAGGTGAGTTTTAGGACCCCTCTTTTACTGGTTTTTAACTGTTTTGGGGCTGGAAATACATGAATGTATGTTTTTATATAACTGGGTTTTTGGACCCGTATGCTTGAATGTGTGTATGATGATGTTATGATGTGATGTGTGACTATGTTCATGCTTGTGATGTATGATTGTGTTTCTAAGGCTTGGAGGGTAAGATTTAAGCTTAGAACACGATGAATGGTGCATGGAAATCGAATATGATGTTTTAGACCCACATGTTAAGTTTTTAATCTACCTAAGTGTTTGGAAGTAAATGCGGATGGAAAGGGTTAATGCGGATGAACATTAACCAATGGGTAAATCAATGCGGATGAGCATTTGGCTAAGTCTGGGAAATGCGGATGAAGTCAATGCGGGTGAGCATTTGGCTAAGTCTAGGAAATGCGGACGAAGTGTGACAAATACGGATGAACTATAGCAAATGCGGATGAAGTAAATCCAATGCGGATGAACAACAAGGTAAATGCGGATAAACTATAGCAAATGCAGATGAACTATAGCAAATGCGGATGAACACTTAGAATAATTCTGACTTTTTGGGGAAAAAGAGGTAATGTAGGCTTTGACCTAGGAGATTCCCGGGGGTTAATGAAAGTTGACTTTTGAGGTCATAGATGGTATGTTGGGCATGAAATGATGTGTGATTTGGTGTTTATGCATGATGATGATGTTGCATTGTTTTACAAGATGTATGATAGTATGTATGATGCCCTGCATTATGATGACTGATGATATGTCTATGTTCCTTATTATGATGTATGTTTATCTTTCCCGTGACTTTACGTGTTATGATAATGAATGAACGAAGTATTATGTAACGTAAAGTGAAAGATAATGAAAGAGGAACATGAAGTAAGAATGCATGCATTAACAAGTAATGAAAGTAGTGATAGTCTTGAAGCATGGCATGCACATCGGGGTCTTTCCTTGTGATTGACCATTTGCATAGAACTATTGCTGCATACCTTAGGTACTGTGACCACAAGGTGTGATGCACCGTTATAGAAGGTCTATGAGAGTCTTAGGTCCAGAACCATGAACAGAAAGGTATTGATTATGGCAATGGTACATCTACATTCATACCTTAGGTACTGTGACCATAAGGTGCGATGCATCATTATAGAAGGTCTATGAGAGTCCTAGGTCTAGAACCATGAACAGAAAGGTATTGCATAGTAAACGTAAATTTTACCCTAGGTGTGAAGTCGGCTGGATCGATAAACATCCGAGCATGTTCTTGACGGAAGGATAAATAACAGCACAAACCAAAAGTCAAACAATAATACGAACTACAATCGAATGGTTTCATTGATAAAACCTAACGATTACAAGCTCGTTACAACATAAGAATCAAGACTCTTGGCAAGGGGAAGATCGAGCATGATCTCCCCTCTTATCCAACAGCCCTAGGCTCCCGGGCAGACTCCCTCTCAGATCCTTTTCTGAAATCCTTCCTCTCTCTACACATTGAAACTGGTATATATAGGCCTCGGCCCATATTAGATGGACTGGGCCCATTCGTGCGATTGGACCATGCGTACGGTTCAATCGTACGACTGGACCATGCGTATGGTTCAATCGTACGACTGGACCATACTTATGGTTCAGTCTTACGAATGTCCCAATTGCATCTCTCAGTCGCACGAATGGCCAATTAGCAAGGCTCAGTCGTACGACTTAGTCTCCTTTCATATGCTCCTGCGAATGACCCAGTTTCATGTGTTTACAACATTTCAGGTGTATAACATTAAGCCTAGACTATTCGACAAGCGACGGACACACTATATATGACTATATAAGCTCCAACACTAGGTACTGTGACCACGAGGTGCGATGCACCATTATAGAAGGTCTATAATGGGCCTATGTTTAGTTCCATGAACAGAAGGGGAGGGTTTATGGGTGACAAAAAGGAAAAGTAAAGAATGAGGCATGAAAGATTAAAGAGGATAATAATGATATTATATGTATGTACGTACGATGTATGATCCCTAACGAATGTAAAGTATAGTATGTTTTGTTATAAAACTAGAACTCACTCAGCAACGCTGACTTTTATGTGTTTTCAGTTGGCAGGTAATGTTGCTGAGGATGGCACGAGGCAGCTGCTCAGCTCTTTTGCATGGCATCCATTTATATAAAGCTTTTGTGAAGTAACACAGCAATGAAATTTTGTAACCAACAAATGATGCATTAATTTGCAAAAGTTTTACGATGAAATGAAATGTCATTTTTAAATGTTTCCACTGCGAAAGTTTATATAAATAACTGTAAATGTATGTTTTATGTGCAATGGTTGACCAGCTGTGAGCGTCCCGGGAACGCGGCCTTACAAGCTGGTATCAGAGCCAAAGTTTAAGTGAAATGGGTACATTTTCAAAATGAACCTTAACTTAAACTGAGAATGGGATGGAATGGGAAAGGGATGCCAATCTGAGTAGCTGCGTGCCATCAGGTATTTTTGTAAAGATAACTGGTTTTATGTGCGCATGGTATGTGGTTATGTGTTGTATGTAGATTTAAATACTGATGTAGTCAGGATAGGTAATGCTTGGGGTATGAAGAGTAAAGTAAGTGGCTCATCCCAACTGGCCACTGTAATTAGGGACTTACTATACTTGCCATAAACTGAGCCGTTTCCTTGAATGACCATATTAGTGTTTAAATCTTTCAGTGTGACTTAGAGGATGGCCGGTGGTAGATCATCTAAAGCTTCGCGTGGTGGTGGGCGTGGTGCTGAACCACAAGTTACGAGAGGAAGGCCTCGGGCCGAAAAGGTGGTTCCTAAAGAACCAGAAACCCCTCATCCAGAGGGTGGAGATGAGAGTGCTAACTTGAGAGCCTCAGTGAAGGAGGCAGTTATGGAGGAAGTGCATCAAGTCATGCAGACGATCCTACCGTCTGTGGTGACCGAGGTGATAAAGGCAGTTAGAGAGGGGGAGAGAAGGAGAGGAGTAGACCTACGGGCGAGAGAAGACAGCCCGAGACTGAGATGACTCCGTCTGATAATGAAGAAGAAGAGGAAGAAGCAGAGCCTGTGCGGGAGGCAGTACGAGGCTATAACTATGGGGCATTTATGTGATGCAAGCCCCCAACTTTCGATGGAAACGGCACTACAGCTGCTGCTCACCGGTGGGTGAGAGAAATGGAGGTTGTTCTTGATATCAGCGAGTGTCGTGAAGATCAAAAGGTGAAGTTCGCTACCCACTCTTTTGTGGATTCGACTCTGTGTTGGTGGGACAACATTGTCCAAGCCGAGGGTAGCAGGGCCATCGGGAGGATGAGATGGTCTGAGCTGAAAATGTTGGTGATTGAGGAGTTTTGTCCTCATCGAGAAATGGACAAGGTTGAGAGGGAGTTTTTGCAACTAGAGGCGGGAACGATGACACACCAGCAGTACACCACAAATTTCAACAAAATGGCACGTCTGGTGCCGGATCAGGTGACACCTCTGTCTTGAAAAATCAACAGGTACATTCAGGGTTTGCCAGCGGATATTCGCAGGCACATGATTGCTGCCCGGCCGAGCACGTTTAGGTCGGCAGTGGATTTGGCAGGGAGACTGTATGGCGAGAGGATGGTAGTGGTGAATGAAGGTGGAAAGAAGAATGGTGGTGAGTGAAACTGGCAAGGGAAGAGGTTTGGTCGGGGTAATGCTTCAACGGGTAACAAGAAGGCACGGGTGGATGACTGCCGTATGGTCGCATCGAGTGCGGGTAAAGAAGTGTGATAGGTGTGGGAGAGAACATAGCGGGGAATGCAGGCTGGGGTTGATTGTATGCTTCAAATGTGGGAAGCCGGGGCATATAGCCAGGATTGTCGTACGGTCTAGTGTTTTAATTGTGGCATGGAGGCCACGTGAACAAAGATTGTAAGAAGCCCAGGGCTAAGAGTTCTGGGGTGAAGAGAACTGGTGGTGAAGGACCAAGGGCGAGCACCAGGGCATTCACGATGACACAGGAGGAGGCTAGGACGGACCCTGATGTTGTGTCTGGTACGTTTCTAGGGAACCAAACTTTAGCTTCTGTGTTATTTGATTCGGGTGCCAGTAAAAGTTTTATTTTTGCTGCTTTCTATGCTAAACTACCTGTTAGTAGTAGACGTGTTGATGTGCCCTTCGATGTAGAAACTGCCATAGGTAAGTCTACCAGAATCTCTGAGATGATAGAGGGTTGTGATGTGGAACTAGAGGGTCATAAATTTCCGGTTAGACCCTTTGCGATGACCTTAGGTGGTTTCGACTTGGTTCTTGGGATGGATTGGTTAACAGACTTTGAGGCGAACATTGCGTGTCTCAAGAAGATGATTTGGTTGACAGCACCCGACGGGTGTTTGGTAACGATTTATGGGGATCGAGTCACGATGATTCCGAAGGTGATTTCGATGGCGGTGGTGGGAAGTGTATGAGGCGTGGATGTAGTGCCTACTTGGCCTATGTAAAGGATGTGGATGCATTAACACCACAACTATCCGATGTGCCGGTGGTGTGTGACTTTCTAGACGTGTTCCCGGAAGACTTATCAGGAGTGCCACCTGACCGAGAGATCGAGTTTCAGATTGACTTGATACCGGGTGCCCAACCTGTTGCCAAGGCACCGTATCGGTTAGCTCCGATGGCGATGAAGGAGCTGATGGAGCAATTGCAAGAGCTGCTTGATAAGGGGTTCATCAGACCGAGTATCTCTCCTTGGGGTGCTCCGGTTTTGTTTGTGAAGAAGAAAGACGATAGTATGAGGATGTGAATTGACTACCGTGAGCTGAATAAGTTGACAGTGAAGAACTGCTACCCCTTACCGAGAATAGATGATTTGTTCGATCAGCTTCAAGGTGCCAGTTGATTTTCAAGGATAGATCTTCGATCGGGCTACCATCAGTTGAAGGTGAGGGAGCAGGATATCCCTAAAACAGCTTTTCGCACGCGCTACAGTCATTACGAGTTTCTTGTCATGTCATTTGTTTGAATGCGCCAGCTGCTTTTATGGATCTGATGAACCGTGTATGTCGGGCTATGTTGGATAAATCAGTGATTGTGTTTATCAATGATATCCTGATTTATTCCAAGTGTGATATTGAGCATGTCGGTCACATTCGGGAGGTTTTGGAAACGTTGAAAAAGGAGAAGCTGTTCGCCAAATTCTCCAAGTGCGCGTTTTCGTTGCATGAAGTTCAATTCTTGGATCATGTGGTGAACCCCGAGGGGATCATGGTGGACCCAGCTAAGGTGGAGGCGGTGATGCAATGGAAATCTCCAAGGACGCCATCCGAGATTCGCAATTTCTTGGGTTTGGCGGGTTACTACAGGAGATTCATTCAAGACTTTTCCAAGATCGCTTTTCCACTAACCAAGATGACCCAAAAATATGTGAAGTTCGTATGGGGTCAAGCTCAAGAGAAGGCATTCGAAGAATTGAAGGCGAGATTGACTCAAGCTCCTGTTCTGTCATTACCCGATGGAAGTGAAGATCTAGTGGTTTATTCGGATGCTTCCTACTCGGGGTTAGAGTGCGCGTTAATGCAAAGAAGGAAGGTCATAGCCTATGCATCCCGACAGTTGAAGGTTCATGAGGTCAATTACCCTACTCATGGCTTGGAGCTAGCAGCTGTGGTCTTTGCACTAAAGATTTGGAGGCACAATCTTTACGGTACGAAGTGCACTATCTTCACTGACCACAAGAGCTTAAAGTACTTCTTCGAGCAAAAAGATCTGAACATGAGGTAGAGGAGGTGGTTGAGCTTATAAAGGATTATGATTGTGAGATCCATTACCATCCGGGCAAGGCCAACGTGGTGGCGGATGCCCTTAGCCGAAAGGAGAAACCCAAACCGATTCGGGTGAAAGCATATCAACTGATCATGACCTCTGAGGTGTTGAAGCAAGTCAAAGAGTTTCAAGATGAGGCACTGAAAGAAGATCATCTTAACTCTAAAAGGATGAGAGGTCTGGTTGGGGAATTGGGTGAAAACACACTTGGTGTTAAAACCCGATTTGAACGGGTGTGGATTCCTCGTTTCGGGGATCTACGAGTGAAGATAATGGATGAAGCTCACAAGACTCAATACTCCATTCATCCAGTGCCACAAATATGTATCAAGATATGAAGAAAGATTATTGGTGGCCGGGTATGAAGCGCGACGTTGTGGGGTATGTGAGTAAGTGCCTTACTTGCTTGCAAGTGAAGGCCGAGCATCAAAAGCCGTGTGGGAAGATCCAACTTTGGATATACCGGAATGGAAGTGGGAGCACATAACCATGGATTTCATTACAAAGTGCCACGTACTCCAAAAGGGTACGATGCCATATGGGTGATTGTGGACCGTCTGACGAAGAGTGCTCACTTCCTACCGATTCACGAAACATATTCATCCGAGAGGTTGGCTGCCCTGTTCATCAAGGAGATTGTATCTCGTCACGGTGTGCCGGTGTCTATCGTGTCTGATCGTGACACTCGGTTTACATCTAAATTCTGGAAGAAATTCCACGATGCAATGGGGACGAGATTACATATCAGCACGGCTTATCATCCCCAAACTGATGGTCAGTTAGAAAGGACCATTCAAACATTGGAGTACATGCTTCGGGCATGTGTGATTGATTTTGGTGGAAGTTGGGATGACCACCTACCGTTAGCCGAATTCTCATACAACAACAGTTATCATGCCAGCATTGGTATGCCACCTTACGAGATGCTATACGGTAGGAGATGCAGAACACCCGTCTGTTGGGGTGATATTGGTCAAAAGAGTTAGGGAGCGTTGAGGTAATCGAGGCTCCGACTGAGAAGCTTGAGAAGATCAAAGCCTTCATGAAGGCATCCAAGATAGGCAGAAGTCGTATGCCAATAAACGACGTAGACTGATTGAGTTCCAGGTGGGTGACCGGGTTATGTTGAAGGTCTCACCTTGGAAGGGTATCATTCATTTCCGAAAGCGGGACAAGTTGTGCCCAAGATACATAGGCCTTTTCCAGATCATTGCTCGAGTAGGAGAGGTAGCCTATAGATTAGAGTTACCGATGAGTTAAATGGAATTCACCTGACATTCTATGTATCTCATCTAAGGAAGTGCTTAGCTGATGAAGGCATGATTGCTCCATTGGAGGATATCGAAGTAGACGAACGGCTCAATTATATGGAGCAACCAGTGGCAATCATTGATCGAAAGGAAAAGAGGCTGAGGAATAAAGTGGTTCCCCTTATGCGTGTACAATGGAAGCACAGGAAGGGATCCGAGTCTACGTGGGAGACTGAAGAAGAGATGAGGCAGCATTACCCACAATTCTTTGAGGAATAACAGGTTTTGAGGACGAAACCTCTTTAAGGGGTGGACTTGCAACATCCGGTTATTTTAAAGTCAAGAAAGAATGAATAAGCAAAGGAAAAGAAAGAAAGGCTATTTAACCCAAGATGAGGGGTTAAATATGTAAAAAGTACAAGATTTATTTTATATGTTGTACAAAAGTAGCATGGCCGCCCATGCCATGCCACTTTTCACTTTTGATTCCGGATTTTTTAGAGAGAAAGAGCAGAGCTAGGGTTTGAAGAAGAACAAGAAGAAAGAATTCGAATGCAAGGTAAGAATTCATGCTTTTATGGTGTTCTTGACTGGTCATATCCTCGGGTTTATGCTTATGTGTGTTTGTATGTGTTCGGGTATGTTTTAGTGGGTTTCTAGGAGGTTGAATTCAATTTGCAAATGAGTTTGGAAGAAGCCACACTCAAAAGCTGCAAAGGTGAGTTTTAGGACCCCTCTTTTACTGGTTTTTAACTGATTTTGGGGCTGGAAATACATGAATGTATGTTTTTATATAACTGGGTTTTTGGACCCGTATGCTTGAATGTGTGTATGATGATGTTATGATGTGATGTGTGACTATGTTCATGCTTGGTGATGTATGATTGTGTTTCTAAGGCTTGGAGGGTAAGATTTAAGCTTGGAACAGGATGAATGGTGCATGGAAATCGAATATGATGTTTTAGACCCACATGTTAAGTTTTTAAATCTGCCTAAGTGTTTGGAAGTAAATGCGGATGGAAAGGGTTAATGTAGATGAACATTAACCAATGGGTAAGTCAATGCGGATGAGCATTTGGCTAAGTTTGGGAAATGCGGATGAAGTCAATACAGATGAGCATTTGGCTAAGTCTGGGAAATGCGGAAGATGTATGACAAATATGGATGAACTATAGCAAATGCGGATGAAGTAAATCCAATGCGGATGAACAATAAGGCAAATGCGGATGAACTATAGCAAATGCGGATGAACTATAGCAAATGCGGATAAACACTTAGAATAATTCTGACTTTTTGGGGAAAAAGAGGTAATGTAGGCTTTGACCTAGGAGATTCTCGGGGGTTATGAAAGTTGACTTTTGAGGTCATAGATGGTATGTTGGGCATGTAATGATGAGTGATTTGGTGTTTATGCATGATGATGATGTTGCATGGTTAGAGATGATGTATGTTAATGTATGTATGATGCCCTGCATTATGATGACTGAATGATATGTCTATGTTCCTTATTATGATGTATGTTTATCTTTCCCGTGACTTTACGTGTTATGATAATGAATGAACGAAGTATTATGTAACGTAAAGTAAAAGATAAGAAAGAGGAACATGAAGTAAGAATGCATGCATTAACAAGTAATGAAAGTAGTGATAGTCTTGTAAGCATGGCATGCATATCGGGGTCTTTCCTTGTGATTGACCATTTGCATAGAACTATTGTTGCATACTATGACCACGAGGTGCGATGCACCATTATAGAAGGTCTATGAGAGGCCTAGGTCCAGAACCATGAACAGAAAGGTATTGCTTATGGCAATGGTACATGTACATTCATACCTTAGGTACTGTGATCACGAGGTGCGATGCACGTTATAGAAGGTTATGAGAGGCCTAGGTCCAGAAGCATGAATAGAAAGGTATTGCATAGTAAACCTGAACTTTACCCTAGGTACTGTGACCAAGAGGTGCGATGCACCGTTATAGAAGGTCTATGATGGGCCTAGGTTCAGTACCATGAGCAGAAGGGAGGGTTTATGTGATAGAAAGGAAAAGTAAAGAATAAGGCATGAAAGATTAAAGAGGATAATAATGATATTATCTGTATGTACGTACGATGTATAATCACGAACGAATATAAAGTATAGTATGTTTTGTTATAAAACTAGAACTCACTCAACAATGCTGACTTTTAGTGTTCCAATTGGTAGGTAATGTTGCTGAGGATGGAAGAGGCAGCTGCTCAGCTCTTTTGGATGGCATCCATTTATATAAGGCTTTTGTGATGTGATACAGCAATGAAATTTTATAACCAACAAACGATGCATTATTTTGCAAAAAATTTTATGATGAAATGAAAAGTCATTTTTTAATGTTTCCGCTGCGAATGTTTATTTAAAATAACTGTAAATGTATGTTTTATGTGCAATGGTTGACCAGCTGTAAGCGTCCTGGGAATGGGGCCTTACAACAACTCAAGAACTTGTCACAAATGCAGTTCATGCTCGGTGTTGGACTTGGAGTAGATAAGTATGTCATCAATGAAGATGATCACAAACTTGTCTAGATAAGGCTTGCATACTTATAGTGCCCATATCGAGTAAGGAATAACCATGAACTCATAGTGCCCATATCGAGTAAGGAATGCAGTCTTGGGATATCATCGACATGGACTCGCAATTGATGATAGCCAGAACATAAATAGATCTTCGAGAAAATAGCCGTTCCTTGAAGTTGGTCAAACAAGTCATCGATACGAAGAAGTGGATAATGATTCTTGATGGTAAGCTTGTTAAGCTCACGATAGTCTATGCGCATATGAAACGATCCATCTTTCTTCTTCACGAAAAGAACACGTGCACCCCAAGGTGAAGAACTAGGACGAATGAAGCCCTTCTTGGATAGTTCTTGAAGTTGACTAGAGAATTCTTGCATTTCCAATGGTGCAAGTCGATATGGTGACTTAGCCACGGGGTTTGCTCCCGGTATCAAGTCAATTTTAAATTTGACTTCACGCACGAGAGGTAAACCACTAAGGTCATCGGGAAATACTTCAGGAAAGTCTCGTATGATAGGGACATCCTTAAGTTCTTTCCCTTTGACTTTCATGTTGACCACGTAAGCCAAGAAAGCCGTATACTTTTTGCTTAAGCACTTTCGGGCTTGAGTGCAAGACATGAGTTTAAGTCCTTTGGAAGACTTTTCACTGAACACTTTCAAAGTATCTCCATAGGGTAACGGTATGCGAATGCACTTCTCGAAACAAATGATTTCAGCATGGTGTTTGGCTAACCAATCCATACCAATGATGACGTGAAAGCTTCCAAGTTCCATAGGAATAAGATCGATAAGAAAATCATACGTGTCAAGACTTAAGATGCAATCACGAATAATGACGTAAACGGTGATCGGTTCTCCATCGAAAACTTCAACGGTAAGAGGTCTTTCTAGTTTCGTATGTGGCTTAGCAAGTATGGGTTCAAACTCTAACGAAACAAAACTCTTATCGGCTCTAGAGTCAAATAAGACATAGGCATAAGTTTTATTAATAAGAAATATACCTGTTCAAATTTAAAGGTATTTAACGATGCAGGTAACGCATGAAAAGAATTAGGTCACAAAAGTTAAAGGTAAGTTAACATACCATTCACCACATCGTTGTTTGCTTGTGCTTGATTTGCGTTGATGTTGAAAGCACATCCTTGGGCTTGTGGAACATTACCCACAAGACGAGGGCATTGTGGGCGGAAATGACCAGGTTCCCCACAGTTGTAGCAAACATGGTTTGTGACCACGGCGGCGTTGTTAGGTGCACAGTGGCAAGTGGCCACCAAGTGACCATATTTACCACATATGGTACAGATACGTCATGGTTGATTCCCCGGATGGTGGTACCTACAGGTGTTGCACATAGGTTGAGGACCAGCATAGGCCCTAGCCGCAGGCATTTGTGCCACAGGTGTAGCTATAGGTACCATTTGCCTTTGAGGTGGTTTGGGTGCAGCCACGACATAAATGTGCGCCGGTGTGAACTTGCGCTTCTTGTTGTTGTGTTGTGAGATGGTTTAGCTTTAGTCTCCTTAACGGCCTCGGTAGACGTATTTTCCACCTTCTTTGCACCCTTCATAGACATGGTGCCCACTCGTATATGGTTCTCGATGAGTTGAGCGGTGATAGTGATGGCTTCTTCCAAGGTTGTGGGTCGGCTACCCACCGCAAGATCTTGAATTGGGGGTGGTAACCTTTATGAACTTCTCGATGTTGCGAGGGACAGTGTCAACCATATTAGGCAGTAGTATACTCAACTC
The DNA here is from genome assembly GCA_025506515.1 of Flaveria trinervia. NCBI lineage: Eukaryota > Viridiplantae > Streptophyta > Magnoliopsida > Asterales > Asteraceae > Flaveria > Flaveria trinervia. Next base: position 49,584,849 of record CM046447.1, read on the forward strand.
ATGATGCGTAGTTGAGTAAGCCAAATGATCACCACCATCTTGCCTTAGGTTCCAAAATTCTACTTCCAACTTTTGTAACTCGCTTCTCGGGAAGAACTTCGCGATGGTGATGTTTTGAACTCTTCCCAAGAATGTGCCAAAATAGCATCAGCTCCTCGATTTCTCTTCGCGCTATTCCACTAGGTAGGTGCCCTTTGTTGGAGCATACTAGTGGCATAACAAACTTTGAGAGCCTCGGGACACTCACAGTTGACAAAAGTGTTCTTCATGCTCTCGAACCACTCAAGAAGACCAGTGGCTCCTTCCTTGGCACTAAAACTAGTGGGCTTGCAAGAGCTAAAATGCTTGAAGGTACAAGTTTGGTTGTTGCGCCCTTGGTTAGCACTATTCTATTCTTGACAATTTCCATTGTTGCTAGAGTTGGTCATTATGGTGCTATTAAGTTCAGCAACCATGGTCGGGCTGACACCAGCCATTTGCCGAGCAATCATGGCGGCTAGCTTACGATCGGAACTTCCACGCTTTCCATGATAACGAGACATGCTGGAATATGCAAAATGAGTTAAACACGGGAGAGGAAGAATAACAAGGTTTATAATTTAAACGAGGATAAGTCCAGAGTTGTAAGGCATATGGAATGGTTCCATTTGGTAACGCATTACCATTTGGAAACGTTGACACGTCAGGTAAATTGACCCACTCACCTTAGAAACTTGTGTATGTTGACCATAGTTTATCACTCATCCAAGAAATCCACAGGATAGCATAACTAGTCCTGTAGGATTTATGCGATATGCTTACCTTAGCCCGAGGGCCTTTTGCCAGGAAAACCAGGATACAGGTGTCTATGTGTCACATAAATTTCTTAGGTTCATGAATCAAAACCTTGATGAGATTTTCATAGATTAGACATGAGTCTAAGGAATTAAGCCCACGATAATAAGTGTACGATCCCACATGTCGTCAAGAATAAGTTTAAGAAGTTTCATTTTTCGGGGAGAGTCAAAGTGTCAAAGGTAAGTTTAGAGAGACAAGTAACAAAGTTTAAACAATTACAAGGCAAACCTATGCTAAAGCATCAAGTTGCACATAAGTGTGGCATAGCATTATGTAGCATGCAAAACAATATCCATTTACAAGAATAATAATATTATTCTACAAAGTTCATGCATAAACAATATTCTAGGTCACCATTTCTAATAACCTAAATCCCTATAGTTATAGGCTCTGAAACCAATCTGTCACACCCCAACCTTGACGGCGGAATCGTTGAGATGTGAGGGTTAAGATTGTTCACAGCCACATAACGCTATAATTAAATGTAAATATTAAAATTATAAGTTTCAAAAGAAAAATGCAAACATAAGTCTCAAACATAAAATAAGTTCAAACATAACATAACAAAACATAATCTTTTTATTTCATTAACTAGGTCCAAGTCCTAGATTATTGCAAGCTTCAAAAGATCACTTTAAACTTGTGGATTACCTTAAACATGATAAAAATAGAAGGTCAACTAAAATAGTTGGTGAGTTTCCAAGGTTTTCATAAATAATATGATAAGGTTACAAGTAGCAATTCATGTCATAGGTTATAAGTTAGTAAGGTTATAGAACACATATCGTTACAACCAAACCTCGACTTGATTACAAGTATATATGATTGGCTAAGTGTATTTGGTTCCCATGATGAACAAGCATACGTCATCAGGAGCCGACAATACCTCGGATTTAGCACCAAATAGGCTTGTCAGGCCCAAAGATCTAAGACGTCGCTAGGCTAGCAATAGTTAATGATTGTAAACAACCAATGTATCTCACATAATCACTTACATCACACAAATAACCACGACAAAATATAAAGGTGAATTGCAAGTGCTTTACAAGTTTCAAACGTTTATAAGTGTATGATATATAAGTATCATGTTTCACCCCAAAATAGTGTGAAAAACATAAAAAGGGGGAAGGAAACTCACATGGCAAATAAGTGTAAGGAATGATGATTATTAGGGAAATAAATATAAACATTCCAACGCAATCCTTCACAAGGCACCTAAATATATACATAATTACAAGATTTACGTTTAATAACTTTAAAGAATTAACGAAAACTGGGCTTCAATTTGGGTATTTGGGGGTGTTCTTGTAAGTGCATCAATAATAATAAAATTTAAATAACATACTATTTATAAATTTTAAAGAAAAATGACATTGAATCATTTATAATAATAATATAGTTAAGTATGAAATTTGAATAATTATTGACATTAAAAACTTTTAAAAAAATGCATGAGGGTGCCCAGGTTCGAACCTGGGACCTCATGTATAGGGAGGCAATGTCTTAACCAGTGAACCAGGGCCATGGCCTTGGTATCACTTGGTTTTTAGTCTTATAAACATAACCCAAATGAAATCCCTAATTTGTGTGAACCCTAAATCAAACGAATCCAAAATTGAGCAATGATTCACGAGTTTCAACCCAATTAACCTTAGGGCTTTTGATCCGTAAGTGTAATCGAGTAGATTGATGTGTTAAACCTACCTGATTATGATCGACTTGCAGTGTTTAATCTTGGATTTGTCTCAGTTATCTCACGAAGAACAGGTGCCTAGAGATTGGTTAATTGAATGAATGTGTTATGAATTTGCGTTTACAGTGAGTTTAAAGAGATCAAAGGGAACATTAGCCCTCTGTTATATAGCTTTGATTTGTTTGTTGAGGTGCTGAACGAGTCGCGGTTTGTGTTCGACCACCTCGGTTACAATTAGGTGTTTAATTGATGATTTAACTCGAATTAACTATGTATTAAGCTTGGAAATGATTATTCGAACGTTTTTGTACGTTTGATTTGATTAATCATCAACATTTGTATGTTAATCGGTTATATGTCGATCGAGATGCGTGTTTGGTTCGAAACCCTTCAATCGAGCTTTAATGTTCAGTTAATTATCGGGTTCAAGTCCGAGGAGTCTTCCTGAGTCGATTAACATATCGGTTTGTTAAAAACGAGCCGATTTTTTATGGTTTTCGTGGTGGCCGGAGCCCGCTGGTGATAGGCGGGAAAAATCGGGCGAAGGGGGGGTTGGTTTGGGTTTTTGAAATTACACAACTGGTCCTTGAAGTTTATAAATGTTGGTATTTTATGTAAAAACTTTAAATTCAAGTTTCATAAATTACCTGAATACCCCCTGAACTTAATTTAAGTTTAAAGCTTAACTAACTTACTAATTTTAAGCTGTTATAATTATTATTAATATTATTATTAATATCATTAATATTATAGTTATTATTATTAGTTATTATTATCATTATTATAACTTTTATTATTGTTACTATTATAATATTAACATAATCCATATTATTTGATATTTTTATTTTAACTATCATACATTAAAAGTTAATGATATTAAAAAAGAATAAGCATAAATTACACATGAGTTTCATGATTGACAATAATGATCCTTATAAGAATAAACAAAGTTAACTTTTTCGTTAACAAAAATACAAGATGTTACAAATCATTTCTCTCCCCTTAGAAGAACTAACTAAATTGTAGACATATGAGTGTGTAAAGAGAGGAACAAAGTAGAGGAAGCAAGGTTGCTTCTCCAAATCAAAGAAGAAAGAACATAGAAAAGACTATACAAACATGTTCCTACCCTCTCTCCACTTCAAGAAAGTCCTGTGCAAAAGACTATGGCAACTTCACAACCTCGGTAGATAAAAAAGCTAACATGAAAAATATGACCAGCTACATGACTGCCACAGGATTCTACCAGGCAGCTGCACTTCTTGCACTGTCCTTGAGTATATTGAATTTGAGTATCTTAAATAACTTGAACTTCAAGTACTCAAAGAACAAAAGGCAACAAAGAGAAAGATAAGGGAAAAAGCAGCCAGGTCAAGAGCAATCATCCAAAAAAGTCAAAACAAGTCTGATGACAGGCAGAGGATGATAAGCTTCTTAAAGCTATATGGATTCTCCTTAAGGATACTTGGCCAAATGTCTCTATCCACTATGGATGAACACATAAGGGTGATCAAGTAGAAGATCAAGAGAGGAAAGCTCATTGACTTACACATCCCACTAAGTTAAGCCCCTCCTGAAGTGGAGGTTAAGGTTGACCAATTTGAGACAACACAATCTGGGCCTCCTGTTGAACCTCAGCAAGCTTCATCTTCTGATTCACAACAAAGATAAACTCCTTCTCCTTCTAAACCTATGAAGGGAGGTAGACCCAACTAAGAAAGACAAGACTAAACAACAAGGTGCTAGAGGCCAGTCTTCTTAGTTGAAATTTCCAAAGAGGAGGAAAAGGATGGCCACTAGACCCAATTCAAAAAAGAAGAAGAAGTCAGAGTCATCTACCTCCAAACCTCAGGATGAATCAGATCATCCTGAGGGAGTGCATGAAGAGGTAGTTCAATCAACTCCAATTCAAGCAGTTTTTCTTGCATTAGGAAGACCCATCTTATCTTGGACCTTCACTAGTAATCCATGAAGATTGTATGTGAACAAAGAGCAAGATGGTCAACATGTCTGCATATGGCAAAACATGTTTAATCAACCTCTGCATGATCTCCTTAAAATGAGAAAATACTTTGAAAGTTTGAATGATCCTGACCATCTAATGAAGAAGGGTATGGTCATTATCATAATGAGGACTGTCAATATCTAAGGTCTTCAATGTTTTCGTAGCATTAGCCTAGGGGGAGTTTGTAAGGTTTCATGAAAGGCTGATGCACCTAAAACATTCAAAGTCTCTCCTGCATGCATGCACTTAAGTGCATAGTAGAAATGCTTTGGAAGTTTTACACCCTGCATCAGAATTATCTAAGTGTAAGATCTTTCGAAGCCAAGACCAACATCTCTAAAGCCAAAAGTGAAGTCTTTCAAAGTTTCAAAGACAAAGTCTTCCCAAACCAAGAAGTGAAGACTGATTTCTTTCAAAGACTTTTGATACATACTTTATCTGATGTACTTTTCCATAAAGCTGGATCACTTTCTGCTGTAACTCTGATGACTCACCAACTTACACAAGTTGGTGAAAAGGTTCATGTTTTTGGTAACTGTACATTGTGATCTTGATTATGTTGCTTTCTACTTTATGTACTTTTATCCTTTTTGTAAGGTATTAGAATGTGAGCTATGGCATATCATAGTCATTAGTCAAAAGGCAATCTACCTTTTGACTCTACATTTGATTTTGTTATTGTCTAGATCAAATGTTTCCAGTGGGCTTTCTAAGTATGGTCGGTTGTAGGATGTAGTATAAAATATCTCAGGTCCTTTTATCTTTTTTTAATGCTTTAACAATTGTAATAGCACTTGATAGCGATATACAACATTCTTAGAAAACAATATCCTTGTGTTGTTTGTTTTTCTTCTATCTTATATTTACTTGTGTTCTGAGTATCAAACTATTTAGTTCCAGTTTCCTATTAGATTTGTTAAATGTTATAATATACACACTCACCAAGCTTCAAACAACTGATTTCAAGGGCCCCTTAGTGAGTTTGGTCCAAAAATTTGCAAAAGAATCCATCTCCAAGGAGAAAAATCGTCAAGAAATCATCCATATTTTCTGAAGTTGTTCATCCTAAGGTAAGGATGTTTCTTTAAAAATCTCTTACAACTTGACAATGAATCATTGTTAAAAGATTTGTTCATTAAAAACTAGATTTTCTAGAAATCCAAGGTTTCAACAATGATTTTTAATCAAGAAAAATAGGTTTTAAATGAATGTATATGTATGTGTGAACCATGTATGTGTGTGTGTTTGATGTTGATGACTTTTGGAATTTCATTTACATTTTTGTTTGATTTTGACATACCAAGATGATCAACTTATGATCTTGGCTTATTATCATAAGAAGCCCATCTCCCAAGGATATTATCAAAAATGATAAAAGTGGTTATACATGTATGTAAGTATGAATGATGTTCTTGAGCTCATTTTACTTTTGGATTTCAAAAACGATTGAAATGATCCATGAAATGTGGTGATCATAATCTGAAATATTTGGGGTTCTCAAGTGTATTTTGATATAATAAAAACTAAGAACACAAGTTAAAGGTTGATAATTTGGGTATATATGTATGTATGTATCGTATCTATGTATGTATGAATGCATTTTTAGATCTTGATGTGCTATTGATCTATGAATTTTGAGATGATTGAAATGATCCATGTATACGGTGATCATGAACCAGAATTTTAGGATTTTTAATGAGTTTTGATTTAAAGTAAATGGTATAAACAAAGTTAAATGTTGATGGTAGTAAACTGTTGATTTGATATAACCAATGGTGATGATTATACAACTTAAACACCATCAAAACAAGGATCTTCTCAAATCTAGAAAAATAATTTCAAAACATGTTGATAGTAACTAAAAGTAAGTAATCTAACTTAAAATAATGATTTTGATAGTTGAATTTAATCATGAAAACATTTTACGTTTAAAAACACGTTAAAAACGATGTTTTTCGGGTAAAAACGAGTGTTTTGGCACAAATCCGAACTTAAAAAGAAAATAATAATTTTCTTTAAGTAAAAACTCATGATTTTGAAGTATGTAACAAAACCATAACATGAATGGTAATCGGTGTTGATTTTATATGCGCAAAAAAGCTAAAAATTGACAATTTCGGTTAAAACAATTTGGGATTGTTTTGAGACTGCTTTTAAGATGAAAATTTCATAATATTTTTAGTATAAAAGAGTCATTTTAAGACATATAATGATCATGAGGTATACATGGGTTTATGTACGTTTTTTACGTGTAAAACCGTGCGGTTTTCGATTAAAAATCACCGTATACGGTTGAAATTTGGGTTAAACATAAAATAATATATTTTTACAATAAAAATTGTCTTAAAATTATCTAATACATGTTTTCCTAATGGAAAATAATTTATTTGTTAATAAAGATTAATATTGTTGATTAATATTAAATAAAGTAATATTTTATAAAAAGGAAATATAAATAAGAAATAGTTTTCTTAACAAGAAAAAGACTATTAATTTATTTTTATTATTAGTGTTAGGTAAAATATTATTATGAATTATTATGTTTTTATTTATTTATTTATTATTTAAAACATAACTTAGTAATTTTTACGGTCATGTTTTCATATATTTTTATGTGTTTATTTTTGTATGTCTAATATGTGGTTATCATTTAAGGGTAAATGGTTTATTTAGAAAATAACATTTGACATTTATAATATAAATGATTTCACTAACCGAAGTTACCAACGCTTCATTTAAAAAAATGGCTTTCATGACAAGTCTAGTAAGTTGGGTGAATAACTTGCACCGTAGACTTATTATTTGACAATAATAGGTCCTTTGTGTTTAAGGTGTTAATTGGTCGTTTGTATTCACCGGGCTCGATTTTGCTAGACCATTTTTGTCGTATTAAGATGAGTTTTATAGCCCCTATTTTAAATAACGGTTGTATTTAACTATTTTGAGGGAAATGCATGTTATAAACATTTTGTATATGATATGATTTAATTATGAAATACCTGCTTGACCGTTATGATAGCCTTGAGTTGTTTTGTTATATGTGCACGCTAGCCCTCGGCCATTGTCATTAACCCTTTGGAGGGCCATGTGATGGTAGATCTAATAAGTTTGATAAGCACCTCTCAGGATTGGTTGCACTGGTCTGGTACAGAGGAATATATGTTGAAAGCAACTTGAGAGACATTATATCTTACTTTGATTACGGGGCTCTTGGTTGCGATCATAATCAGTAGACCTAGCTAGTCCTTGATGATTTAGTGGTTGATTCCAGGATAATTATATATTTTTATAAAAGTAAATTATGATAACTTTTTTTATATAACATGTGAACTCATTAACATTTTGTTGATAAACTTTTGGGCATGTTTTTAAGGTAAATAGACATGTATGGGATTGAAAAGTGTTTTAGCGTCAAAATGAATCAAGTTTAGATACCACTTTTGGGACCAAATTCCACTGCCGATTAAGATCTTTTGTTAATGTTTAAAAACAATATTATGTTATTATTGTTTACGTTTTAAATTTAAGACTTGTTCTTGTAACAATGTAATAACATTTTTATATTAATATATTATTTTGGTATTCATAATTTATTTGCTGTAAACAATCAAACTTTCGTAATCTTTGTCACACTCTTGACCTTCCAGTTCATCTTTCGGGATGTGATAGTTTTTATAAAATGTAAAGTGTTTTATAAAATATTAGATTATTATTTTTATAAATTGTAAAGCTTTGTATAGAGTTTTGAGTTTAAATAAAATTTAGAGGTAATGTAATATTTTTTTATGGGCCACATAAAACCATAATTTTTTTATTTATATAATAACATATATTTTGCATCATTCATAATAAATTGAGTGGTAACGAATGCTATCCCCTCCCCCCAAATGTATATCCACCCTTAAAGGGTGGCATACCACCACCTACAGGTTTTAAGGGCTACTTTTGTATCTTAAACACTTTTATTAACCTAAATATCTTAACACACATTTGATAGGTACTTGTAAAGCATGAACATGTTAATAACATCACATGATTAAATCAACAATAATTGATATCTACTAACATAACACACTAGTATGTACAACTTTGTTCTTTGGATTATACACCTTTACACGAATATAGATCACAATAATTGTGGTTTCAGATAATTTGAAAGGTCACTAGCTTATATCTTCATAAACAACACGAGCCACAAACTCTATGACTTTATATCACGAGACTGAATCATAAACCTTGTGATGTTAATTTTTCAAACCGATCACAACTATCGTGATTCCATAAATAATCATTAACATTTTTGCAAACAAGAATTCAATTTCCTCACACATTATGGAACATGTGTCAAATAGCACTATATTCAAAGACACATACCGGAATACATATCACTATAATATTAACTACAATGATCAAACTGTTGATGTTTACTCGCCATTGTTACCAACTTCCCTTTCAGTGACGGAATAGTCATTTGGCTACATAATGATGTGAATTATATTTATCAGCTTATAACTAAATTTGGATATGGCGGTTGAGATCAACGAACTCAATGGTCAATCACCTATTACTAACTAAGAACTAGAGAATGATATTGCTTTTAAATTTGAGTAACACTGGTTTAGAGAAGAATGAAACGTTTATTTATTCTCTACACACCTCATTCTTTACAACGAAAAGTATTAATACAACAAACAACTAATTTTATCTTTTTTGTTTGACTTCTAACTTACTCTTAACAATGTGCTAACTCATCACTTTTTGACTTGGTACTAACTGATATGTCAGTACGCTCCTGTTGTGAAGATCATTGACCCTTAAGATCAGTTTTTGGAGACCATTGAGACATAAAATCTTTATTTCCCATGTTGTTTTTGAAAATTAATATCTTAATCTATACATATAGGTGTGTCTATGTATAGTAAAACTAGTAAGTCGTTTATTTAATTAGTAGAAAGTTAACATAGAGTCTAGTATGTAAAGTGTGTGTATGTATACTGGTTTAGGGTGTCAAAACTTAAACATACTTACTACCATGTGGGATATATATATAGGAGAGGGTTCAAGAGAAACCATGTTTTAATAGAAAACCAAGAAAATCAAGTTATAACCCTTGATGTATTACCCTCTCAAACCAATCAAAATCCTTCCACCTAAAGTGGGAATTTGAAATCTCACAACCAAAGGAATTGAAGTGAAACATTCCTTTACGTTTTACATTTTATTACCCACTCAAACATAATTTTACTTGAAAATTATACTACTTTCTCAATTTCATTCCATTCCATTCCATTCTTCCAACCAAACACTCCCTTGATGTATTTAATCAATGGTTGAGATTAATTTGTGTTATTTTAGTAAAATAACTATAATTTATAGGTTCATTTATGGTGTCTAAGGGTAAAATGGGTAAACTATATAATTTATCTTTCGTAACTTCCAACTTTTAATAACAAAATTCCTAAATTATCTCTTGTCTCTCTCATCTTAATCATCGATCTATGGAAATACAAATCTCAATTTAATAACACTTGTAACTAGAACATTAGTCAAGGTCATATTCTTCAATAGATGATGATAAAACGCATATAAGCAGTATAAAACTTATCATGCAGTAGTTATTATTTACGTATATGTACCATGTATAGATGGTATGTTCTCATCAAACATCATATAGGATACGTATATGTAAAAATGTTTACATATATGCTTACGTATATGTGACCATGTGTAATGTTCATGTAAACACACATTTTATATGTATGTATTCAACAAAAACAATGAAGGAAAAAGATTATTGTTACATATACATAGCCAAGTTATGTATACGTAACCAAGTTATGTATACGTAACCCAGGTTTTATATTTCTATTGGTATCATCGTCTTCATATTTATTTTATGTGCAGATCAAATGTTCAAGCTTCAAGACTCGTAACAAGTAAGAAAAAATAAACCTACCACGATGGCAAAAATAACCAATCAAACCCATGTCATTCTGTTGTTGTCCTATTCCATTTTCTTGCTTGATCAAACCTTGATGCTTTGTTCTTCTTTCTCACTCATAAATCTTGATACTCGAATTGCTACATTTTTCATACATGATCAATCTTAATGTTTGTTCTTAATCGTCTTTGTATTCATTTTTATGTTTCATTCCTCTTTCATCAGCTCATTCTGATTCGTGATTTCTTCATCAACATAGCTCTCGGTTCATGATTAATTGCAAACCCTAGAACTTGTAGAATTCTTAATGATTGATCATCTAGTTATTTTGAATAATAATCTCTAATATTTAAGAAGACTAAATCAAAGTCAATTAAAAAATAACAAAGAAGATAAAAGTGGTTCAACATCATATAAATACCATAATTAGTTTATATATAAATTACCAAAACACCCTTTATAGTTATTAAATAAAACTCAATTAGCATATTATGTGATTGGTTGAAAATGGTTTTCTTGGTTTTTTATTAAAAGAGTGGTTTTTATTTGAACCCTCCTTTCTCTCTCTCTCTCTCTCTCTCTCTCTCTCTCTCTCTCTCTATATATATATATATATATATATATATATATATATATATAAAGTGTTTGTACATTTGTAATCAACATCCATATCAATCATACGTTTGTTCATCAAATTCTCAATTTTCATACAAAGTTCATATTCATATTCAAGATCATCAATCAAGAGCTTAATGATCTTAAAGCGCCAACAATTGGTATAAGAGCCTAAGTGATATACAGAGACATTTTGATTCAATAAAAACGGTTTGATTGAAGATAACAATGTTACGACGGATAGTACGAGATACAGAAAGCCACCATTCTTCTACTCGTCGGGCGATTCAAAACAGGAAACTAGGATATAACAACACCACCTAATTCAAGTTTTGATTCCAAAGAACACCTCTCAATTATGCCAAGATTAAAATAGCAATGGAATGTTTATCCTCCAAGAAAGAAGAGATAAAACTAATTTAACATAAAAATTCAACACCACCATTAAACATAGTTCCAGTACATATAAAGGAGTTCTATACTATCCCACGTTCTAACTAGAAACTAAACAAAAACCATTAAGTACTACTATAATAGCTGAGAATACAAGTGAACAAAGCACACAAACATAACCTACCATTAACACATGATAATTAATATAAAAGAAAGTGCATGAAAATAGAATGAGGTGGTGAACGTGGGTCTAACTTTGTCATCCAGTTTCCAAATATCTGAAGAGACACACGAATGGATCCAAGTGTACAGGTTTGACCAGCTCGCCCACCCCGTTAGTTTTATTTGGACCATTTTTAACAATCTTATTTGTTTGAAGTGCAACGGCTATGGATTGCATATTCATAACAGTTTGACATGGAGTGCTACGGCTATCATTCTCCCCTTCATAGAAGAAGTTTGACTTCAAACTTGAATTGTCAGTATTGAATCCAGATTCTTGGCTGTTGTAGTTGTCCATGTCATTAGTTGCAACTTGATCAACTTTCATGACTACATTTTGGTATTGGATAGTAGGTGGTTTATCAACTTTTCCTAACTCTCGACGAACACTAGTGTGGGTTGCTTTTGACCTATAAAACCTAATCTGCAGAAGATAATTAGTGATAATCAACATACGATGTTCAGGGGCAGGTCGGTAGGACATTGGAAGCAACGTTATCTTTCTCCCATCTTTGTCAAAGGAGTAGGTAATTTTGCACCCGTCATGAGGAACTTGGCGATCAAATAGCCAAGGACGACCTAACAACACGTGACATGCGTCCATAGGAAGTATATCAGACAAAATTTCATCCTTGTGTTCCTGCCAATAGTAAATGATAGTAGAACTCGATTGGTCACATGAATACCTTTCCCTTGATTCAGCCACTGGATATGATATGGAGAAGGGTAAAGATCAATGGGTAAACTTAACTTAGTAACCATAGATTGAGATGCAATGTTGGTGCAGCTCCCACTGTCAACAACCAGTGAACACACCTTGTCTCATATGGTACAACGAGTACGAAACAAAGCCTCTCGTTGAGTAAGTTTTTCATGAGTTACATTCCTGTTTAGCGCTCGTCGTAGCACCAAACAGTCCCCATAATCAGGGACGATCATTACTTCTTCATTGGTTGGCTGTGGAAGTATTTATTCATCAAACTTGGGTCCTGTTATGACTTCATATTCAACAATAATAATAACCCTTTTGTTAGGACATTCTAAAGCAATGTGACCTAATCCTTGACATCTAAAACAAAGTTAGGCATTCCGGGTTGCAGTCCCTGATCCTTTAGGTATGTCTATAGCTTTGGTTGAGACCGGGGACGAGGAAGTTGGTACTAGAGCAGGAGTGGAGGTCGTTGTTTTCACTTTGCTTGGCTCAATCATATCACGTGCCTTTTGTTGCGACTCATCTTTACGAGCCAACAATCGTATTTCACCCAAGGTGGAGTAGGGTTGTAACTCCATAATGTTAGCAATCTTTGGTTCCATACCACCGAGAAAGCGAACCAACGTTTGTGGGACGTCCTCATTAATGTCACCCTTCATGAGAAGGTGTTCAAACTCTTGAGAATACTTCTCAATGGTTCTTTCCCCTTGCTTGATAAAATGCAGTTTAGAAAAGCTCTCTTGAAGGTAATACTCAGGCATGAAATTTGACTTCAATAACTTCTTCATTTTACTCCAAGATTGTACTTTGTCTTTTCCTTGTTTTTCACGCTTCAAACAAATGTTTGCCCACCACGTGGAGGCATACTTCCTTAATTTTAATGCCACAATCTTAACCTTCTTCTCCTCTGGTGTTTGCTTATAATTGAAGACCTGTTCAACCGTGTGCAACCAACCTACAAACTCATCTGGATCCAAATGACCATCATACTTCGGGATGTCTACTTTGATGTCACTGTTGCGGTTCCGATCTTGGTTACTTCAACCATAAGGGTTGTAATCACCGGTGTAGGAGTAACCATTTTCATCTTCATCATTTTTTTGGTAATGGAGTGGGGTCTGATTGTAATCTCGCCGTTGGTGCATGGCGAGAGTCAAGTCACATAGTTCATCCTGAAGTTCTTTAACCTATTGTTTTAAACTTCTCCTGTCAGCAGCCATGGTGAAAATTGTAAACTGAAATTGGACGAATCAAGTAGCAGTTGGAACGAATCTCTTCGGCTCTGATACCAAATGATATACAGAGACTTTTGATTCAATAAAAACGGTTTGATTGAAGATAACGATGTTACGACGGATAGTACGAGATACAGAAAGCCACCATTCTTCTACTCGTCGGGCGATTCAAAACAGGAAACTAGAATATAGCAACACCACCTAATTCAAGTTTTGATTCCAAATAACACCTCTCGATTATGCCAAGACTAAAATAGCAATGGAATGTTTATCCTCCAAGAAAGAAGAGATAAAACTAATTTAACATAAAAATTCAACACCACCATTAAACATAGTTCCAGTACATATAAAGGAGTTCTATACTATCCCATGTTCTAGCTAGAAACTAAACAAAAACCATTATGTACTACTATAATAGCTGAGAATACAAGTGAACAAAGCAATCTATCTTCATTGGGGAAGTAAGAAGAATTGAAAGGTAGGTTTTGTCACCCTGAACTCATAGGGTGAAGGCATAACCTACCATTAACACATGATAATTAATATAAAATAAAGTGCATGAAAATAGAATGAGGTGGTGAATAAGGTATAGATCCATATGTACCTAGTTTATGAGCTTAATGTAAATGTCTTTCATGTATTACACATATGTAATGAATGGGTTTAATGAAATATAATATGTGGTTGATGTTTGTAATGTTTAATATTTCATATTATTATTATGTTAAAATATTATGAACTTACTATATAGGTTTGAGGTTGTTGTACATAATTCTAAGTCAAATAATGATTGAGTAATGTGTTCAACATAGACGAAGGAGTGTTCATGCTAATGGCACATACTCATGGACCATACGTATGAATACATCATGCTTATGGACCAGTCGCATGACTGAACCAGGAGACTGGATTAGTTGCATGATTGAGACATAAGATTGACTCAGTCGCACGACTGAACCTTCAGTCGTGCGTATGGATCAATCGCATAATTCAGTCGCAGGACTGAACCATGCTAATGGTTCAATTGTACGATTGGAAACCCTAACCTATAATACCACTTAACTCGTGAAAAAAAGGAAAAAATTCAAAACACTTGATACTCTCACGAACCCTAGCCGTCTAGAACGTTCAAGGAAGCCTGTCCAAGTTCATAGATCATTACTGATCGATCTCTATTCGTTCATAACATTTAGTTTAAATCTTATATCGATCGAGTAATTGTTCTCACTGATTGGATCGCCAATCAAATAGGATCCCGCACTATTTGATTTGGTATAAACGCAGAACCTGTTAGTATTCCGTACGTACACGGTCCTAACAAGTGGTACCAGAGCTTTGGCTCTTGATTTTGGGTTTGATTCAATTAGAATTGTGTCAAAACTCACGTTTTAACTCAAAAGAGTCATCTTTTTTAGTCCACAGGTGTTTTTTGACCTTTCAAGGCATTAAAGTTGAAGTTTTTCGCCATACGGCAGATTAGGGTTTCTGGGTAAATCGTAATTTGTATCTAAGTGCCAAAAATTAGTTTTTTCCAAAAACAGCAGCCTTCAGTCGCACGAATAGCTCATTCGTACGATTGAACTCATTCGCACCCTCCATCCGCACGACTAAACTCAATCGTATCCTTCATTCGCACGACTGAACACCTTTAGTCGGTTAAGTCCATTCGCCTTGTTCATACGCACGATTGAATCCAATCGCACGATTGAATTCATTCGTACTCTTTATTTGGATGAGTGATCCATACGCATTGTCCAT
The DNA here is from genome assembly GCA_025506515.1 of Flaveria trinervia. Taxonomy (NCBI): domain Eukaryota; kingdom Viridiplantae; phylum Streptophyta; class Magnoliopsida; order Asterales; family Asteraceae; genus Flaveria; species Flaveria trinervia. The sequence goes on from CM046447.1 coordinate 49,600,260, forward strand.
TCACACGATTGAAGTTGCCCTATTCTCAATGTACAAAGTTCACACAAATGGAAGATCAGTTTTTAGTGTTTACTACCAGGAAGGACTCATGCATCTAGAACCTTCTGCTTCTGGAGAATGAGATAGGAATCACAATAAACCGCCGAAGCTTATAATGTTGGATGACTATCCACAATGGAAACAGCGGTTCGAGATTTACCTAAATGGAGTGGATCCTAACCTCTGGACTTCTATAGAGACCGGTTACACGGTACCAATAAGCGCAAAAGGTGGAATGAGCGAGGCCCAGAAGATACTCTTCAATGCTGAGAAGAAAGTCTATGCTCTGCTGACTCAGTCAATCCCGAAGGACATTTTTCACCGATAGGTTTCACCATCTAATGAGTGAGCTGCACACTCATGGTGTAACAACGTCTATGGAAGATAAAGTTTCAAGATTTGTAGATGGTTTGCCTGAGAAATAGGATTCGTTTATGTCCAACCTGAGACAGAATGACATACTTGCTACATTGGACATAAATGACTTCATCTTGAAGTTAAGGGAGGAGGAACTAAGGATGAAGTACAAGTCAAAGAAAGGATCTTAGGTTCAAAATCCTTCACTCTACAACTCGGTTCCCAATCCAACTGGTTCAGGAGCACCACTTCAAACAGCTTTTGTATCCAGTTCCAAGGCTCCTTCCCAATCCACTACTTTGGGACCGGAAACGTCTGGGTCATCATCGACTCAATACATAGAGCCTGAAGTCAATACTACAAAGTTGAAGACCGAAAATCTCGGTAATATCACAGTGGAAGTTGCAAAAGAGTATATCGATCTACTAGCAGCAGTGGTTCAATCGTATGATGGTCTAGTTGCTGGGAAGATCGGAAATTGTCATCTTGCAGATGAAGATTACGAGCAGGTTGACGAGAATGAGCTGGAAAGGATGGATATCATGTGGGCTCTAGCAAGTGCAGTTAGACGAGCGAAAAAGTTCGTTAAGAAGAAGGGACATAATCTAGTAGCCACAAAAGATACGACCTTGGATTCAACAAAACCAAGGTCACCTGCTTCAATTGTGGTGAAAAGGGTCATTTTAAACGTGAGTGTGTGAAACCCGAGAAAACAGGAAATGGTAACCCATTTCCTACTTTCAACTATTAAGACAAAGACATGGTTGGACAAGTTCTTCAAATAAAGAGACTAAGGCACTAACTGCCCAAGGTGATGAAGGACAAGACTGGTCCTTCCGATTTGTCTCTCCTAGAGAATCAAACATTGTTTGTGTCAAAGCAGTGGATGATGGGTCTGCCAGTGAAGTTGAGATTGCAACTGAACAAGCAATGTCAGATACAGAAGAAGCTGTGAACGTGGTAAACCACATGGTTGAGGAAGAGCTAAGAGCAACAAGTTTAGAATCTCTAATAACAGAAAAGTCTACCTCTGCATTGATGGCTGATTCAACTGAATCCTCACAAGTAAGGACTTTAGATTAATTATTTAACAAACATGGGTGTTCTGAATATGAAAAGTTTAGATCAAACATAGATCTAAAATTTGCTAGGTTATTAGAACACAATGATAACTTAGTAAATGACTTACAACTCTGCACCGAAGCAAATGGTATATTAAAACAAAATGAGTGCAGTTTTAAAGAGAAGATAGAACTTTTGAGTAAACAACTAAGGGAAACTGAGGTTGTCACCTTAAAGTTTTATTTAAACTCATTAGAACAAACCAAAAAGGAGAAAGCAGTTTCGGAAGTCAAAGTTAACTCACTAAAACAAAAATTGCATAGTTGGACAAGTTCTTCTCACATAGTAAAGAACTTAGTGAAAGAATGAAACAATGGGGAAGGTTTGGGATTCAAAGTTGTTCCACCACCACATGAGATCCTCTTGAATGCAAAATATAGACCTATAAATACCAACCTAATCAAGGATTATGTGATGTCTACTCCTCTACTTAGTGATCTTGATTTCATGGGTAAACAAGTGAAATCTAACACCAAACAAAAGGAGGCTACTTTGAAATCAAAAGGCAAGATGCCAGTTGAGAACTTAGATGATGCATTTAAACGGGTTAATTTAAGGTCAGGCTCACCAAAGTCAAATTCAGAACTCAAACTGACTAAACCAGTTAACCACAAACGTGTTAATCATCAAATCCCAATCAAAGGGCTGGTTAAATATGTTCAAAATGGCAAAAACAATTAATTTTGTTAATAATGGTGAAACATCTAAAAGAGTAGTGACAAAACCAAACTAGACACGCCTCACATTGTCACTAAACTCAACAACACACAAAAGTTTTCCTCAATCTATGGAAGCAAGATCTTGCTACATTTGTGGAAAACGTGGACATATTTCTACGAATTGTCCTTACTATCAGACACCAAGAAATAAAATTGAACTTTATGATGTAAAACCAAGTTCTTCTAAAATAAGATCTAACACTCCGCCTAAGAGTGTTAGTGAACCAAAAGTTCAAACCATAAATCAGTCGTTTGTTTACCACAAAAAGGCCTTAAACAAGACTGGGTTATGAAAAGAAAAATCAAGTCTAGCATCTGATAGTGAGAACAATAAGAAGAAGGATATGCCCTCAGCCTCTAAAGGACAATGGGTTGAGTTTATGATGTGTGATTTCTCTGGGTCACCGAAGCCAGTTAAGGCTTGGGTCCCAAATCTGAACTAACAAGTTTCTTTGACTATGCAGGGTGACCGCTATAGCACTATCACTAATACCTGGATCATTGATAGTGGGGCGTCCAAGCACATGTCAGGAAATTCGTCCCTTCTTTTCAACGTCAAACAAATCAAAGGGGGACATGTTTCATTTGCTGGGAACAAAGGAGGCTACATCACAGCACAAGCCGATGTAGGAAACGAGAAAGTAAAGTTTGACAAGGTAAACTACGTTCAACAACTTCAAAACAATTTACTTTCAGTCGCCCAGATCTGTGATAAACGCTTTAAGGTTGTATTTGACAACAAGAAGTGCTACATGTTGAAGAAGGACTATGTGATTGAGGAGGATAAGGTTCTCATGTCAGCTTCAAGATATAACAATCTGTATGTCTTGGATATATCAAAAGCATCCACAACTGATCACACAGTTCAATGCTTCTTGTCAAAGGCAACTGAGAGAGACTCAGTCTTGTGGCATAGGAGAATGGGGCACATCAATCCTAGGAAGATGAGTCACTTGATTCAGAATGATCTAGTGAATGGTGTAACTGTCAAGAACTTCCAGCTTCTAGACTTCTGCATATCTTGCAAGAAAGGGAAACAGACCAAGAAGGCTCATAAGGCTAAGAAAGTCAACTCTATTGATATGTCTCTCGAGCTTCTGTACATGGATTTGTTTGGCCCTGTTAGCACAAAGAGCATTGCAGGAGATCTGTATTGCTTTGTAATAACAGATGATTACTCAAGATTCTCTTTGGTGATGATTCTGAAAGCCAAATCAGAGACTTTTGAATCATTCAAACATTTGGTAACTACATTGGAATCAATCTACAAGCTGAAAGTTAGACAGATTCGATCAGACAACGGAACTGAATTCAAGAATCAGTGGATGGAGGCATACTGTAGAGAAAGAGGAATTGTTCATCAAGTCACCTCAGCCTACACTCCACAGATGAACGACGTAGCTGAAAGAAAGAATCAAAGTTTGATCGAGACTGCTAGAACAATGCTTGCTGACTCAAAACTGCCTACTCAATTCTGGAATGAGGCAGTGGTAAATGCGTGTTACATGCTCAATCAAGTCTTAGTGGTCAAGCGACATAGGAAAACGTGTTATGAACTACTCTAGTGACGTAAACCTAATTTGGAGTATTTAGAACCATTTGGCGCACCTTGTACATTGTTGAAGAAGATTCAAAATGGGAAGTTCAGCGAGAAGGCAAAAGAAGGGATATTTCTCGTATACATCATACTAGACAAGAGAGTTTACAACAACTCAACGGGTCAGGTAAAAGTGTGGTGCAACGTTGACGTTCAAAGATACACCACCCCCCAACTGGGAAAGGACCCTCGTTCTTCTTTGAATATGATGGATTCTTCAAATCCTTCAATCTGTCGCCTTCTCATACTGATGATGAGCTTTCTGCTAGGATGATGTACGATGCTCTTAACACTCCTCCACCAGACTCTACATCAACTGGTCCATTAGATGATACTTTTAGCCTTTTAGGGGGAGACCTTGAAGTGAGTGAGTCTTCATCTGATGATGAGGCAGCTGAGACTACTAATGAGGACAAGGAGGAACAAGTTCCTACCAATGAAAGTACACAAGCATCAAATTCTGATGCCTTAACTTCGGAACCTCAAACTCCAATAGCTACAGATCCTGCACCTAAGTTTAACAATCTGGATAATGAGGTGGCTGTCCCAACAACTCCTGGATCTCAACTAAACGCTTATCATCCCTTGGACAATATCATTGGGGATGTTTGATCGGGTGTATAGAACATAAATCAGCTATACTCAGTTGATTATGCCTCGGTAATGGAAAAGGGATACCTTCACGATGGCGCATATCGATGTTTTGTGTTTGAATTTGAGCCAAAATATGTTAGTGAAGCACTAAATGAGAAGGCATGGGTCAGCGTGATGCAAGAAGAACTCCTACAGTTTAAGAAGCTAGGAGTATGGACCCTTGTGGACAAACCAAAAGGTGCTAAAGTAATTGGCACTAAATGAGTGCTGAAATGCAAGAAAGATGACCAAGGAGTTATAATTAGAAATAAGGCCCGACTTGTAGTTCAAGGATTTTGACAAGTTGAAGGAATAAATTACAATAAAGTGTTTGCACCAGTGGCAAGGATGGAAGCCATACGTATACTTCTAGCTTATGCATCCTACATGAAAATCAAAGTCTATCAACTAGATATCAAGAGTGTGTTCCTTCATGGTGAAATTCGTGAGACGGTTTATGTCAGTCAACCCGAAGGATTTGAGGATCCTTATCATCGGGACAGAGTTTACAAGCTCGATAAGGCTCTCTACGGACTCCATCAAGCCCCTAGAGCATGGTATGAGAAACTCTTAACTCATCTGGTGAAACACGGTTTTTGCAGAGGAGTTATTGACTGTACACTGTTTATCAAAAAAAAGATGGCGACCTACTGCTGGTACAAATTTATGTTGATGACATAATCTTCGGTTCCAAAAATGAAGATTTATGTAAAGAAATTGAATCTGTAATGAAAGCAGAATTTGAGATGAGTGCCATGGGGGAGATGAAATTCTTTCTCGGGTTACAGGTGGATGAGACACCAAAGGGAATCTTCCTACATTAGACCAAGTATGTAGGTGATATCCCTAGTCGATTCGACATGGAAAATGCCTCGGCAGCTGGAACTCCACTTGCTACAATCCATGATGTGGCACCCGACGAAAATGGGGATCTGGTTGATGCCACTATGTATAGAGGAATGATTGGATCTCTCATGTACCTCACAGCCTCACGACCTGATATCATGTATGCGACGTGTCTTTGTTCCAGATATCAGGCGAAACCAAAAGCAAACCATCTTATCGGCGTCAAAAGGATTTTTCGTGATCTGAAGGGTACCCCAACATTCGGGTTGTGGTATCCTCATGATGATGACTTTGAACTTACAGTGTTAGTGACTCAGATTATGGTGGTTGCAAAATGAATTACAAGTTAACATCAGCGGTAGACAGTTAGTCACATGGCAGTGTAAGAAGCAGACCTTCGTTGCTCTGTCGACATGTGAAGCTGAATATGTTGCTGCTGCTACTTGTTGTTCCCAAATAATTTGGATTCAATAGCAAATGCGCGACTACAGTTTGCAATTCTCTAACACCCCTATTTTTTTGATAATTCTGCTGCTATTGCCGTAACAAAAAATCCAGTCCAACATCCTAAAACTAAACACATCGGTATTAAATATCACTTTATACGTGACTGTTTTGAAAAATAGTTAATCGATATGGTCAAAATTAATATGGATTTTCAACGCGTCAACCTCTACACAAAACCATTTGATAAACCGAGGTTTTATATCTTTTAGAGGTTAATGGCGTGAAAAAGAACAATGATGTGATTCCAGAAGACGAAAGTTTGTAGTCCAATTAGTGTACTTTTTAATTTTATTCTATTTTATTTCATTTTATTTTTCTGCCTATTAAAATCCAAAAACACAAAAAGATTTTTAGTTTTAGAATTTTAGGGGAAGAATAGTTTAGTCCGGTATTTAATTCATGTAGTATTTAATTACTAAAAAAATGAGGGGGAGGGTAGCTTAGCTAATAAGAAATGAAATCAAATCTGTGATTTTGATTCAAAGTTTATGGAAAATGATAGTACATAGGAAACGAATCGGTTGGGACTTCAATACTAGTGTGCTCAAAATGCGAAATTCAAAGTACAAGTCTGAGAAGTCTAAGCACAACTAAAGAAAAATGATAGTTAAACTAGTTGCTACTGAAATAACATAGGGAAAGTAGACCTAGAGTTTGCTAGTTCATAATATGATGTGTCGGTAGATTCAACACAATAAGTGAGTAGACTTCACTGGTGAATTCAAAAGTCAAACTAACCTATTCAACTTGCTGTGGGTTCTCATCTTATCCCTAGTTAACACAATCAACGTATTTCCAATAAGGGGTGACGAGCAAAATAAACGCCACAAATGTATGCAGATGACCACAAATATGAGCAAAGCACATGTAAAAATGCTAAAAGAAATCAAGCTGATAACATATGTTGTTGGTGCGTTATGTGCAAAAAGAAAAATAATGCTCTAACAAGAAGATAGGTTGTGTGCCTCTCTGCTATGCGGTGACACTGACCTGAGGATAAGCATAACCTAAATATTCTAGAATTCATTGTTGTTTGCACCTCTTTGCTGTGCGATGGCACTGACCTGAGACTTGGCATCTCTTTGAAAGCTCTTAGAATAGTCTCTTCTTGTCCAATACCCGTAGACTGCTCAAAAATCTCCTGAGAAATGTTGATTACCAAAGAAGTGTGAGATCCACACATGCATGTTGAAATAATTAAACCTAATTCATCACCATTGAAAGTCAACAGTCTGTGTATGGATTTAAGGGGACAAACATACCGACAATCCTGTGACTGCAATTCTTAGAAGTTAAAATCATTGTGCATATCTTATAGTTTTAGTATGATTTCTTGAAAGTGCTAATGACTCTCAGACATAATAAGAATCTAGCATCGATTGCATGTTAATAAGAGGTTCCCAAACGATTCTGTTATACATGTATGATTCCATAATGAATCGTTCTAGAAATGATCTAATCAACTTAAAGCTGTTCTGCTCAAACCCAAAACAACAAAAATATGTCTTAGTTTTTCATTTAAATTTCTAAGTTATTTTCTATTTTCTAGTCGTTGTAGGATTAATCGTCGGACTATAAAAGTGGATGTACTCTGTGAATCACTTACTAAAATGGCTCACGTCTAGGGTGACTAATAAGTTTAAATTAAATGGGTCACGTCTAAGGTGACAAATCAGTTTTTAAACTAAATGAATCGCGTCTGAAGTGATCAAATGGTGTTAAAAGGTCATAACGTTTATCAAATGTTAACATTTTAAAGGGTTGAAAGTCTAAAGGGATCAAGCTCATAAGTATGAGCCAATCGCACGATTGGATCATAAGTATGAACTAATTGCACGATTGAACTATGAGCCAGTCACACGACTGGACCATGAGTATTGAACAACCATGCTATTGGACTACAAGACTGAACCAATCGCACGAATGGATCAAGGAGTATGAACCAGTCGCACGACTAAATAGAGGGGTCGTTCGGTCGCATTCTTTACCACCCTTCAAGCTCTCAAAACACCTCATACGCAGACACTCTATCGAAATCTCATTTTCCATGATTACTCATTGATATTGTTTCTAATGGTTGTGTTAATCATCTACAGGTACTTTGTGACTGAAATTGAACAAAATGCACGGTGAAATCAAACCCTAACTGACATAATCAGTTAAAATCAAGAAATCAATAAAACCACTCAAATAGACCACTTAAATGAATAAAATAGTGGATTTAAAGGACATTAAGTGATATTTAGGGTTATTGCGAGTCAAATGAGTCTAAACCCGACATCTAACATCAAGTTTTGACCAAGATTCGTAGTCGGAGTGCCGAACAGAGTTGTATGTGAATAGACACTCCGAACGAACTTCAGTCGCATGATTGAGCCAGACACAAGATTCATTCGTACGATTGAATCATTCGGTGACTCAGTTGCACGACTGACTCAACCGCATGGCTTAACACACAACTAAGTTTAGTCGCAAGCTCAATCACATGACTAAATTCAGCCGCATGCTCAGTTGCACGTCTTAACTCAGTCTTATGGTTCAATCGCAAGATTGAACCAGATTGCTCAAAATAGTTAAATTTCCAACAATCTTTTTAATGCATAAATCTAATGTACATGTCTCTTGTGTTACATCAACATGGCTGATAGGTGGACTATCAACACCAAGCACAACATCTGTGCTTACCTTGATTCTACATCCAGGAATGCTTCTGAGTTCTTAAGGATTATTGCCTTTCTATGCAGATCACGGATCTTCAAGGCTATCTCTGTTCCCTGCACACCATACAGATCCATTCAGCAAGCCTTCTGCGAAAGCGCCAGGGTAGATCGGTCCGTTGAGCCACACCGTATACAGAGCTCCATTTTTGGTCAAGAGATCGAGATTACTGAGGTGGGTCTTAGATCTGGGTGAGGACAGATCCTACCCAACTAAGCTACATCCCCTAACTGTCCGGGGGGCTTCAAGAGGATTAAGAACCCTGGTGACATAAGTGTCGGTGTACTAAACAAGAGCAACATGTGCCCTAAGTTCAAGTATATGGTAGATGTGATCCTGAAGTGCATAGCCTCTAGGATTGGAGGATTTGACGAGCTGTCCGACCAAATCCAGAATGCATACGTTGCACTGGTATTGAACCATCCGCTCAGTTTCTCCCAGATGATCTTCTCCTATCTGATCAAGAACCTTGAGACTAAACGCAAGGAAGGGTTCTGTATGTATCCATGTTTCTTACAACTGATTATTGATGAGAAGCTTCCTTTGCTGACAAAGGAGAGAGATGATGCAGTGGTGCTTGAGGTGATGGATGATACCACCTTAGGCAGGATGAGAGTATACAGGGGGAAGTAGGTGAAGCCCCCTGTCAGGAGATTGTTTGGGCACCTGGCCTATGAAGACTACGTGGCACCCTCTCGTAAGAGATGGCATCGCGAAGAAAGTGATTCTAATACTGAGCCCCTCATGATTGCCACATCCGATGACGATGATGATGACGATGACCAACAGGACGGTCAAGGTGGGGGAGATGCAGGTCCCAGTACTTCACGGGCCACCGATACGACTACTATATCTTCACCAACTCCACCCAGTACTTCTGCTCTAGGTGGATCTGAGCAGGCTGCTATCCACTCAGATTTTCTGATAGAGGAAGAAAAGGAAATAGATGATAAGCCTCTGGTACGGACGGTTAGGAGCCGGGTCGTGGCCAATGAGAGAGGGATCAGGGCGGTTGGTGGATGCTATGCTGAGTCAAGGGATGATGCTACTGATGGAGCATATCCTTCTTACACCCCTGACCAGCCCAGCAGCCAAGGGGGAGTGCCTATGGCAACGGGCTCCAGGAAGAAGAGGATGGCCAACCTTACAGGACGAAGAGCAAAAGGCCAAGATTTACCTTGATTACACCACCACCACTGTCATACCCATAGCTACCATCACTACCACACCTTCTATCACCACCACCTTAGCTTCTACTACCACTACCACTCCTCCTCCTACTACTATCTCTCATCCACCACCACTACTACAATCACTCCACCATAGCCCACACAGATACGACCTCCCATATTCACCACATCCACCACTACCACCACCACTCACCAAGCAGGTCCATCCACATAGTCTCCATTTCCAGCTGGACCCACTCTACCCTATATAGGGTTAGAGGAACAGCTGGCTAACCTAAACAACACTATGCTTAGACTGTTAGCAACTGATGAGCTTAGGGGCTCTCAGTTACACAAGATGATGGAAATTAATGCTGCTCAAGCCAAGAAGATCAGGGAGCTCAGTGAGAAGAGTGATCTATATGAGAGAGCACTAAGCCCAGCCCACCATGCGCTTACAAGTTAAAATGAGCTAGTGCTAGCATTAGTGAAGAGAATAAAGGAGTTCAAGAAGAAAAATAAGAAGATTATGCTAAAGCTAAAGGGGTCAAAGAGTGAGCCTCTAAAGATCAAAGATGGTGATGGTGATGATGAAGATGATGATGATGAGGAGGAGGAGGATGAAGATGACACTGAGGATGATGTTGGAGAACATGGAACGAGTGGGAAAGATCGAGAGGACAAGAATAACCAGGAAGGTGATGCTGCTGCATCAGCCTCTCCTCAAGCTCAAGAGAGGTGCACCAAACGTAGCCAAGATCAAGGAGCCTCATCCTCTGCTCCTCCGGCTGAAGAACAAAAGGATCAAGATAAAAGTAATGACCAGATGTTTTTTATTTAAAACTTTTGTCTTGAATTATATACTACATTAATATAATTATTAATCATTATGTCTATTTATGTCTTATGTTTTATAAAATGACTTATGTGTGATATGCTTAATGTCTAATCAAACAGATAAAGCTCAATAGACAGACGAATTTGATGTACAACCTCTTTAGCAGGTCAAGACTCAATTAACCATGATTCTTGACTTGCAAGGGATAGTTAGACGTTCTATGAGCTACACGCCAAAGGAGGGAGAGATCATACACGACCTGACGAATGAACAGCTTGCTGAAATATTCAGGCTGAATTCAGATGAGTTGGTCAAAGATGCTCCTATAGTTGATGTGCAAGTGACGATGAGCTTAATGATGTAGACGAAATCGAGATAGAGGATGTCACTGTTGACTATTATCCACAGTACACTGATCAAGAAGGACATGTTATCCCCAACTTGGGTGAAACATTTGACAATGGTACTTTTAAAAAGCTGGATGAAGTAGAGATAGAAAATGAGAAAGAAGAAAGCTCAGCCCAAGCTTTGGACGCCAATGTCAAATTGAAGATAGCTAAATAGGCGGCTTGTTTTGCTGAAATGAAAGCCCAGCGCGCACCTACAAAGCAGAATGCCTACACCAAATTGTACAAAGTCAAGAAACATCAGAAGGTGTCTTGCAAAATCATTGTGTGGGCTTATTTTGAAGACTTGAATGTCTATGCAGTAAGAGAGAAAAGGGGATTGAGCTCAACCGACTGGCGTGCTTAGATCTGCTGTATGCTAATCTAAGGAAGATGTCAGGTTGGTTTGAAGCTAGGTTGAAGAAAGAATACCACACCAGTGGGTAAACTTCAGATCTCAACAACGAAGAGGTACATCCGTAGGTCTGAAGTGGACTCTATATCTGGGAAGCCGAAAGTTGTGCTGAAGTGGAGTTCCCCGCGCACGATGTCAAAGATTCCTTACGGGAAATGCCTCAGGACTTCACTCCACACTTTAAATGGTGGTATTATAATTGGAGGATAGGAGAAGTTGTCATAGTACTAAACAAACATGGAAAGATCGAGACTATCCGAGTATTTGACCCTATGTGGCTTACAAACTTCTCGGCTGAAGATGTTTACACTTTATACAAGTGGCCACTATGCTATGACACGCAGGATATTGTACAAGCTCTCTAGTTTTAACACGTGATAAGACTCT